>JAQGDQ010000029.1:762941-1064320 GCA_030141605.1 Tubiluchus corallicola | reverse complement strand
AAAACTCACCAGGAATTAATAGAAATACTTGTAATAGAACAACCTATATTTTTTCTCATTTTTCTACCTAAAGAAGAACTACAATGCTAGTTAGAAAATATGTGTTATTTCTGCTTTTAATTGTGGGATTTTTTCATTTGATGTCACTATTCTTCTCGTTAAGAATTAATCTGTGTTAACAGAACAAATTCTATAGCATACGATTAATGTTAACTCAGGATACTTCATCTACTTATAATTGCACGAATTTATATAACAATTTGTACTACGTTATTGACAAATAGAACTATTATAGAATGGATGAAATTCAACCATTTGTAATATCAATAATGATTATCGCGTAATTGAGGTTCGTAACTAAGATAAATTAGTGTTATTTTTTAGATACATTTGAGAGTTCTTACTTTTTGTAAATTTAAATTAATTCACAGAAGAAATTTGATTTCAGAAATCCATGGCAGAATATGGAAAGACGTTTCCTCTGGTCAGTCAGACAATTCTTCACTAGCAGACGTATGCCTGAGAAGAATTCCGGCACTTATTCCCAGTCTCTTCTCCAATGTTATACCTGTAGTCAACTTCGCTTTACCTGGTCAAATAGGTAAAATTATCCATGTGGTACTTATTTTAGGATCACTAGTTTTGTAGTTTATACTGAATGGACTTAAAAAATGCATGACATGACTTGGTGTGCATTCCCATTTTTATTCGCAAGCTTTCGCATTTTGCTAGTCCTAAAACCCTGTGAAATACTAATTAAAATAGCTGGATGTCAGCATTGTAAAATGTTTGACTGAACAAAGTGGCAAAATATAACTTAGTTCAATTTCATCAAAGAGCAAAAACTTTAGCCCAAGCCTTATTTATTCAAATTCTATTAAAATTTTAACCATTTCAATTTAGTCCTAGAGTTTTTAAAGACAATTTAATAGGCAAAATTTTAGTAACTTTCCATTATTTATTTTTGAAATATATTTCCTATAGGCAGACAAATAAATCTTAAATACCATGTAACCTCTTGTACCATGTACCATGTAACATCTTGACCGCTGATTTTGATTTTTTGACCTCGCTATATATTATGTTCACGCCTGATATCGACTTTTTACCATGTAATGCACATGTTTCCTACTCCTAACATTGAACTTTGACGTGTGAGCTCAGAATACATCACGTCCAGCAGTGACAATGGTATCTGACCGTTTAATCTCGCAGTATATCATGTCCAGTCCTAATGTTGGCCTTTGACCTTTTGACTATGTAATGTACCATGTTTACAACGCTCTAACGGATGTTTCTTTGCATTTTTACAGCTGACGAAATTCCTGTGTGCATGAAGAAATTTCTGAAATTTAAAATTAAGAGAAATGAGTCAGCTCTTGTAGAAGCTATTCTCTGGCATTCCAACTTTCATTTAACTGGTAGGTGTGTACGTCATAGCATGTTGCATTGTTTCTATATATTGTACTTATATGTACATTCCTGTTGCAAAGCAGCTGCAAAGCTTCGCTTTACGTTTAATTCAACACAGATACAAACCAATCACACTTCTGTAAGTATGTAATTCGATGGCTTTGAACTGCAATAGATTCTTCTGCTAATGCCCAGTTATCTGCACCTATTAAAACTACATTGCATAAAAAAGCATTAAAAACTAGCACAATACCATCTTTCTGAAATTCAATTTGACTAAAATCAACTTTTTGATGATTTTTGTGTCAACCGTTGGCAACCGGTTATGGGTGTACTTTGTTGTTTCAGCTGTTTCATGCCTGACGGTGACTCAACTTGCATTGCACTTTTGATTTCTTGTTGTGGATTTTTTTCGCTGTGCACTTGATCTTTGCTGCGTACATTTGATGTCTTACTGTGCACTTCTGATGTCTTATTTTGCACTTTTAATTTCTTGTTTTGCCGTGCACTTTTGATTTTTTACTACTTGCTTTTGATCTTGCTGTGTGCCTTTCATTTTCTGCTGTGTATGCACTTTCTCAAGCAACCAGCATGTGCCCACTTAAATACGATTAGATGCCATGTATTGTGTTTTTTCATTTCTTTTAGAAAACGAGCTCGACCATTGGTGGTTAGGTTGCTGGTGTTACCGAATACGCAGCAAGAGCTATAGACACTTAAAGTATTACCAGAAGGTAAGGGAACTATCGCACAGCTAGATGAGGCTAAAGTCACTACGTTTTCATTTGTGTTAGTGAGTACACATTTTGACGAGATAAGCAATCATTAACTAAATCTTGGTGCAAAAGGAATAGCCGAGTGGTCATTACATTTATTTGTCGATCAACTTGAACAAGGCTGAATGTAGTCAGCAAAATGAATGAGTGGATCCTCCTTAAAAATTTTGGGTGGTTATCTGCCATGCTTCTCTCGTCTATTTACCTCACTGCGGGAAAATGTGTAACTCACGTCAATGTATTTAAAATACTTCTTCCAGTTGAATGACTTATCTGAGACTTGGGATTCTCCTTGTCAATAAACCAATGTTGGTGTCACAACAACCAGCCAGATTATATGGAATTCTGGAGCAAACAACAAACAGGAGCAAAATAATTAAAACAGAGTTAAACAACATAAGCAGCAAATAAAGGAATCGAATTTGAAACAAAAAAGACTATAAAGATGTTGGAGGGTGCAAACAGTGAAATGAAGGGATCAAAACAGAAGCGAATGAAGCAAAACAGACGTGAAAGAGGCAAAACAGAAGTGAACTAATCAAAATAGAAGTGAATGAGACAAAGGGGAAGTGAACGTGGCAAAACTGCAGTGAATGAGGTAAAACAGAAGTCAAAGAGACAAAACAGAAAAGAACGAGGCAAAATAGAAGTGAACGAGACAAAATAGAAATGGAAGAGACAAAACAGAAGTGAGCAAATCAAATCAGAAGTGATCAAGACAATACAGAAGCGAACAAAATAAAACAGCAGTGAAAAAGACAAACAGAAGTGAACAAGACAACATAGAAATAGACGAGACGAAACAGAAGTGAAAGAGGCCAAACAGATGTGAACGAGATAAAACATAAGTGAACGAGACACAATAGAAATGGACGATATAAACAGACGTGAACTAGACAAAACAGTAGTGAATGAGATAAAACAGAGTAATGAACGAGGCAAAACAGAAGTGAACAAGACAAAACAGTAGTGAACGAGGCTAAACCTAAAAGGTTCATTGGCACTTCTTGAGGTGTCTGGAGGGAGTTTTCTAGCTCCTTGGAAAGAGGACGAACTGAGCTACACGTCAATGTGGATTACTTTTATTAACAGCGAAGCCCCACAACATATTTACTCACAAATGCATTAATAACCTAATGTGCACAAACATCGTACATAGGGTTTTTTGGTTACAGTACTTTTTGCCGGTTCAACGAAGGCAATAAGTTGATAGATATAGTCAATTTACATACTGAAGCTATCTTTAGCAACTACGTATAGGATATAATCAATAATGAGTTAACCAATAATCAATAATAAAATGGGTTAAGAAACTAAACGTAGCATCAAAAGGGGCAAAGACTATCAGGAAAACCCCTGAATTACACCACTTATTAGGCCTAAGTCTCAACGAATTTTAACCGTAAGGTGACATCACAATGTCATTTTAAAAAATACAACATCATAAAGAAAGCGTCGCTTTACGAAATATCTTTGAAAAAATACTGCATAACTTGTAACCAAAAAATATATTTTGCATGATGTTTTAAAGAAATCATTGTCCATAATCGCAAAAAACATTTTATTTTCACCCACTACCTCTATATCATGAAGCATCGATCCACGAAGCTATTGCATGACAGTGTTGCGTAGCAGGTATAAAACTGTTAATATGGAATGGCCTCGTTGATTCAGCAGGCAAATGGACAGGTGCTTGTATACCGTCTAAGCACCTGTTCCGTAGTTCAAGGAGTATGGAAGACGCAAGATCAGTTAGTGGCATATCTTTTAGCATTCCCTTTAATGGCTCTGTTTCCAGTTCACTTTTCTACAAAGCACCAACGCAAACTCTCAATTTCTACACAATGGCACGATTTACAGTATTGAACCAAGACCCTTGGCCTCCAGAAAGCCTGTATTCGAACTGACCTGCTACTATCCCCTGCGGTGAGGACTCGCCGGCGTTACAATATTATGACTAAGTTGATGAATCTACTAAGAAATAAAATTGTGGTTGGATTGGCGGCACAAACACACAATAATTAATTAAATGTCGAAACCAAACCTGATTCAATATTGATTTCAAACCTAAAATACAGGAAGGTTGGAGTGCAGCCTGTGTTTGAACCAGTGACCTTCTGCTTACAAGACTGGACTTACCATGTATAAATTGCATTTTCTCTTTTCAATGTGTTTTTTTAAATTCTTTTCGCTTCTTATTGCCAAAAACCCAGAATCAGTTTTTGAAGAAATCAATCACAACACCATTCCTATTGAGAAACCAACAAGAATCCTTCCCCAGTCTACTCATGGCCCTGATAACTACCAGGGCATTGACCACACACATCCAAACACTTTCAAAGTGATAAAGAGTTGCAGCAAATAAACATTCATAACCAATGGAAGAGAAGCAGGATGAGAAGTAAGTGTTAACTTACTAGATAAAGCTAGCTTTCAAAACCAGCTAGGATGTGTCAGGAATCTAGAACCTAGAAAACAGTTCCAGAAACACTAGGTTCTAGAAACCAAAAGACAAGCTAGAAAAGGGTTCCAGGATTAAAGCAGTTGCAGAGACAAAAAGAGTTCCAGAAAGTGTTTAGATTTAAGAGTTGCTGAGAGTTCCAGGAAAATTCAAGATCAAAAGAGTTCCAGAAAGTTCCTGCAATTAAAAGAGCTGCAGAAAGTTCCTGGAATTAAAAGAGTTGCAGAATTGAAAAGAGTTGCAGAAAGTTCCTGAAATTACAAAAGTTCCAGAATTAAAAGAGTTCCAGAATTAAAAGGAGTTCCAGAATTAAAGTGAATTGCAGAATTAAAAGAGTTCCAGAATTGAAAAGAGTTGCAGAATTAAAAGAGTTGCAGAATTGAAAAGAGTTGCAGAATTAAAAGAGTTGCAGAATTGAAAAGAGTTGCAGAATTAAAAGAGTTCCAGAATTAAACGAGTTCCAGAATTGAAAAGAGTTGCAGAATTGAAAGAGTTCCCGAATTGTAAAGAGTTGCAGAATTGAAAGAGCTGCACAATTAAGAGTTCCAGATATCTAGCTAAAAGCTAACAAACTATGCAAAAGCAGAAAAATAATTTGGACTGAATCAGCAAAAATATAAAGTTCCACTTGAAAAAAAGTTGCAGATTACAAGTCAGCTAGCTATTGATCCGGGGTTATTCGAGATCTTATACAAATAAGTGAAAGAAGAGACTGGATCATAGTTTTGCTCACTTTTAGTTAAATGTGGAACAGGAACATAGTACATATACACAGGATTGGCATGAAAATTGCAACTGCTTAATCTTACTGAAACCTGGACTAGCATTCTAGTGCATTTTTTCTAGCATTCTTTGCATGACCAATTGCTGTAGAAGATTTCTTTAACTGGAAACAAGATCAGTTTTGATGACTGTGGATTTCACCTAACTAAAATGATCTGTATTTTATAACAAAGCCAATAAAATATATTATTTTTAATCTTAGTTCACTTGTTGTTGCTTTTACTCAGTTTAAAGTTGAATTACAAATAGCCTCAAGATAATGTCAAAGCTGAACCCAACATTTTTTTATGTAAAAATAAAGTAAAATAAAGTTAGTTGCAGAAGTCAATGATAGGTGGCACGTTAACCTAACATCATACCCCTTAAGCTGAGCCGTGCCACACTACATTAGGATAGGTGCTTTTTACTGAAAATTAACTTTCTTTCAGTTTTGCCAGTTTTTATCTATTCCTTTCAGTTTTTTCTGTATAGTGAGTGGGAGGCGATCATTTCCTGACACCTCTTACATAGTATAGCAACGTATTAGGTTGTGTTGCTACACCATGCAGATGTGCAATGCATCTAGATACAAAACTGCACGCGAAATAATAAATCTTTATTCAAAATAATAATAATATCATTTATCGTGATTTTGGCTTGTCCACACCAGAGGAATATGTCGTTTTGTAGCACTTTACGTTTACTAATTGAGTAGATATCATTTTTTCTGGTCTATTGTACATGTTACTGTTTGTGTATATAAAACATAGATCTTATTTACAGTATGACCATTTTCCTGGAGAAAACATGCGCAAGGATATTTTGTGGAGGAACTACAAAGCGATGCGTTCCAAGTTTGGACCAGAAGAATTTAACTTCATGCCCCTAACCTTCATTTTACCAGGAGAACTGAAAGAATATCAAACGTTTGTGACAAATCATCCAAATAAATTGTGGATCATGAAACCGGTTTGTACAAATAGTAGTATGTAGCTGTATAGCTAGAGTGTTCGACCATGCTGCTTAATACGCTTCAATAATTCCAGAATAAGCAACACAACTAGAACATATACATATCTGATATAAATTTGAACATATCTATTAAAGAAAAGTTAGAAAAATGCAAACAGCTTTTCCAACAGGCATAACTTTTGCATCGGCCTCTTAAGAGCAGCATTTGAAGTTTTAACCTGAAATGAACGGAACCAAAGTTACCAAACCAACAGACCCAAGAAAAACCCTTCCCAAACACTACTGATTTCGTAACAAATTGTTATCAATCATCAACACCAAGCCACTGTCTTATTTCCTGGCATTTTTATATCTAAATGGTTTACAGCCCAACTTATCAGAATGAACAAGCTCAGTCAGCGTTGACTGTATTTCCTTAGAATTCGTAATAGGGCAGAAATAAAATTGTATTAGTTTGATTACTACATTTTCTGATGTTTTTGGTATTTAAATATTTTACAGCCCAAGTTGTCGGCAGGCCGAGGCATTAAGGTAATCACCCATTTGACAGAAGTGCCGTACAAACGAGCAGTTGTTCAAAGGTGTGTCCATCTTACTATACAAAAGTTACGACATTCCAGTGCCTTGTGGTTTGGTTTAATTTGATAATTTGCTAACACAATTTCTGACTGAACATGCTGTTCTTCTGTACATCAATCAGGTTGCTTTTTTTCGCCACCAGGTACATAACGAAGCCATACCTTATCAGAGGACGTAAATTTGATTTGCGATTGTACGTGTACGTGTCATCAATAGAACCGTTGAGGATCTACTTGCACAACTCTGGAGCTGTGAAATTTGCAACAAAAAGGTATGCTTACATATTCGTTATGACAGATTTTTGACATAACTGACAAACACTGCTATCTTCTCTGTCGTTCCTCTTTTCCATCTTTCAGCCACTCTTTTTTCTTTTCTTTGACGAATGTATCATTTATGTAAGATACAATAACTATATTGTAAGCTATACAAAAGTATTCAGTTTCTGGTAGCATCTTTTTTCTCTTTCTTTTTTTGGCTCTGTGGGTACAAAACTGTTGATAGTTGTGTGTTGTGATGAGGTGCAATGTACGCGAGATATGGAACATCATTGTTTTTTGCATCTGAAGCTCATTGTGTGGTTTTTGAGACTGAACAAAGAAAGAACAACAATATTGTTTGAACAAAGAAAAAATTATAATCATACTGTTTGGTTTCTGAGATTGGAAAGAACAAGAACAATGTTGTTTGGTTTCTGGGTTTGACAAGTGCAAGAACAATCCTGTTATTCAGTTTTGGGACTGGATAGGGCAAGGACAAGCCCACTGTTTGGTTTGTGGGTTTGAACAGAGCAAGAGCAGTTTTATTGTTTGGTTTCTCGGATTGGATAAAGAAAAACCTTTCGTTTACAATTTGGAATCGGACACAGAGTAAAAGCAATGTTATTGTTTGGTTTTTGGGATTGTTGTTATGCAGCTTGGATTAAACAAAGCAAGAACAACCATGTATCGCTTTTGTGATGTGTGAGCAAGTTGGTGGCAATTCAACAGCAACAGAGGCAGATGACGTTTATTCTTTTGTTGTTGTCATTGTTTTTGTTTGTATTTTTTCAGGTATCGCAGCGGAACTAATGATTTAGATGATGCTTTCATGCACCTGACCAATGTTGACATAAATGAATACAATCCAGCATATTATGAAAGGTTTACAAATATTGGAGAAACACCGCACAAATGGTAGGTCTTAACTTTCATAAAGCTTTCATAAACCCCTAACTTTCATAAAGTTAAAAATCACCTTGTAATTAATTTTGTATCACCTACGTACTGCCTTACTGCGCACGGAGCTTCTGTTAGCAGTAAGGCTGTATAAAACGCGAACGTTTAATCTCCCGCGGTAGGCACAGCCATCTCGGCGGTAGGTCGTTTGAAACAAGTTTGCATAAAGTAACATCGTATAAAGTTTGAAAAAATGATAAAATTTATTCTTAGCACACACCACACAAACTAAGCAAAAGTATAAATTAATGTGTCTAGTCAGTAAGAGTAAAAATACTCTTTTTTGGTGAATCTGTGGTGCACAGAAGGTGTATCAGTGACATTTTGCAAGTTGGCATGAACTTTTTAAATTACTAAGAATTTTCTCTTCCACTTACACAAGCCCTCCAAACAGGCAAGCATAATACTAAGTAATACAACTCTGTGTAAAAGGTTGTCTGGGACGCACTTTAAAATTCCATTTTCCCCTTTTTAATGCAGTTAGCTTATTTCAAATTTCCTTTCAGGTCAACTGTATATAAAAGTACAGAATTTTTTCACTTCTTTTATGCTTCTAACTTGTAGTCTTCATTGACGTCTAAAATTTTAAGTGTATTTTTAGGAGCTTGAAAACTTTATGGCATTACTTTGAATCTCGAGGCATTCGTGCAGACGTTATTTGGGAAGAAATAAGGACCTAGTAATAAAACATTTTCTAAGGTAATTCTTTCAATATAACTGAGAAACCATGACAAAATCATACTACTGTATTAGGCCTTCTGCTATGTCGCGTCTATTAGATTATACCAATGCACATATTGTTCAGTAGGAAATTGGCAATAGTCTTTCGTATGGCTGATGCCAGTTTGCCAGCCTAGCAATCGAAATCGAATAGCAACAATTTGAAAACTGTCATATAATGTGCTGTTGTTGCACGTGCTAAGTGCAATATAAGTACTATAGGCCTAAATTTATATTGGTAAAATTATAATACACTTAGTTCTTGTGTTTTTGTACATAGCTTGTATGGAATCACAAAAATGTCTAAACTCTTAATTTTTGTTTTGTTTAACAAGTCATATTGCAGGTCTTACGGCACCCGACCTGCTTTCTTAATTAACAATTTCTAAGAATTAATAGTTATTTTGCAAATAAGGATTAGAGTTTCCTAATGTTTTTTCTCATGCCATTTGCTTTGCAGCGCAGAATCTAAAATTCATCACTTGACCAATACTTACGCGAAAAACATTTCTTGTCACGAATAATCGGATATGACATCATGTTGGACAACAAGCTGAAACCATGGCTACTGGAGGTTAACACGTCACCAGGGTATTAATCTAATTACAATCCTTGTGTTCTAGAAAAAAACAAATTATGAATGCGTTAAACTGACTAACGATTTGTATTACGCGAGCACTCAAAGTGGGTTCAGCACTCGCTCTGAGTGGTTTAATTTGCAATATTAACTCTAGTGCTGTTCATCTTGCGGAAGGAGGATGTATATAATCTTAATGTAACTAAGAGACGCTTGCTGGTTCAGTGGCGCATTTTGGAGACTTGTCCTTGATAATGAATCAGATTACGGTTAAACATCCACATCGATGACACTCTGCAGCTACTTATTGCTGGATTTCGACCTTGGGTTTGTCCAAATGTACAAAAAACTAAAATGTTTAAGATGTGTTTTAGGTACGCAGTGATTTAGAGCTGTTCTTCGTGTGAACATATGTTATTAATGCCGTCTTTTTACTTTAGGTTGACTCTAAATCGATATAGTATCAATTCCGACATGGCCCGAGACATGTTTAACCTTGCAGGCTATAAGGTACCAAGAAGTTTGCCTAAACCAACATTTAGAAAACTGTTGCTGGAACTGAAGTAAGTGTGTTATGAAAGGTAGGCCCTATCTGTTTCTGCGAGACCTTTACTGTCTCATTAAGAATGTATGGGCAGGTGACATATTTGTCCAAGAACGAAAGCTTGCAATTTTTTCGTCAAATTGACTGCGAAAGTACTCACTACTCACATTACCGCACTCAAGCTATTTTACGTGCATTCTACAGAGTGTTCCAAAAGGAACAGTGTAATAACAAATATTACATCATACAAAGTTCAATAAGTGTGGTGATTTTAAAAATGGATAAGTGGTGTAGTGTATCCATGATCAAAATAAAGAGGTAGTTAACAACAATGAGTTTTATCAGTATTAACGATATTTTGGGAAACCACTGCTCCCATCATCGGGCTACATAATTATAATTAATCACATAGAATTCCAGAATGTCATTTAAATCTCGAATTATATGATTAATTTTATGTAATCCAATGAAAAGAACATCAGTTTCCCGAAATATCAGTCATACTAATAAACCTTGTTATGATTAACTAGTCTACCTCTTTCTTTTTAACTGTGATCAAATCATTAGAGCTATGACATTTTGTAACCCCATGTTCCTGTGTTATAAATCTATTAACTTTTGTCCAAAACTAACAAAAAAGGCATTAATTTCATTTTATTTTCAAAAAAGGTCACCCCCAAACCAAAAATTTGATCTACCATATTGAGTATAGGATAAAAATCTTGAAACATTTTAAAAGGTTTATTTTCTCACTTTTAAAGATGTAACTGGATAATATTAATTATAAAAACATACAAAAGCAGAAATAAATGCAAAACTGCAAACTTACATATCAATTTTAGCTACAAGTATGACTGATTACTGAATAGCTACGGTATATTACAACCAAGAACATTGCGGAGTTTTTAAGTAAAATATATCATAATTATTATATTTTGTTAGGTAGAATAAATCTGAGCTGAAGTTTCTCTTGGTTTTTTACAGATGTCATAAAGATCTTGAAGGAATTTTATTGACCATTCTGCACATTGATTTGTTCTTGGAATTTGCCGTCTTGATGGCTTTTGATTCCAAAACTTCTTTACAGAGTTTAATGCTTTTTCACAAACCTGCAAGCGGCTACATAGCTGTTGATAATCATTTGCGTTCTAGATTTGGTCAGAAAACCAATGATCTGCCTGACTGTAAGAGATGAATCTACAAACTTCAAGTAGTGAGTCTCTTCTTTCTGGTAGAAGAATAAATGCCAAAAGAGCTAATATTGCTCGAGAATTCCGCCTGGCATTACTTAAATTCAAGTTTTTTGAAACTTTACTTTAGGAAATCTTACAGTTTCTTCTAAAAACCGAAAAATTCGAGTTAAATGAAATAGAAACTTCATATCATCACGCCATCCAGCTGTTTCAGTTATTTCATCTTTGCCATTCTTAAAATTCATCCTGAGCTTTTCATAGTTTTTATAAGTTCCTGGATAAATGGGTATTCAATGTTGGGCGATGTTTTGTTTCCTCCAAGCTTGTCATCCATTACTACATGAAGCACTCGGTCAAAAACATGATGTTGACGAATTGTGGTTCTTCCAATTCCTTTTGAGCAAACAGCCTTTGTAACTGAATGACAATCCCATTCCTTCTTCCAGTGTTTACACTTGTAGTGTCTGCAACAGTCATCTTTATATTTTTCCACAAATTGTATTTATCAAGGACAGCTGTTATAACTTTGACAACAGTATCTGCTTTTCCATTTGGTAGACTTAGTGCTTCTAACTTAACTTCTCTTTGTTCATTCTTCAAAACTAGCACTTGATATTCTTAGTTGTCTATATACTTACCAACAAAATGCAATGACCAGTTTTCTAAGTGCAGTATTTTCTTCATATCCTCTTTAGGTTTAGCAGCTTCTTTAATAGTGGATTTGTAACTGCCAGATTGTGAAGGTGTTTCAATGTTAATTCCATCTTGAGATAACTGTTGACAAATATTTGCTGCTTCTACTGGATTATCAGATTCTTCATATTCACTCTCTGTCTCTGATTCAGAAGTTGATTCTGTTGCTATTGGTGTAGCTGTTGCTGTTGTTGAAATTGTCTCAAAAGGCAATTTTTCTTCTTTTGGATGGATGGATGGATAGTCTTGGAACTTGCAGCCGTTCCAGTTGTACACCCAATCTGTCCTTTGCTTTCAGTCTTAAGATGATATAACTTTCTGTTCACCATTCTCTTTTCTGATGTCAAAAACTTCGTTTAACAGATCATACTTTCCTCGTTTTACAAATTCATAGTAGGTCTTCAGTACATTATCTGGTTTTGCTTCTATAACCTGAATTGATAAATTTGGAAAGTTCAATTTATTTTGCCATAAACTTGTTAGGTACTTCTTTTGCTATTTCCTTTACACGTTCTTTTCTTCCTTTGATGGATCCTGCTGTTGTTTTCCAGAGTGTGTTCTTCTAGTGGAATTGCTCTTCATTTCTTATGTGAATCTTGAAATCGCATAGATTCTTTGTCCAGATCGTCTTGTTTTTATCAGTAGTAGTTGCACTTTCTTATGACTACAAAAGATGACTAGCATTGGTCAATCATCAAGCTTACATACTGTAAAACAATGATTGTTCCAGAAAGTTCTACAGATTTCTAATTCTACTAAGTTCTAGAAAGTTCTATACTGTTTCAAAAAGTTCCAGAAAATTCTAAAGACACTAGAATGTTCTAGAAATTTTCAGAATCTTCACAGTCTCTAGATACTCATAGTACCAATACTCCCATATAAACGTGTATAGAATTTTAGAAATTTTGTGATGGGTTGACTTTTTTAAATACTGAATGGAATTAAGCTCATTTTCATTATTTTTAAGCAAAAGTTCATCAATTGATAATACAGGAAATCATTTATTTTACAAAAAATTAAAAAGTCATAACGTTGGTGATCATAATAGCTATTTACGTGGCAGAAAAATTGAAATGATAGGGTCTATTTCATGGTATTTGTCGTATATTTCTACTACACTTTTTGGAACACCCTGCATTACTCAAGTCTTAAAATCATTTTTGAAAAAAATCCTAAAGCAGTTTTAAAAAATATATTTTTGTGCTTATTAACATTCCTGGAGAACTGCAAAAGTAGCACTTAGAGGCTGTTAATCTGGCCAGAGCTTTCAATGTCATAACCCAAAAAATTATCTTGAGCCAACTGTAGCTGTCCATCTAATTCACATCCATGTTTAGGACTTTTATAGGAAAAGTTTGACAGGCTTGTGTAGTCAGTTATGCAGGAGCCTTTCACATTTAATGGGTTGTAAAACAATTAGGAGTTTTGGCACCAGTAATTTAAACTATCTGTCATTGTTTCGACGTGAAGATGGTTCCCCATTCTGATGGAAGCTTAGTGACAAAATATCTAAGTCTTACGGGGATTTTAGCCTACAATTCTATGGTCTTTTTTGTGCTGATAAATTGCGCAGTTGTGTAAAAATTAGCAAATGTATCCATGTATAAGCCAAGTAGGCTCAGAGTCAGGCTAGATCTGGGCTTGATGAAATAACCAAAACGGACTGTGTAGACTAGGCCTAAATGAATAATAGTACATAGTCATAGGTGACTTTGTAATGTTTTAAAAACTGACCAAGCAGAAATTGATGGGAGAGTGTACGTTACAACACAAGCCGTGTCAGGTTTCATAAATTGTTGTAGTATTCATTGTGTTTTTCAGGGACTTCATCCAACAGGAAAATGAAGAAGAAAGAGTGAAACCAACTTCCCTGCGAGATTCTGCTCTTACTAATGATGAAAAAGCAAAGCGCATTTACTTTACTACATCAGGAGCGTCAGCGGAGGTATATTATTGGGAGTAAACCAAGCAGCACCTTCTTAATAAAACCATTTAACCATTCGTTTGGGAAGTGGTCAAATGACCATTTGTAACCCAGTGGAAAATAGGTTGATAATGTACATTTGTATCATAGACTTTTTTGGTTTCTGTCTAGGAAATAACAAAACGCATTCTAGAAGTGCTCACACCAGCTGATGTAAGCGAGCTGATAGAAGTTGAAGACGAGTATCAGAGACGTGGAGGTTTCCAGCGCATTTTTCCCAGCCCAACAACTCATAAATATTTGAAATATTTTAAGAAAAAACGTTATAGTAATTTACTTGTTGATGCTTGGACCAGAAAATATCACAATAATCCGAAGAAGGGTAGGTTTGATATCATAATAATAAAAATAAAAATGTTTTTTATAATTTAGATTTCCCTTTTTTTTTTATTTGATACAATTCGTCTTTCTGCAAGCTTGAATTCAGCAGTTATTGGCAGGATTTACTTAATGTAGATGTTTGCAGCGAGACTGCAACCTAGCTTACTATTAAGGTATCATCTACATGAGCCATTGAACCGACAGAGGTGTCTCAGCCATATTCAGATATAAATGCATCTAGTTAGTTACTGGCAGGTAAACGATATTTACCACAATGAATGAGACACCAAAAGCTAGTATGGAGCTGCTCTTTTTTTTTGGCAAAACAATGCATAGTGCAGTTCATTCATCCATACACTGTCCAGTTCCTTACCATTCTTAACTTTGATCACAAGCACAACACCTTGACCACTCGCTATGTTCCTCGCCTCAAAGGTAACTAATAATATATTAATTTTGTGTTTAACGTTTTTTCGTTGATAGCTTTCAAGTTGTATAGTTAAGTTGTCTCCACGTTATTCTTCTGCACTGATTTCCTGTACCTAATATCAATCTTGGCTTCCTGCAGAAGTCGTACATGTCGCTGTAACTATAAGTTAGCACTGGGACCAGAGGTTAAGGCTCTGAAGCAATAAGGAGACAGTTAAAGTAGCTTTGCTATCTGCAGACTTACCAGGCATTGATCAGTGATCAGGCACCTGCTGTTACAGCTGACATGCTGCGATTTACAATTATAAGTGTGTTATATTCTAAGCTTATAGTGCACAGAGATGTCTAAAAATTGTTTCTGATAAGACATTCCATGTTTTTTCACTGTAACGAACCATTCCAAGCTAATATAATGAACTAATATTACTTTTTATTGTCGTCATTATTGTCAGTGTCAAAGTTAATGCAGTCGTCGCCATCATTGACTGACCCACCACTTAAAATTCAGATGATGGGTCAATCAATTTTCTATTTCGGTTTTATGAGTGATTAGTGAGCTTTACTTAGGCGACTGAGATCTAATACAAAGTTTGTGATTTTCTAGGCTGGGAGATTCTGGAAACTCTTCACAAAGATTAGCTCCACCTACATACTTCAAAATAAATGATTCGATATTGGAGTAATGGTGTTGGAGCAAAAGAATGTGTTTCGTGTGAATCTTCCTCAAAGTGTGCCACGGCCTGATAATATTCATTTTAAACCTGTGTAAAGGGGAAGAAAGTGAAACTTTAAAGTATGCCCAAAAAACTTTCTGTACAAAGTTACATTACTTAACATTATGCTTATCTGTTTGAAAGACTTATGTAATTGGCAGAGAAAATATTTAATAATTTAACAAGTTGGTACCCCCCTCATAAAACGTCATTGTATCATCATCCGAGTGTACACCACTGGCTCACCAATAAAACAAGATTTATTGACAATATAAATTAATTAATGCTTTTGCTTACCTAGCAAACAGTGTACTACGAATAATTTAGTTATTTTTTCAAACTCTAGGCAAATGTCCTTTACACTTTTTGATTATTAACTTAACTATGATGATTGATTTTTCGTTATTAACCTAACAATGTTAATAATAAAATATTCTTACCATATCGTACACTTACTTTTATGCTTAGACTGCACATCTATATGAATGTATATAATATTCACTTTATACGTGAATAAAATTGTTTGTTTTATTTGTATGTAATTATGTAATTTTGTATGTAATTATATATATATATATATGTGTGTATAAAATTTGATATATAAGTTTTTAAATACCGTATATACTTATGTACAAGTCGAATTTTTGGGAGGCGATTTTAAGGTGAAATTTTTGGGGTCGATTTATACTTCAGATATGTTTTTGGGAGATGTCGCTAAAGAGTCGTCAACGTCTGTTGAAATCACATTGATTGACTACATGGGAATTGCACTTAACAATGAAATCTCAACTTGTAACTCTCAACCCGTGACCTGTGGGTCAATAATCAACCAGTCTCGGTGTAACTTATACCATATTAATTTGTCTCATTCAGACTTTTCATATGATGTGTTACAAAAGAGGTCCGGTCGACACTGGAAGGCATTTGTCTAACCGAAGCCTATTTTGCCCCCTAGGGGGCATAGGATTAACTGATCTTGGCTTTCAACTTATACCATTCAATTTGTCTCATTGGGACCTTTTATTTGGTATACTACAAGCTACTTGCGGTTGGCACTGGAAGGCATTTGTCATCTCCGCTCCATATTGCCCCCTAGTGGGGCCGCAGATTAACCAATCTCCTGATAGTCTATATCATACAATTCGCCTCATCGAGACCTTTCATTTGATATGCTACAAAGTACTATTGCTCGGAACTCTATTCTGTTCCAGATCCTCATTTGTCAGTTTTTGCTCCTTAGCACTATCCACATTTTTCCACTATCCAAAGGATTCATATTCAGCCATACCAAAGAACTTTGCCCACCTGATCACATACAAAAAGTTGAGGCCCTAGCTCGAAAACTATAGGACCACATGGAACATAACAGAAAATAAATGAAAAGCCACCCACTCCAAGACGCTGACTCAGCATTTTCGATCACATATAAACATGGTTCCCTTCACCCTGAGAGTGTACTGTTTGAGTTTTGTGTCCCTAGCCCTGAGCATCTAAAAGGTCACCAAATGAGGTAACCTTATTTTGCATTTTGCCCCCCCCCCCTTCTCGGAAGTTCAAAGGTTGACAAGCTTTTAGAACCCCAGGTTTCCATCCAGGTTTCCAAATTGAAAAAGACCGAAAGCCCTAACAGGAGTTACGACCTAACAAAAAAATTGACCAATGCCCACTGCCCTTCATCCCTTGACCAGAAGTCAACACACTGCTGTCTTTCCCCCCTCCCCCGGGTTACCCACCATGTGAGTTTCGTGACCCTAGCTTACAAGCCTAAAGAGTTATAAATCGAAATGCCTGCTGAGAAGAAATAAATAATTAACTGTACGAAAACTAAAAGATGTAGCTACAGACGAATTTCACGAAGTCGAATACTAAATCTACTGAGAATTGTCAATGATTATGAATTGTAATGATAATGATAATGGTAATGTTAATGATAATAATATTGTAACCCGACAACAGCAAAGACCTATCTGACATAGTCAAATTTGACACATTTAGACAAATTTAGCACATTTAGGTAAAAATGTGTTTAGTAAATTCTACATGAATAACAACCCAAAAGACAAATTATAGTCCGAGCCCAGAACGTTTAATCATACAAAGAGAGGCAAAGGGTTGACATGCTCATTTAGTAGCTCAAAGATACTGCGTACTTCAAAGAACCAGATTGCTGCCGACGTCTGGCCTGAACATTAGGGCGCCTTATATATGCCCCCAAAAGGCATTTAATTAAAGAGAGATTCACTTTCTACTGCCGAACATTTGCCTTTGATCCTTCGATTCTTTGGCAACAGATGTGATCGCCCTATCTTGATTTGAATTATAGGATTGGAAAAAGTCAGGATTTAAAAAAACAAAAGTAGAAATTTTTAGTAAAATAAACTTGGGTTACTCTTCAGTTACTCTTTTTTGCTAGTACTCTTGACATTTGTAACAACATTTTTATTATCTTTTAATTCTTTTCCATCTGTCCACTGTGTGCCTTACAATGTGTTGTATCTTTGTAGATAGACCGGCAAAGTAATGTTGCTAATAAAAAACGCTTTAAATTTCGCTAATAAGAACGCCAAAGAAATAAAAACTGTCTTGACAAAGTTACATATTCTTTCATAAAACAGAAATCAATTTCCTTCACCAATTTCTAAATGACCATTTTCCTGATTGTAAATTGGCGTCACTCTAATTGGCATCAATTAAAAAACTCTCATTAATTTAAATCAGGCTTTAAATGCGGAGTTTAAATCAGAATGGTGCTATTCAATCCTGTTAAATGATTTGCAAAACAAAACTTAAACAATTAATATAATTAAAGCTAAATCCCACAATCCGATGCTGATTAATCAATGTCATTGTTGTCCAATTGCTTTGCCGCAAGCCCTATTGGATGTCCATTAACACTGTTCTTTTCGTTCTGTGAAGTGAACACGCGACCTAATCTCACTTGCCTCATTGGCATGATTTTTGCGTCCTGCTTAGAAAGAAATGTCTCAAGAAATAAGAACATGCGTATTGTGCATGCGCCTAATTAACGCATGGGTCATAGAATCGCATCGCATGTACAGCTTACACGGTGCGTTTTTGACACAACGTGTAAACAGGTTTTTAGATTAGTTGTATCGTTGAGCCATGCCTTACATTCTTGCCGCGGGAGACGTAATGAGAAATGTGAATTAAGAAATCAGTGCACGTACCCAAAAGAGACTGAATCCCGCAGCGTTAAAGTGCATCGTAACTGAGTCATTCGACAATGGTAAGATCTTCAACATTTCAAATCTGGTAAAAGTGCACAAACTTTTAAAGTGCCACTGTGAAGAACTGCCTGACCTCAACGTAGATTTTGAATTTGAACTGCTTCAAGAACCATGCAACACAACCTGCTAGCAATAGACCCATGCGAAACAGAAGAGACCAAATAAGATGGCTGCGAGATTATGAACATTAATTATAAGCACTAATGAATTTATTGTGAACATTATGATGTAACAGTAAATATTGTACAGTAATGCTATAGGCAGTAAGTAATTGATCTAACAGTAACAGTAAGAGGTAATTTTGTCAAAACTTTAATTTTACACCTTTTTCACGTTTTACTGAACTTAACATGCGTCATACTATGTTTTAACTTTACCACAGTTTAAACAATAGTATTATGTTTACATATACTATGTAATACTATTGTTTAAACTGTGACTTTATAGTAACGTTCTTCTAAACAAAGGGTGTATGAGTTAGTAGTAGCCAATCAGATGCGTATTTTGGCTCTAATTGCTTTTCTATTGATGGCGCCTCGAATTTACGCCCAACTTCAGGGGTATTTGAACCTGAAGCACATAATGTTGTGAAATACTTCTTAAATTGTGAAGTGTTGTGTTTAGGGTAAATGTAATGTGGATATTCAGTATCCAGAAATTTTGCGTTTAATGAGTGTCAAATAGCCTCAAGTAAGTAGGTTTAGTCCCGTACACTAACAACATCAAAATGACCAATCTAGCGTCAAGAACTAAAAAATTTAATATACTCATCACTATGAATGATGACAATAACTACATTATAATTTCTCGTATAAGGTGATTTTATTACAAAAACAAATATTTTTTGGTGAGTTACGGTGATTTTATGTGTTTTCTTTCGTGCAATTAGAGTTTACATGCACAAACAAGCTGTTTCATTAGTTAATACTCCCCTAAAAGAAAAGACGTGCATTTTACTTAGTGTGATTTTTCTGTATTTTACAGTTTTTTGACTTCAAGCTGACTTGATCCTGGACTCGGAGTTTTCAATCAATTACAGTAGCAATCAGGATTATCATTTCTCTACTGAAAGGTTATAAATATAACAGTTTTCGACAACGATCACGCACTTTGATACGTAGTCTACTCAACAAGTCTAAGATAATTTACAGCAGCCTGATTATCATGTCTTCATCACATAAAGTATCAAAGTCTAGTATTATAAAGGATGCTTCAGTTTTTGACATTAGATTTCCCACTTGGCTGGATGGCATGTCAGATGCTATTCACACTGATGTGATGTCATGCGCGTACCTTTTATTAACTACAAGTAGTGGGGAAACAGGGTGTGGTCTTACATTTACCCTTGGCGACGGCACACTCATTGTGGTGAGAGCCATAGAGTCAATGATGTATCTTTTCCGTGGAGAGGATGTTAATAACATTTACTCCAACTTTGCTTCTTTTTGGAGGAAGCTTACTAGTGACAGCCAAATGAGATGGACTGGCCCTGAAAAAGGGGTTATACATCTAGCCACAGCCGCCATTGTGAATGCTTTGTGGGATTTATGGGGCAAAATGGAGAATAAGCCAGTGTGGAAGCTGCTGGCTGATATGAGTCCAGAACAAATTGTATCTTTAATTGACTTTCGATACATATCTGACGTTCTCTGTCCTGAAGAAGCTCTTCACATATTAAAGCAAAATGAGACATCAAAAGTGTGTAGGATTAAATACTTGTCCAAAAATGGATACACGGCTTATACTACATCAGTTGGGTGGCGTTGCCATAGTGAAGAAAAGATAGAACAGTTGACTCGAGAAGCATTGACAGCTGGATGGACGAAGTTTAAGATAAAAGTAGGCCGCAACATAAAAGATGACCATCGCAGAGTAGGGATCATGCGAAAGGTGATAGGGGAAGAAAATACATTAATGGTCGATGCAAATCAGAAGTGGGATGTTGAAGAGGCAAAACAACACATGCAATCACTGGTAGAATTCCTACCTTTGTGGATTGAGGAACCTACATCCCCTGATGATATTCTAGGTCATGCAGCCATTGCTGAAGCTCTGAGTCCACATGGAATTGGAGTTGCTACTGGAGAACACTGCCATAATCGGATTATGTTCAAGCAATTTTTGCAGACCAATGCAATGCAGTTTTGCCAGATTGACCCAGCACGTCTTGGTGGGCCTAATGAAATTATTGCTGTTTTGCTGATGGCAAAGAAATTTAATATTCCAGTCTGTCCTCACACTGGAGGAGTAGGGCTAGGCGAAATGGCACAACATATGGCATTCTTTAACCATATCTATGTTAATGGTTCTATGGAGAACCATCTTATTGAGTACATTGAAGAATTTCATGAACACTTTGTCAATCCTGTTAGGATATTCAATGCTACCTACGTGTTACCCACAAAGCCAGGTTACTCCACTGAGTTAAAACCCGAAGTTTTTGAAAATTATCAGTATCCAGAAGGTAAAATTTGGCGTCAACTTATCCTTGAAGGTCAATTCGTCCCTACTTATTAACAAATTATCACTGACGTCATTGTTGGCGAGCAGCTTAATTCTGGGGTTTATTGCAAATTTGTTGGAAAATACTCCAGTTTAGAATTTTACATTTTTTGTTCACTAGCATCAAACCACACGCATACGTTCGAAGTCATTGCAAATCAGATGTATCACAAAATTGCACTACTGCAAAAATTAAATTATCAGTATTTAGTTCATGTACATTGCGATTTGCTCATGGTAATCCAGATTGACTTGTGACTCAGTACGCTGGTAACTATAGAAACTTGAAATTCTAGCAGTGGGCATATTAATTTTTTAATTATAATAAAATTTATAATTATAATTTTTTACCTGTACTTTTAAATTTTATTTGCACGTATTTGTGTATTTATATTGTACTAATGTACTCTGTACTTATAACTGTAGTTTTACTCTCTATACATTGTCGACGATGTTTTTAATAGACATATAAATCTCTTGACTAATATTCATAGATTTATTAAAAATAAATAAATAAATACTCATGTATAAACATAAAGAAAAGTCCTTACGATACGTCACCTTCAAATGAAAATAATAACGTGTCTAAATAATTGAATTGTCCGCTATAATTAATTTTGAAACAAATCTTCAACCAAAGGAAAATTACGTGAAAAAACTGAAACTGAGCCTGGATTTGAACACAGGCCTTTGTTTAAGAAGTAGGCTTATAAGCCACACTTGACCATTCAACCCCTTCTAATCACAAACTGACCGAACTTTTAGACCTTTCTTCCAAATGGCGTCCTCAAATTTTCTTTTTCAGGCAAGGTTATTGGACCAACACCAGTCCACCAGCTAGGCAGCCATTGACTATTACCCAAGTCTTTGAATGACATCATGCAGTAACTGTTCTACTATCGATAACTGTTTTTCGTTACATACTAGATAATGTGATTTATCGTAAAATAACATAACATTACAGAATAATGGCATTTTAATTAAGCTCGGTTTAGCATTTTAGCTTACTTGTGTCTGATTATAGTAGCTGTTGCTGCAAAAAACTTGTGTAAAACATGAGGCCGGAATTTATTTTAAGCACAGAACATGCATGACACGATTGCAACTGACTTTGGATAGTTTTTTAAATAGTAATAAATAAGGGGTGTATTATAGCATATAGCATTTTTATTACGGAAGATTTTTAACATGAATTCACAACTTCAAGAATAGTTAATTCTAATGAATTTTTGTCATGCAATCCTCCTGTGATAATGTGATCGTATTTTCGAGTAAAAACACATTTTTGCTTCTTTAATTTTTGCTTTTGCACACTGTTCTAAACAAACACTGCAATCACTATGTATCTACAGCTGCTTCTAATTTTACTTTTCACATTAAAGCCTAAATAATTAGCATGTTTCATTAATAGCTGCAAATCGAAAACGTAGTTATTTAACCACTTCTTTTTTCGTGACATCATTTCGAAACCCGGAAGGTAAATTAAATTGTCTGTTTATTTTGTGTTTCTGTACAATCTAAACTGACTGTGTAGAGCGCACATTTACTTTAATAACACACATGTTTAATAACACATAAGTAGCCTGTGCAAGACTACTTATCGTGATCCACCTCGCGGTGCGTCCTGGTTTTCACTCACTTGAGTTTTAATAAAATGGTAGCTTACTCAGTGCGTTGTAACTACTAAGCAGCAGTCTGACAATTGAAAATGCCAAGTTTTTAAGTTTACAAGCAATGTAATTGGCGTTATTGTTCTGGATATTTTTGTGTAAAAGGTGTGTAGTACTGTAAGTATGTCTGAACTACAACAGTCAGACAAGGAGCAGCAAAAATTATTAGAGGAGTTGGGACATGAAGTGGAAATATTTGCAAACAGAATGGAAAAGTTAACGCTCGCGGCAGATGCCTTAGGAACGCATGAGTCGGACGTTTTCGAACACGAAGATTATGTAAGTTCTTCTAGTGCAAGCGCTCGAGCATCAGACACAGACAGTGACAAAGGCAATAGTAATACAATGTGCTGCGACTGCCAAAACTTATCTGATCCAACATCTCCCCTCAAATATATATGCAGTACTAAGCCAACGGTAACCCGTTCACTAGTTGTTAATACATGTTGCCAACCCAGTTACGTAAATGGACACAAGGACCCAAACATGGATAAGCCTTTTACAACAGCAAAATTAGTACCAGAGAGCACAGCAGCAGAACGGCAGTATAGGTAGGTTTTAAATTTTTGTTCATTGTACATTAAAAGGCTTTCATTTTTCGGTAATTACTATTACAGCCTCGATTGAGGTATACTTCTACCCAGATGGCTCTGTTTCTTACATTATAACTCACTGCAGCCTGTTGATTTCAAGGTTCCAACATGCCAAGTTTTTATTATAATTTCTATCCTATATGCGACATGAATTCTGGATATCTTTGTACAAATTATTTTGTTCTGGTAGCCTGTCAAATTTTATGTTTACTTAATTTTGCATCTGGTACGTTTATAATTTAAACAGTTGATATATTGTACTGTTAAGATGATATACAGAAAACTGCTTGCAAAATACTACAAATTTCAAGCATGCCAGTTGTATGACTCCCTCTGTCACTAGTCAATTTGCACTTGTCAGTTTTACAGGTCACAAAATCTGCTAAAGCACAAGAAAGCCCTTACATAAAGCTTACAAATTCGTCTTGAGATATTATACTATTACAAGTTGTCTTATTGAGTACAGGGCTTATGTTAGCAGCAAATACTGTATAAAACTTGAAAATTTAAACTCCCGCAATGACCATCAGGTGCAGCTGTTTTGACAATAAGTAAAGTGACACAAGTTTTGATAACATTGAAGAAAGTTTGAAAAATAATCCGAATATAACTCTAGTGCACACTACACTAACAAAGCAAAATTTTAAATTGCTGTATTTTGTCAACAAGATTAAAAATAGGTTTTCTGGTTAGTTAGTGTTGCACACTGGGAAGATGAAGCAGCAATATTTTACCAATTGTGCGGATATTTTAAATTGTTAAAGGAAGACAGGATGATTTTTCATACACTACCTGATTTTCAAGTACGGTAAAAAGTAAAACGTTTCTGATAATTAAACAATAGGTTAAAATCTTAATTAACAACAGGGGAGCCAAACTAACATAATTTTCAACATCAAAAACATTCCATGAGCTTGTTTGCAAAAGCAAAAATTTAAGTACAGTGCTATTATAAGAGATTCCGTGTGTTGTAATAAAACTTGGCAAGTTTTGCGATAAAAATTCAAATTTACTGCTATACTCACGAAATTGCGAAATTGCATGTGTGGTAATAATTGCTTTATGCTAGTCATTCTCTAAAAAATAGTATGTTTCTTTTCAATATTTTAAAGAATTGATTGTTTTGACCTAAATTTTAACATTGGGTCTGGTTTTGGTTTAAAAATTTTCTTTCCCAATTATATAAGTCTTTGAGACAGGTAAGCCTAATGTTAAGTAATAAAACTTTCGATGGAAAGTTTTTTGGGACATAGTTTAACATTGCGTTTTCTTCCTGTTTAAGCATTCTGTCCAGTTAACGCTTTAAAGATATATTCAAAATTCTGATGTCAGAAGACATTAAATAAATCGCAAATGTATCTGACTTGTCCGAATGTCTCCATGTCACTCTATATGTACCTTTTCCTGAACTTTCAAATTATCTTTTCTGTCTTCCCTTCGTTCTCCTCATTTTTATTCTATTGTTATAGGCACCCTGAATATTGAGTAAGGAGGAATATTAGTATTTCTGAAGTTCTTTTCTAAAATTGTAATTCCAGTAGCTTGGTAATTTGTATCACAATTGTAGTGTATACTTAATATATAATTCCTCTCGTAAAACATAAAATTTCCTCTCGTAAATTTATATGTTTTTGTGCATACAGCTCATTATTGGCTCAGGATGACAAATTTCGGCATTTGTCCATTGAGTTCCTGTGATGTTGGCTAAATTTTTAACATGATGTTTTCGAGCCACATTAATTATGACAGGATATAAACCCATTTTCCAATTTCCTGAATGCTTTAACATGCAAAGAAAATAATGTGGGACTCACAGTTAAGACATGAAGGACATGCTCTGCCCCTAAGTAATTTCTGGGCAATTCCTGTTTGTGGTTAGGGATTTTTTTGTAAAGGGTGTGAAATCCTATGATAGGATGGGTTTCTAAAAGGTTAGTAAAAAATTGATTTCTTAACAACTACAGTATGTTACTGACATTTAGTGCAGGAAGCCTCCTATAGTATTATCTGTTTTTGCTAAGAGAGGTAGTTTGACCTACACTGGATTGAGAAAAACAAACGTCACTCTCTTTCATACTTTTGAAAAGTGTCAACTAAGTATCTACAAGATTCAAAGGACTACTGCTATATCTGCCACTAAAGATTAAAAACAAACTCTCCTAGGCTGTTTTCAAAAAATTCTTGACGTATATACAGTGCAATTTATACTGTATTTCCTCATTGCCTGTACATTAAAGATCCTGAGACACCTTAGTAGGCACTTGCTGTCAAAATTTACTACTGATTAGCGTGATTCAAAAAAACAGGTTCATTTCTTTATAAACTTTTGCTCTGATTTGCATTGAAACACTTCAAATTTCGCGCCTTACAGATATCTTGCGAAAAAAGCAAAATCGGGGAACTTACTGTATTTCTCAGTAAGCTCTCCCTAACGTGACGTCAGAGCATTGAGTGTCATGGCGGGCAGTAATATTTGCCGCAGAGCCAATATCACATCGCAGGGCGCACAATTTAAGTAACAATATCACATCACATAAGTACGCATCATGACTGTCTTAAAAGTTAAGAAATATGTAATTCCGCCCATGCTATAAAAGAAAATAACATAAAAAAATAGAGTCATAGGACCTTTAAATATATAGTTTAATGTGGAATATACAAGTTATACATAAACTGATGTAGAAATTGTATATATAATTTAGTAAATTCATTTGTATCTAAACTGCAGTTAAATAAATAGCAATAAATTTAAGATTTGTTTATCATAAATTTATATGTTGTTACCATTAGGTCATTGCTGAGTGCTTAGATCAAAATAAAATTCATTACGCTCATTTTCTGCTATGTTTGACTTAGATATACATACTGTTTGTGTGTTTGCCATTGATCTCCTTGATCAGTAAAGTGCACTTTGCATACTATATTTATAATAGTTAGTACTAGTTACCTGAGGCAGCTAAGCATGCTAGAAGAGCAAATTATAGTAATCTTAAGGTAGATCTACGCTGTTGGAGATTTTAGGACGCACGATTCATTATCATGGTCGTGAGGCATGCGTGACACATTTGCTGTACTGGAAAGTTGTTTCTGTAGTTAGCAAACTGCAATGAGAAATAGCAGTGTTGTGATTGTCTTCATGTTTGTGGTTTATAACTAATGATGTCACATAAATGCAACGGCCTGGATAATTTTCATCAACCACTGATGTGAGTGATTTCATTAATTTTCAGATAAATTGGGCTCCAAAATTAGTAATTTGATTGTTTATAGCATTTCTGGCGAGAAACGTCAAGTTTGAGAATTGACTCCTATGTATGCAGTTCAATGTAGGTTAGTTAACATCTATTACGTTAATTGCATGATTGTCGAGACATTTAATAATTAGTAAAATTCAGACGTCGATTTTTAGGTTATCTGATGCTTAGAGGCAGAGCAGTTGTCTAGTACTTGTGACTTTAAATTCTGCTAAGAGACAGAATAAAATACATTGTTAAAATATAATCAATAAACTAAATTAATGTACCTCGACATTCGAATTGCAGAATAATTGGTTTATTATAATCTGTGGCATTTAGCACTCTAGGTCTAATTTTCAATGTAAAACGCAAATAATTGCAACTAAATTTATAGTAAATTAGTGATGCTAGTACCTTGTGATAAGTGGCATTACAGATGTTGCTAGGTAATATTTTACCTATCGTTATTATTTTTTTCTCTCTTGCTCATTATAGGACATCACATTAAAAGTGGGACCTAGGGTTATGGAGTCTGCATTTGAATTACAGTGAATTATGATCCATCATTTTACTATCATTTTACAGAATAGAATTTTTAATGTGTTTAACTGTCACTAAATTTTAAATGCTGATGTTCAATGAATGTTGACGTCTTAATAGGGAATGTCTCTGTAAGTGAGTTTTTAATTTAAATAATCAGTAACTTAAAGTGGATAAGTTGAGACTTCAGAATTTTACCTGTAAATGATCTGCATGGTTTTGATATTTATAAAACTGGCACCTTGACAAGTTTTGTTATTTGCAATCAGAACCAACTAAATTTCAATGTCACAATGTTAAGCTGAGCCCGTTTCTATCATCGTACTTCTTTTGGCATATGAATCTGTTAACTCCAGATGCTAGACCTCGTTTACTCATGAATAAATTAAATTTGGCTAATTGAGTTTTTATTTATTTTAATCTATAAGCTTTACTGTGGACAGTGGACATAAAATGCTTCAGTTTCACTGCATGACAGCACGCGACATGTTTCATTGACCTAATAGTGTAACCATGAACTCATTTTTTCCTTGAGTTGTATTAATTGGACCTAACCTAATTTGCTTGGTAATGGTACTGTGTCATAGAGCATGCTACATATACGTTCTCACGCATGCGTAGTTCATAACCGACGTAGGTAAATCGGAAAATAAAGCGGAGCTATTGATTTTTAATCAAATAAATGAATCAATTTGGTCCCATAAAATAGACAATGCATTTACATGTACATCAAAACTGCGACGCACTGCAAAGAATACAGATAGTTTTTGATCGTTCAGAAATTCACGTACATATCAAATACATGTATGTGAAGTTCATTGTGGACGTCGTTACTAACGTATGATATTATTATTTTGGCTGTTACATTTGACAGTTAATTAATTGAAATTAAATGTGTTGTACAGTTAAAGCAGAACTGTAACTGACAAATGTACCTCTGTGACTATGATGTATTTTTGAATCGAAAAAATTAGTTTTGCTTTTAATCGTTTTTGGAGTACACCTATTTTATTCTTTTTTCCTATAACCTGAAGATAGTTCGGAGTTGTGAGTTGCACCGTCGTATTTTCATTTCTCTACAGGTGGATTTTTAGTTAGCTGTGCAGTGTCAGCTAGCTGTCTGATTAGTTATACAGAACTACAGATTATAGTCTTATTTGAATTCAGTGCAATGTATAACACGCAACAACACATAAAAAATTTAAATAGCGAAGACTGATATTATGCTTTTATTCCTATAGCATGAGAAAAAATTCCGCGTGATTCTGGCGTTGCGTTGACTATTAGTTTTACGTTTCTTTTATGTAATGAATGGTTGACTTACGGTTGTCCATCTGCATCAAGAATTCATATCTTATGTACACTGAAAACGTTTCGTAATCTCTGGCTGAAGTAAAGAGATGGTTGTCCAAATGGAGTCAGGAAATACCGAAATAGCAAATATACCGGATGTTGCCTGAATAACCTTTTGTAACTTGTTCCTTATAAAGTACAATATTGCAATTCTTACATCCAGGTACTTCTCTACTCGGGCAAATGAACGTCGCTGGAAATGAAATTATAAAATTGCAGTTAGATAATGAATGACTTCTAAAACTATAGTGTTCAAAGTGTTTCGCCGCGCGGGCTCACGAGAATTTTTTATCTTTATAGTAACAACATTGCGCACAAGTTTCTTTCAAAACTTGGAGTATAGCTTGTACGATATGCGTAGAATGTTATCATAGGAATTTCTCTCGCGTTGATCACAATTCTCGCCAAAATTTCGAATGGCATGAATCTTTTACCAAGAACATCTGGTGCTTATGAACTTACAGCAAAAAATTCATTTTCTTTTCTAGACGTTACATATTTTGATATTTCGTGCGCAAGCTTTCATGAAATCGGTTAACATGCAGGTTGAAAATTCTTTTGCTTATTTACAAGAACTTATAATCGTGGATTTTGATATTTTTCCGTATCTGTGAAATATTCGTTTGACGCTGCTGTGTACATTCATATAAATATTATTTATTTTGCTAATTTATTGTGCGCCAATGCAGAACAACCTTTTCGCTGCAAATGTAAACTGTTCGAATCTGCAGACGTTTTTAAAAGTTATGAATTAAAAGTTTATTTTACTGAACTACGATTTACAACGGATGAACTGAGAGGTTCGAATGGCGGGCGTGAATATGAATTGGTCATCTGCATCTGCTGAAGGCTCTCCGAAGGGTCTCAGGTAAGAAACTACGCAGGTCTCAACTTTTCAGTTTCAGTGGTTAATGTTGCACCGATATTACCTCTGGCCGTAGTTAACCCTGAATTTTTGCTCGTGAACAAGAACAAATAGTGATTGACATTAACATGATTTACGCTGACCGCTAACAATAATAAATGCCTCTGTTGGCCTGGGAAAAAAGATTCATTGACTCTGATAACTTCCCGTCCTATAATATAGACTCTTTTATTATGATTTTCACTGGCAAACTTTATGTGGTAAAGTGTACATCACTGCTCGCCACGCAGATTTGTCTTCTATGCGAATTCCATCCAGAAACTTGCAGTTAATATGTAGCGCGTGTCGCATGATAAGAATTTGTAATTAGCTTGTTTGGTCACTGCACGGCAGCACCTGCCTCGAATGCAATAAAAAGTTGTTGATAGCTCATTATCCTGATTTTATTTTGATAGGTTTCTTCTTCTTTGCGTGTTGGCAGTTTATTACTTGTTTGTAACTAAACTTAACTACGCAAGAAACCCGTGATGAAAATTGTTATGCTCGTACCTCATTTAGAAGTTAGTGTTGCGTTACATGTGCATGTAATAAAGTGCTTTTTAATTGCGTTGTCAGAGTTTGTTAATATTAAGTACACACGTAATATGATAATATTAAGCATAAATTTCAAGCCCTGCTACTTGGATGCTTTAACGTCTGATTGGCGATTTGCTATGACGAAAAACTGAAATCATTTTTATGTTTTTAGTAATATTTAGTGAGGGTAGTTTTCGTTATTTTTCAACATTTTGCAGTTAGACTGCAACGTGTTGCTCTGCAAAGAATTGCAAAAAAAAACCATTTTGATTTTTACGGATTAGAACTTGCCGCTCCAATAAGAACGCATATTTTGTTTCGTTTCAGAAGCATACATGTCACGCAGATATGTATAATAGTTTAGTAGCAGTCACGCATCCATGTACTGGACAGTTTTAAGGTTTCACATTGAGCATAACCGCTATCCAGAAGAAACCCCCTTTCTGAGATGTGAATTTGCGAAAATAAGCTAAAGATTACTCCGCATTTATATATGAGAAATTTTTAAATAGCAATTATTACAAAAATGTTGCTTTGCTGGTATCGATTCCATTGAATTAAAATGGAGATTTCTGTATAAAGATTTTCTTGCTGATGCGAGAAGATGAATTTGAAGGTAAAATGCCTGAAGTTGAAGGACAGGCCAAAATATTAATATCCCAGTTTTAAAGATTTATACATACATGTTTCAAAGTTTACAACAATTCTAAGTAAACGTTTATTGCAGTAATTCGAACTGACGTGTATCATAATAATGTACCCAAACCAGCGATTCGTGAAGGTCTGAAAATTATAGAACGGCAATTTTTGACTTGTAGTTTGGCTATCAGAAATGTTGATTGGACGCATTTTAGAAGCTGTTTTCCAGGAACAAATACATTTGTCTCGCTTGCAAGTTTCACATATGTGCGCAGAATTATTATCAAGGTGTGGCTTTTCCATCAACGAATGTTTTAATGCTCGTTCTTTTTTCCGCTGAGCGTCTCTTTTCGAAATTGTTGTTGCGTGCTTTTGTGAATTTTTGTTATTTAGAAACTACCATCCGAGACAAAATACAGTGATAATGGTGTTGAACTTGAATAATTTTGACTAGACTAGTTTCTACTAAATTCAGAAGTAGGTTATTTTTTCCGAAAAATAAGTCTGTATGTTTATTCATTTGTATTATTTTGTGTTTAGGCTGGTAACTGAAATGTATGGTCAGTAGCCAGTTTACTACGTGTTAGATAGTACAGGATTAATGATTGTACAAGGAATCAGTAAATTAATCATTATTGCAGTTTTCGCGAGGCATCATAAAGCACTGTATAGATACTCTGTGGATAGCATAATAGCATAACATGTGTGTGACATATGAATTGACTTAAACGACTTTGATTAACTTTAAACCGTGTTTTAGTCTCCTAGTCATCCTACGACATTCAAAATAAGACTTCAAAGCAGTTCAAGCTCTAAAATTGATTGGACAGTATCATTATGTTTTGGATTAGCATTGAGTGTTTGTATGCACCTTTTGGCGTATGTACAGAATTCTAGCGATATTATGCCTTTTGCGCTATCAGGTTTCCAACTGTTTTATTTAGTGATGAAGAAAATTAGTCTTAATAAATGTAGTCTATTATCTAATGAGCTTTGCTTGGAAGATGTTTAACCACAGTAGCAACTATATAGGCCTACATACGTAGATTGTCGCACGTAGCAGTATCTTTCGTGATATTAGCTTAATTCTTAATAGTTCTCTGCGCTTTTTCGTAGGCAAGGAAAAATATGATATAAAAGTTTTGTACGAATAGGATCTCTTACGAAATGAACACGGAAAAAAATTAAACTATCGATTTTTCTGTTTCAAAAACCTTGGAATTAGTGTGCAAACTACCCTTGTCAAAGAGATTTTATATTCAACAAGGTGATTTTGTTAAAATAAATAGACCTATGAGTAATTTGTTACACTTTAGTTAGGCATCAACTATTTATTTTTTATTTTATAATCGTACATACTAACTGATAAAATGTATTTCTAGTTATACTGAGTTAGAGGAATACAAATAAATACAATTTTTTTATTTTACAAATTTTTGCGTTAACTACCTGTCAGTTTCGATGGTTAATTTATTTGTTTTCCATGCTTTTCTTTAGCATGGTCAGTTTTGCTGCATGCAGAGATTGGTTTACTGTAAAAACTGGCCGTCAGTGAACTATACAAAGCTAAATAGCTGACAATAAAATGATAAAAGTATATATCATAGAACGAATCGCACAAACGTTAGGCAGCCGAAGCTATGCTGCTGCTACAGGTACCCGGATGCGGTTGTACTTATTCCTAGTTGTTACTGTTCCTCATCCAAAGCATACGTAGTGTTTTTTGCTCGTTTTTGTCCAGCGTTATTTTCTGCCAGGTGTAATTCACAACCTGTTTCCGGTTGTTCAAATGAGCACAAAATATCTTTTTAAATCATGCTTCACAGTGTCTATAAGATGTTCCACTTAATCAAGCTCCCTTTGATTAACATTTCACTGACTTGTTAATCTTAATATAACATTATATCACCGCATGTGCATTATGGAAGAACATTACGTCATCCTCGAATAGAATCTGAAAAATGGAGTGGCTTTGGTTAGGAACAAACCTGAACCACGTTTTATTTTCTGCTGCATCATCGCTTGGCGCTAGGCTCATGGTAGTCAAACAGTGGGGTCTGCTTTTCTAAAAGGTAATTACGGTAGTCGGCTGTAGATTTCAACCTTGAATTCAGATTTCTTAGTTTTGTTTAGTGGGGCGCCTATGCTTCGTGTTTAGTATTTATAATGATCTTAGTGTTGGAAAACGTTGATGATAGTTACGTGTGTATTAGCCAAATGGTTATTTAACACTAAAGGTTAAAACACTGTAAGACCACTTCTGCGTCATACTTTCGTTATTTATTGATAATCATTGCATTAGAGTATGTTTAATTTGCTATGCAACCTCTGACTTGGACATACGCGCCCTCTTGATGAAGATTGACGTCTTGGATTTTGTCTGACCTCATACGTGAGTTTATGGTGAATTTAAAATGTCTGGTTTGCTGTGTGCTTAATTTTTAATACTATAGTAAAACGGACAACATATTTTTCTTAATGGAAAAATCCGCAGAGATCAGCTGTGTCTGTTGCTTTACATTTTTGTACAAAATAGTAATTTTTGTGGCTATAAGTGCAAGAAGTTCATGTACCAGCTTTGCAAACGTAAGAACCATTCTCACGCAGGCACTGTTTTAGTTTAACGTTTTCTAGCTATAGTTTAATTAACAATTCCGTAGCTCAAAAAATTAGCAGCATTTTTGCTTTATTTGCATATGTTAGTTGATATACGCTGTTTGCATTACCTGCAGACCCGCGACAGCTTTGCTTTTTCCGTTTGTTAACGGCATTTTTTCGATAGATTCTTTGCTTTCTATCATGATTAATAAAAATATTCTTCTCAAAAATGTTTGCAACTAAAGGAACTCGTGTGCAGTAATACCACTGCTCAGGGATTGCTTTTGTTTAGGTCGTAGTAACTCATAACATTGATCGTTCTGTGATTGGTTAATGTAACGCTTGAGCATTAGATGTCCTTTTATTGAGAATAAAGGTCCTTTACCTTATGGCTTTATGAGCACGCAGCAAATTGTGCTCTTATGTTTCCGTTAATTTCCCAACTAAAATTGCGAAGCTGATGAACTTTCAGTGTGATTGATGTTTCGGTTTTCTACCGTACCGCACGCAGCTGCAGGTATGGGAATTATTTGTAGGTAGGCAGTTGATAAAGCACAATTTTTATCTGCGAGATAGCTTAATAGAGTTTTTTAAGCTCATCTATAATTTTACATAGTCGACTAAAGTAAAGCATTACGTAATCTCTTAAATCAGGCAGCAGAGATTGTCGCGTGATCTTAGCATCACTTTGTAAATAAAAATAGAGCTCACTGAAGATTACTAAAACAAACTAAAGGATGGCTGTTTTCATTCACAACGTTTAACTCTATTGAATACAAAGTATTTTATACAAGTATTTCAGCTCACTCTGTACCTCTTTATGTATGTAGTTGCTGGTTATCATTCACGGATACCTTAAATTGTAAGGTACATTGTTATTGTAATAAATCTTAGTGCGAGTGGGACCAGGCCAAATTGTTTAAAAAGTTGCTTTTGGGGTACATTTAGGGTTAGTAAACATATATGCGAATTTTTATCTTAACAGTGTTTGATTGAGCTATTTTTTGTACTTCTTTGAATTCGGCTTCCGCAAAAGTGATTTGTTTATTTTACTACAAACTCTTTTGAGACTGTGGTGCAACTTATTATGTGTAATTCAGTTTGAATTGTTTATTCACAAATTTTATTTACTAATTTGTGATATCTATAATGAGACTCACATAACCCACTTTGCTTGATCCTATTTTAAGAGTTAAGTTACTTCAAAAGTTAGGTGTTAAAAGTGTAGTAAATAAAGGTTTATTCTGAGTTTCATAATTTTTTTCATTTGATTAACTGACACTTTGTCGCTTTTTGTTGATTTTAGGAGGGCTAGGTCCCTAACAGGACCAAGTCCGGTGTACAACTTTGGACCAAAAGCAAGAACTTTGAAGAACTCAGCAGGTCTCATGTAAGTATATGTCGCATTTCGCTTTTGAAACCTAAGAACGCTTATCACATACATCCATAGCTGTTGGTATATTGATTGTTGTAGGCACCGTATATAGGTTCAGAATGTTCAAATGTATTTACAAGACAGTACAAACTGTTTAGTATTATGATAAGTAAAGCATAGCTTTGCTTTTTATCTGGGACATACAGATCAAACGTACCAGACATAATTATTTAAAGTAAACTATAGGCCTACATATTGACATCAAGCCAGATGCATGTGTGTGGCAACTAAATATATGCAAAATATCAGACAAGTGCTACAATTCTGGCAATGGTAAGTTTGGTAACTGGCAGGTGCCTGCCACCTGAGCCATCGTTATTTAATCCACTCCATTGCCTTCTCACTCCAAATTGTTAAGAAGCTCTGCTCCACCCACTGCCTTTTTATATCCATTTATTTCATATTTTGGCTGTTATAGGAATCAAAATAATTGCTTTATAGTTATTACATTTAAATTTTCTCTTCAGGTCCATACAAGATCCTGCAAGTTTGCGACTAACATGGTACAAAACACCGGTCAGTGTTCTGGTGGTAAAAAAAATTTACGATGACAGCATCATAGCAAATTTTGTCGATGTCCTCATCTACCTTATACTGGTAAAGGGAATTATAGTTACTAGTTAGCAATAACTTTTTGCCCCTTATATGTAAACAACTGATTCATAAGCTTTTAAAAAATAAAGTTGTTAGAAATTCACTATAATTTAAATGCATAAGATGGTGCTGCCATCTAGTCTTTGTTTAATTTAGAATTTAGTGCTACTTGTGTTTTGCATTTTTGTACTTTGCACACTGTCTCCTTCTTTTGGTGTCCATTAATTGCTTTACCAAAAAACTAGCTTCATGAGACTCTCTGAAATAATCTTTTCTTTTAATATTGGTGCTGAAATATGAATTTCTCTTACTATTATTCTCATTTTTTTGTCTCAGCTAGGTGCAAATGACAGTGCGTAGCCAAATACATGTTGTTAACCGTTTTTGACAATCACTGCTCTTTATTTACAATGTGTTTGTTTTTAGTAAACGTCTTACTTTTTAAACAGCCTGTGTAGCCTTCATGTTTTGCCATCTTTACCTCAGTGTGCATTAACCTTTATTTTAGACACTACTGTAATGTCACTATTTTCTTTTATTATTGTTGATTTCTAATGTAGTAAAATTAACAAAAAATGTTGCATTATGTCAATAGTGAGCTTGTAATAAATGTGTTGGCTTAAGAGTAAAATGTCTGGTAAAATGTTTGCGACCTAGGTGTTTTTTTTTCTAGTAGTGAGTTACTTGGCTAGGCACTGACATAAGTGCGCTGAGGAACTGAACCCTTCAAAACATGTCCATATTATATGTTAGGCTTTACATCCATCTGATGGCACTTTTTGTCACAAAATGATGAATATGATGCCTTAGTTAACCTTCAGGAATTTTACTAGACCACATAATATACTCATCAGGAAGTAGCTAGGTTACTAGTTTCTATACAAAACACCTCAAACTAATTTAAAATAAATGATCAGATGAAAGATTTATTTTTCTGCTCAGGAAAAGAAGATGGTGGTGTTTGTTGAAGCATCAGTGTTACAGGAAGAAAACTTACAACGAAACATTGACTTTGTTAAAGTGCAGAATAGGCTACGTCCTTTTGTTGAAGGTATTGCCATACATAAAATTTGGTATTTTTTGGATGAAAATCCAGTTTACTATTATTGTGGGATGACAATGTAATAGTGAAACAAGAAATTCTAATATAACTCTTGATTCTTGTTAACTTTTTTGCTGAAAATATTTTTGTCTAGCAACTGTCCTGATATTTACATAATATTGTTTATGTTATGATTGATTTTTTTTTAATTGTTATGAATTATTATTATTCTAGGTCAAGAAGACCTTACTGATAAAATCGACTTCATAATTTGTCTTGGTGGTGATGGTACTTTGCTATATGCTTCTTCACTCTTTCAGGTATTCAGGCTGATTATTTTTTGTAATACCATGCCCACAGAAAATTCAAAATGATATCAACAGTCGCAGTAGTAGTTGTACCAGTGGCAATAGCCGTAGTAGTCAGAGTAGTAGTAGTATTTCTTTATTTCAGGTATATTGCATGCCTTAAAATTTTGACAAGCATGAAAAGTTGACAAATGTTGAGCAAATATATACAAAAGTCAACAATCATGTCTAAGCTATAGTATATTAAAAATAAAATAAACTTAAAACATATAACTAAAACATTTCATTAATAAATGGAAAAGTGTTAAACAGTATTGTACCATAAAAGGCAATGTTAGGTACGAAAGAAAAACATTAGCGATTCCAAAAGGGCCTTTTTATAACATCATCTTGAAATATGACAGTTATTTTTGTAGAGATTCTAGCAGGTGTGAAGTCAGTTATACAAACCAAATATAAAATTGAAATTTCCAAGTTCAGAGCATTGATGAGGTCATAAAAATACCTTAATTAACTAATTTATTGGTTATATATAAAACACTAATTGCCTTTGGTTTTACTAATTATAATTTTTTTCAGCGAAGCGTACCACCAGTTTTAGCATTCCATTTAGGATCTTTAGGTTTTCTTACACCATTTGAAGTTGGAGATGCTGAAACATACAGAAATACAATTGAAGCTGTTCTTCAAGGTATGGATTAAACGTAAATAAAAATCCACTCGAGTATTAAAATTATTTATGCTCCTAATTCTAAGATTGTTGTTTAATGCCTGAACAAAGGCATAGTTTTAAAATTTTGAATTATTATGCAGTCTAATGATCATTGTTCCTTGGTTTAAATTCAGGTTCGATTCCAATTTTCATGCTTCCCTCCTTTTGGTGAAGTTTATTTCAAGTTTCGATAATCCTATTTCATTAATCACATAAAAGTATTTTTTGAATATTTTAGCACTTGTCTTTAGACACCTAATGCGTTCCTAAAAACCCAGTGTAGTTTGATTGCTTTCTTTACTCAGAATTTAATCTCTTGCCTCATTTTATGCGAATTACCAATTTTGGAGCTTTGACTGTTATGTTGACAAATGCAGACACCTTGTTCCAGGAAACACAAAGTTGTTGCTACGTAGTCGATTAAAGTGTGCCATTAGCAAGGCAGGTTCCGATGTTTCTCGAATACCAGTGAAAGAGTTGGACCACTCGAAGCAAAGTTCTTTCATGGTAAGCAATTATCCATTTGGCTGTTTTAATAGCAAAGCCAGGAAAAAAACTGGATTATAAAGCCTACCCAATTAAATAGCAAATAATATATATTGCAGAAGTACTTCTTGCTGTTTTTTGCAACACTTTCTCTGTAAGACTCCAGATCCAAAAAAGTAGCCATCTAAATTTTGGCCACACTCTTTCTTGATCTTAGGCTTGCTTCCAATTGATGATGCTACGTTCTGATGCATTATTTCTGTCTTTTAAGATTCTAAATGAGATAGTGGTTGATAGAGGACCAAGCCCTTACCTGTCCAACATTGATTTGTATATAGAAGGTCAATACATTACATCCGTCCAAGGTGATGGTAAGTACCTCATATTAAAGACCATTTTCGCATCTTAAAATAACCGTCTGCAGATGTTTTGTTCATTTTTGTGGCAATGTCTATTTACATGAGGCATTCATAATTAAAAGTGCAAGGCATTCGTAAGTGAATATGTAAGATTTTCATATGTAAACTGAAACTATACATGATTTTGAGAACTTGTTGCTATTCCTGTAATTCGATTCCTTTTGCTTGGTTAGGGCTTTCAGCCTTATAAATTTTTTGTACATGTAGCAGTATGAAAGTATAGAACAGTTTTTACTCTGTGTTACTGATGATCATTTGGAACATGATATCAATGAGGGTAATATATAATAGGCCTATTTTGATTTTGCAGGTTTAATTATATCCACTCCAACAGGCAGTACTGCTTATGCGGTTGCAGCCGGTGCCTCAATGGTACACCCTAGTGTACCGGCTATTATGATAACACCCATTTGTCCACATTCTTTGTCATTTAGGCCAATTGTTGTACCAGCTGGAGTGGAAGTGAAGGTATGATTGTAAAGAATAGAAATAGCTAATAGTTTTGTTGTAAACTTAAATTATTACAATGTGTTAACACGTCATATGTGTGGTCATAGTCTTCCATGTCAGCATGATAACATACTTATTTGATGTTTAAACTTTAAATTATTTAATATTATTGATTAACTATTGCTTCTGTGGAGGAATTAAACCTACGATGCTGATAAGATGTATCATCAAGTTCGTCAATTTGATGGCAGGCTTTAATGATACTTATTTTAAAGATGGACCTTTAACTAAAGATGACGTGGTCGGAATTTGTTGTTGGTTGACTGAGAAATGGAAGTTTTCTTTGGGTATCAATAAGCAAGGATTCATTAAGGAATAAGTAAACAAAATAGTAACTGTTTTGCAGGATCTTCGGTAGAGGCATGATTGTACAGAACGTGTTCTATTCATCCAGTGTCTCCTCTTTTCCATTTTTTTCATCAGTTGTGTTGGCAGTTTGCAGTACGAAATTTTAGCCTGAAAGCCGTAGAAGCCTACGTTGAGCCTGTTTCCTAGTTACAGCATTGTTATTAAAATAAGAGCTATCATAGTTTTGTGCACTGTAATAGAAACTATGGTATAATGTAACAACACAAAAATTGTTCTTTTATGATGACAGATATTTTAAGCTATGTAACTTAAATGAAATTTCAGATTATGGTATCACCTGAAGGAAGGCAATCGGCTTGGGTTTCTTTTGATGGCAGAAACCGTCGAGAACTAAGGCAAGGTGACGTGTAAGTACCTGAGAAACAAAAATGTGACGAGTTGTTGTGAGTTTTTAATATAGCCACTGAAAACCAAGTATTCTTGATGCATCAGCCTAAAACTAGAAAAGACTACAGTGTTTTATATGGCGGGTAGCACAGAAAATTTTTTCCGAAGTTTAGACTACAATGATATTAAAAGCAAGTGTCGTACAAAAGTTGAAATTTCTCAATATGGCATTACAGTACACTTCCTTTTAACTTTAGTGGTTTTTAGAGTTTATAGCTTTAGTGTTTTTTTTAATTTTTGGTCAAAATCTGTGGCAGCAAAACAATAAAGAAATCAATCAGTTTACGTCATAGTCTTCACCACAAAAGATAAAGGACTGATAAAGATTTGTTATCAAAAAAGGGCTTCAATACTACAATATTTGGAATTCCTTAAAGAGACTGTTTGATGACTAGATTACCATGAAGGCAAAAATTGTAAGAAAGTGTATCAGCTGTTTCCCAACAGCCTTTGCGTAGTTCCGTAGTATCTACAGAGCACTTGCAGTAGATTTTAACAATAGTCACATACGAAATATGGTGCTTGAGTGCACAGAACAAATAACAATTAATTCATATAGGCGATAAAGATGAATGTCACATCAATGTTACATATGTAAAAGAGTATTATTAACTTTTTATGTAAATGTATCTGGGTTTTACATAAACAATAAACGATTTTTAATATGAATGGATGATTCCAGATAAACTAAAATAAATTTGCAAGTGACATTCTTGGCTACTCTTGTATACAAAGATCAAATTTGCAATATTAATCTGTCATCCTGGTAATGTGGACATTTCATAACTAAGTGTGTTTCATCTACTAAATCTCCGCATGTCTAAAAATGGCTATTTTTCTCCGTGGCTGTTGTGATTTGTTTCAGCATCAGAAATCTGAATGAAAACAGTGAATGTATAAACTCTGGTCTAATGATTTAGTAATGGTGCTATTTTTATGCTGTAGGTTACGAATCACTACTGCAATTTATCCAGTGCCTTGCATTTGCCGTGAGGATCAAATAAGTGACTGGTTTCACTGTCTCAGCACGTGCATGCATTGGAACGTGCGACATCGTCAAAAGCCATTCATAGGCATCGGCAGTGTCAATAATATCTCACCTTTGCTGTCGCGGAATTCTAGCTTTAATGAGTCTGACAACAATGTAGACAACTGAGTGCAAAATGCCCGGTTATTTAGACCCATCTCAGTTTGTTAATGTGATGTCTTTGAACTTCGCAAGTTACTGAAAGTTGAACGTTTCTCCATCTATGCCAGCTAGCTTGGCTAGATGTGCTGAAGCATTTCTGCATCTTCTGTGAGTACATTGTTGCCAATTGTCCAACAATTCAAGTTTTAAAAGTCTGGTAAGCAATACCTTTCTGAGTAATATAATCAGGCTCAATTAGGTACATATTTGCCATCCACTCATTCATACATTTCCTGCAAACTGCAAGTATACTGTTATTTCACCCACCTACTACAAGTATACTTGTAGTTCATTAAACATTATACAATGTGCAGAACAGCTTAGTGGTCCACCAACTCACCTAAAAGTTTTGTTGGCTGAATGCTACTTACAGTCTTGACATTGCATGATAATGTAGGTTTTTGATGATGAGTAGGCACTTATGATGTTCATACACAATGTGCATTAGTTTTACTAACAAGTTTTGCCATGTTTTTTAGCAAGTCAGACGCTTTCCAGTTACATGGTGATTTTTCTATATGGCTGTTAAGCAATAAAATTAAGGTACATGTCCAGCCATAACAGTGAACATAGGCTGATTGACAATTTTCACAAAAATTAGTAAGGCATAATTGTTTTACACATTTGTAGCCATTGCAGGTGCACATATTGGCACGGTATATTGCACATATGTGCTAATATCTGATCTAAACCTGTGTTTTTCACCTGCATATAGCAGCATTTGCGTGTGTACTAGTCAATTTTTTTGTAGATGTTTATTGGGATAGCGTAAATTGTGTTCCAGCTATAAAAAAATGCAGGCAGTTAGTAAGCAGGAAACGTGTTAGTTTGAAACAAAAATTAGATAGAATGTAAATAACGCAATTAAGCGTTACTACTGCGGTACGGTCCCTACAATTGTCATTTTTTAATCTTGCACCTGTCATAAAATTTTAAATAAGTACTGTAGTATTAAAACTGGTAGCTTGCTCATTGCCTAATTTATCCAATATAAGATATTAACACTTAACACAGTTTTGTCAATGTTTGCTACAAATTCTTTATCCACAATGGTTGATTAAATAATTTGATGTGATGGCACAGAACTGTTTGTTGTAACCTATTTTTTTCTATGTAAAATTTCTTTAGGTTTTACTACAGTTAAACGCATATAGGTTGTTAAGCAAAAAGTTTGGAGCTTTCTCACGGTATAAAAATAGTTTTGTAATTCGGACCATCTGTATTTGAAACGATAATGCTTATAACTTTGTGCAGTTTTCATGAATTTATCAATCCTGTTTGTGTGGCATAAATTAATTGAAGAAATACTTAGTAAATTTTCCGTTCTTGTTTTCTTTAAAATTGGACTATCACATTACCAATCATTTAACGTTTCCTTCATTATGCATCTTTCCTAAACTTCACTTGAACTTTTGAATTAGGTTATTTAGTTAAAGTGCAATGGCAGTAATAAGATTTTATAAAATTATGTATAAGAGCATATCTTACTCAGCATGATATTTTAATTAAACTAAGTTTGTTGTAAATAATTTGGAATGTAGCATTTTTATGATATTGTCAGATTGCACGTGCGGCACATTTATATGCAAACATGTGGCAGTAATAACACATGCAGACAATTTGGTCTTCTGCCAAAAACTTGTGCGTGTTCTTGAAACGACTGAATGTGAGTTAATACTTGAGCAATGCCAACCACTTTTGTCTTTGCAATATTTTTACATATGTACATTGTGCACTTGTTCTAGTGAATTGCTTCCTAAAATAATTATAAATGAAATATATTTAACGATTTTAAACTAAGTGTTACAGTTTGCTGAAAACTTGTGTGCACGTTCTTGAAACAACTGTTTGTGTTAATACTCGAGTAGTGCCTACCACTTTTGTCTTTGTAATATTTTTACATACGTAAACTGTACAGTTGGTCTAGTGAATTGTTACCTAAACGATCCTAAATGAGATGTATTTAACGATTTTAAACAAAGTGATAGTTTGATTTTTCGTATTACTTTTGGACAGGTTATGTAATTAAGCCAACAGCATTCTTTCTTAATAGCCACTTTTATTGTAACACCTTTAAATAAGTATTTAAGTAACGTGGACAGTTTCGTCTTTTTTACAATAAGTATCAAATTGTAAATGATTTATACAATGCTACAACTAGCTGCAACGAATATAGACAAGGAGAAGAGAGATCAGAATGGTATAAACAATATGGTAATTCAAGACAATTTTTAAGCAATGCAGCATTAATGCTTAGATGTTAATACATTCAATTTTAAAGAAAACTCTAGTAACTTTCAATCCAGCAAAAAAAATTAATGAAAATAGTAGCTAAGATTATAGCCTGATCATTTCTGTAACAATTTCACATGCCTGTCTACTGGAACATAAATAAACTATTTTAACACTATGTAGTCTGCCATTTTAATACAATACTACTGTTCGCAATGTTAAATGTTTGTTAAAAAAATAATAAAACCACAAATTTCATACAAAATTCAATGTACAATTTTCAACGATTAACACGTATAGAACCATTTCTGCTAGTTTATATCGCTACGTATTTATATGTAAGTATCCAGTATGTGCAAACATTTACATTACAAAAAAAAAATAAATACACGATTCACGAATGAAACTTTCTTAGCCAACAATACACTGGTTTGCGACCTGTTCTTGGTATAAACACTGTATAATCACTGATTGTCACTCGGTAAAAGAGCACGTCATTTTGTTGTTTTGCTGCTTATGTGGTCCTGTAGTAACACTGGCCACAATGATGTGCCTGCCAATTAACCTCGTAATTAACGATACAATTGCTTCTTCATTGTAAAACTCTTTTAAGATTTTCACAAAATACTTGATGACACTTACTGTTAGCTTACACACTGTTTCACAAGTGATAAAAGTTCTGACAAAGTTAGTCACAAGGGTCAAAATTTCACAACACATGCACAGTCTAAGACCAATGTTCTGTCGTGTTGTGAACACTAGTGTCACCTAGCACTATACAGTCGCAATGACGCGAGACTCCCGATCCCGTAATATTGAGCGCAACTGCCCTATTTCCATTTGTAGGGTTTCAATGTCAGTCGCGAGTTTAGATTCCCTTTCCTTTAGCTTTTTTATGTCTCGTTGACAAGCCTATAAACAAATGTAAATTTTCATTCAGACTAAAAATTATTAGAACAAAATGTTATTCCAAGGAAATTTACGTGCACTTTAATCTATTATAAACTACTTGGATCTGAATAATTTTTACATACACATTCTTAATTTCTCTGAGAATTAACATCAGATTAAAACATAACACAACTGATAAAGTCAATTGCAAAAACAACAGCTAATGCTGAATTAAACTTAAATGTAAAACTGCAATCACTTTTTAAACTCACCACATTCTGGCGAATTAAGTCGAGTTTGTCACATTTTAATTTGTTAACCTCTTGTTTATTTGCCTCTAGCTGTCGGTAAAGAGTTTCTGTAAAAAATATTTATTTATTATGCACTTATTGTTAGTATATATTGAAGTAATGTGAAATAATAAAAGCATATTATTATAAACCAAAAGACAAACCAAACCAAAACAATTATTGCATAGGATACGTAGAGTAGAATAAAAAATCTTTTATTACGAAAAGTTTTTTTATAGTTTAAACAAAATTTAAATTTAGTACAAATAAGTGATTATAATTGTTTTCAAATCAGTCATTTGCAATAAGCAAAAAAGTGTAAATTGTTTATTTTTTTAAGGCCTAGATAAAAATGATATATAAGTCTCTAACCTGCCATACAGTTCTAAATTTTGTTCTACGTTTAATATACACAACATAGTAAATTACATAAACATCTTCAAAGATTATACACTGATTGGTACATAACCTATTCTTAGGAGATATAAAAACAACGAGTAATAGTATAGAACATTTTATTACATCAAAATATCGTCTGAAATAGCAGAAAACCATAGTAAAAGCCCCCGGAGAAGACGTTAAGATGAAAAAAAAACAACTGAAAAACGTAATCTTGAGAAAATTGTTGTTAGTTAGCTATTGTTTTTTGTCATGTGGCTACAAAGCAACCGGACGAAAGTGTGGTTGCTAGGACTTTACAAAAGTGCATTGCAGTTCAGTTTATAGCTCTACCTGATGAAGATCTGGGCTTGTTAAGCGAAAAAACCCAAAGCAAAATGATTGCTTCCAGGAGCTAATATCGGAGTTTGGCAATAAGAGTTTTTTACAATTGCAGTGCTAGTTTCCAGACAGAAAATTGGGTTATAAAATTAAATTTTTAGTATTTTTTGAACATTTTTTTGATAATTTGATGCTAGAATATAAAAGTCCAATATATGTAGCATTTGATTTTATAAAAAACGAAAAATTGACATTTTACCAAATTTTTAGTGCATTCTCATTTGAAGCATCATAACGTAGTTTTAACTATGCTTACTTATGGACGGTTTTGGTTTGCAAGCACACAATTATTGATCGAGCCATTGCGAGATCTGTTGGAGGACCTTGAGTTCTCTAAGGGCTGCTCAGATCATACCCTCGTAGATCGTAGACTGTGTGAGACGCATAAAACTTATATACTACATTTTGAAGATGTGATAGATTTTCTGTAGTCTCAATAATACCTTGATATAATAATTTTTTTACTACCAGCAACACTTTGACATAACAAATTGATCTGTATTACCATATGTTGATTTGTACTTTAGCAAAATATTAAGTACTTGAAACAAAACCTAAGCTACATCATTATAAAATGAAGCATACCGTCAGTTTCATATGCCATGGTACAGCCACCTTCTTCCATACAAAAACTGCAAGACATAGACATCCGTTTGTTTGGTGTTTCTGCAGAAGACATGCTTTCCTAAAATAAAAGCATGTAGCAAGATATCAGATATACAAGCAAGTAAGCTACAGCTGAAATGATTGCTCAGTGAATGCTTACGTTCTGAGAAGCGCAAGTTCAAATAAACTTTTTTCAAATTTCACTGTTTTGATATTTACTGCTAAAACAATAAAATATCTATAAGCTAAAAGAACAAGACAAGCTGTTTAAAGACAAAAAGGTGTCATTAAAGTGAATGATTATACCATTCCAGTGTCAGAGTCCTCCAGGTTGTTACAATGATTACTGTTGCACTCATCCACAGAATTTATGCTGCCCGTTGACACAGAGGATGTATTTTTGAGATTTACCAAAGTTCTGCTGAAATTATTACAAACACATTATTGGCTCTGCTAGAATTGACACTTGTTTTCTTATTCCAACATTTTTTATATCCAACAGTCAATAATTTGCCTGACTAATCCCAGTTTGTTTAAATAAATGGCTAACAACTTACTAATAAATAACTATTAAATAATAATTATTTCATTATTTAAAATTAATAAAGAAATGGCTTTAAGGTAATTTTCTTTAGTTTGTATTATGTGAAACAAAATTAAAAAAAAAACGTTATCACAACAAAAAAATTGGAAAATCATTCTAAGCTCGAATTAAAAAAAGCATTTTAGTTTAGATTTAGAAACACTGAAATGTGTTGAGTTGCACAGACAACTGTCTAGACTCTAGGCAACAGGCAATCTAAACATCCATACACATTAGACAAGTTTAAATCAAATTTAAGGAAAATTTACATAAAATCATGATCTCCAAGCAGACACTACTGCCAACCAAAATTGGTAAAGCAACACTTTAATTGCTGAAATTATTGCTACTAGTAATTTTTACCTAGTTTTTGGTGCAGTGTTGGTCTCAGGACTAGAAACAGGTGAATTGGGCTGCGACGCCGTCTTGTAAGAGGCTGGTGTCACACTACTACTAGTGCTTTCAGTAGAATTTCGTGGCTTCCTGCAAATTGAAATAAATGTATAAATTTACAACACGAGTACTTTGTTACTCATTCGATGTACCCTGAAATTTAACCACACCCGATTGTCTACGATGTTTAGCCACAGAGGCGAAGAAAGCTATAAAAAGTTACTGTTGAAATCAGAAATTCTATAAATGATATCATTATCATAGAAATTATAATTCTAAGGAAAGTGTATCAAATTAAACAAATATGATAAAATAAGATCTCGTACTCACATTTTTACTGTACCAGACGATGAATCAGAAGAAACTTGACCATTTTCTTTTCGCTTTGAATTTTCATTTGAATTTGATGATTGCTTCAGACTGCTGCTCTTATTGTTGGAATTCTGAAAAAGAGACAATGCCATTCATGAAACAAAAATATATTATATGGTTAAAAATTTGGATAAAAAATATCCACTTTCAATTTTCAACACAACAAATTTCAGTGTTAAAATTTAGTGAGCAAAATGATGGGAAACGTACAGAAAAGACAGCTGATTCAGCATTTGAATTCAAAGCATCCAAATTCATTGATTTTCTGTTGGCTGCTGATGAGAGGCTGCTGTCTACTGATTGGCTGCGCGCTGTTGTCATCCGTGTACCAATAGCTTTTCGTAACGTGTCGAAAAATGAATTACTGCTTTCAGATTTTGGCGTAGGGGCATTGGGCTGTGCAAAAATCTCTTCGGTTTTCTGTTGGAGGTCCACAAACAAAGAATCAAGAAGTGATGATCGCGTTCTTTCCTAAATAAAAAATTATAGTAGTGCAAATGATTATTTCAAACTGAAAAATTCACCCCTTTTAAGTTTAACGATTTTATGAAGGTTAGTTAATTTTTTTACTAGTAGGTAAATATAGATCACATCCCATCACAATTTCAAGTTTAATAATTATTAATTCTTCTTGAAGCCCAGTTTAGTTCGTAAACTCATTTGGCATCAATAATATATTATACAGTACCATGTTAAATCTAAATTGGCCTAATCAGTATGAGACATTGCCAAAACTACAGTACCGAGAGGCTGGAAAATTTTGCTAATGGTGACAAAAAGTTGTTATGATAAAGATCAGTCAAGTAAATCACAAATGCGGGTACATTTTTAGAGAATAGGCTAGCTAACATTCGGTCTATTTACCATACAACAGAATAGAAACTGTATTTTACAGTCTTACCTCCAACTTAGCAAAACGTTCTGCTTTGTAACTGGCATTCTCGGCATTGATCAGCTTGGTCAACAGCCAATCGTGAAACTCCGGACCCTTGCGAAATATAGGCGGGTTTGGTAACGTTGGTCCAAAAAATGGAACGTCTTCCCTAGCTGTTACTGATACCTACATTAATGCATATAACAACAGTTACTAAAACTTAAGAAATACTTAAGTTGTCAAAAATACTTAAGAAAGCTACAGGTAAGGATGCTGTGCACAATGTAAAATACTAGCTAATGTCTAGCTTATGTCTGACTGCTGCTCTCTATTATTTGCTTGCTTTTTTTCTAACTATAATACAAGTATATGTTCAATAACTTTGAATCAATTTTACTAGTTGGTAAAGAAAAATGTGTGCAAAGAAACTCATACCCGATACATGGTGTTATCAGTATTTGGTGAGAGAGGCTGTATGATGATGTATGCATGAAGGAAATTCGAAGCGATCATGTCTGGGATGAAAGGCGTGTTTGTTTCTTGGAAGATGATAGAGACAATATCATTTCCTATGTGCCGCTTTCTTTGTAACTGCAAAAAATAAAATCAGTATGAAACAATAATTAGCATTCGAAGTGCCTGAAGCTCTCTTATGCTACAAAGTAGTATATATATATATATATGAAAGCAGGAACAGTTTGTCAAAATCATCATACAAAAAATACTCAGCAGCTCAGTACTTCTTTTGAAAAGCTGCATAAAACCTACTACAGTATTAATGATTTACATTGCAAAAGTACCAAAAATACAGGTGCTACGGTTTTTCCCTCCTCACAAAAATTAAATTCCATGTGATTTATACTAGTTCAATCTTGATAAAGTAGTATGATCACGGTTAATTATGTTGTGTATTTGTTACTATTATCAACTTTTTACTAAAAATGCTATAAAATACAATGCAGAGTTTGTGATTTGACAGAATTTATCACTGAAGCAATACAATGTCTTTTACAAGTCCTGTGAGCACTTTTCATTTATGTCTGGTTCTGCATGGCATGGTCCATATACTAATTTAACTAAAACAGGACACCATGTCACAGTTTTTAAAAAAAAATCCATAAATTTAATATCACATAAATAAAAGCATTCATCTACTTACTTGCTGGGCATCACCCTCACTGTACGGTAGAAGTGTTGAAACGTGGAACATGATTTCTCGATCTTTAAATTTTTTGTAAACTGATTCGACACCGGTCTGTCCATGGACAATATCAAGACCTCCTCGATACCTGTAAACAAAGCGCCACATGGTTAATAGAATGCAGCATACAGTATTCTATGTGCGACTGTACCATACTGTCTCAAGGTATATAAATGAAAAAAGCAGTGTATTTAAAAAATCCAAAACATCACACTGCAGCTAACATTTTACACAGAATGAATAGTTTAAATTGATGTATTGAAAGTAGTCTAGGCAGCAACAACTGCCAAAACCATAGCCATCACCATTGTAAAAGATAACAGACAAAAACACTAACTGACGACTTTAACAATTTCTTTGAATACTAATACATAAATTTGTAGCAAAGCCAATTAAAACTAAGCTTCTGGTGTTTTTAAATATATTTTGCATGTGTAAGTGGTACAATAGCCTGCCCACAAATATTAGGCCAATATTATGCCGCGAGCATTTGCTCTTTTCCCATACTACATACACGTGCAATCACAATACTATAGAAAAGACTATCATTCTAATATAGATTAACTACTCAACTGCTGCTAAAAAATTTTGCACAGTTGGTACCATGCAATTAAAACTTGCTTTCCTGCACGCACAATTTATGTTCAGATAATCTACCCAAAATATCATCAAATGATCAATAAATGACGATAAAACAGAGTGCATTCACAAAGCCATTTAGTCTGACGTATTGAATTTGAATTCCAGTTATTATCTGCACTATTCAAAACATCCCTTTTGTCTGTGGGAAAATTTTTCCTCATCTAGTGGCTTCTGTTTGCATAACTTATGCAGAATATCAATTAGCATCTGCTTTTAGTGATGAAACAGAATGAAATCGAAACAAGATTTGCTTCGTAAGATGATGATTACCCTTTGAAGTCTTTTAAAGTGACCCGTTGACCAAGCATCTGGAGAAACTCTTCCATGGCTGGACTGTGGTTTATGTTTCCAAATAATTCCTCCTCCGTTACCTGCCCAAACCGCTGGTAGCAGATACCGAATTTGAATGTATTGACTAGGACGTGTTCATCATATGCACAGATCATCTCTGAGCCCTGAAAAAACATAGAAATGAGATTTCAATATGGCTCAAAAAATACAAGTAGGAGAGTTGTGCATAGAACAATCATTAAATATATTTTGTCTTTTGCAAGTTTAGCAAAGTTTGACCTAATTCTTCATGCATTTAAGATAGTCACAATAGCTGAAAAGCTTTTCTGGTAAGACTAAACGTTTAAAGCCTACAAAGTTATTATATAGATATACTGGATGCATATTTGACAAACAAGCAAATGGTTACTTACTTTTGGAAAAAGTACCGGGCTAAATTTCTCTGTTGTTATTTGGTCACAGAGAAGCTTGGCCATTCTAGCTGGACTGGGACAGTCTTGCAAAGTTCTTGACATGACTAACTCATGAACTGTGCTCTGCTTCGTCCTGAAATTAGTTTTGACTTCTTTAAATTTTAGTTCTAAAGGAACCTTTCAAATCCAGATGAATATAATATTACAATTAAAGGTTGAATGAATCAATTACCATTCATAGAACCCGTGAAAAAACAAGTAATTTGTATGATGCAAAAATTCAAACAACACTTCTGCTTCATCAAGAACTCCAAAGATGCAAGTGCAAGTTAAACTCTTTTGAAATGTTCAAGTTGACTGTTTTTAAAGCTTTAACTGAACCAGAATTCAAAATAAATAAATTTCTTCACAAAGCTAAATTATTGCTTAATGAAAATTCACTTGTAGGCATATCTTAAAACCATCTGCTTGGGTTGTCATATACCTGACTATGAGACGTGTCTGCTCCTGTGAGGAATAGTTCTCCGTTTTTACCGACAACACAACAGGCCCAACATTTTCGTCAAATGCGAAGAAGTTAAAATGCTCCTGGAAAACGTGAAAAACAGCACATAAACTTTTCGTCGCACAGCTGCAGCACAGTCATGTGCGCCCCATTATAAATCTTAATCTAGATAATAAACAGCATTGAAAACCATAAATGCATATAAATCAGATACAGAGACGAAAACGCGCATGTACATTGCAAGGATAAGGGTTACAGTGTTACACCATAAATCTAGAAAACATTTATAATTAACAAGAAACAGACATCAAGAACACACTGATAATAAAGATGATAGTAAAAAAAGGTTTTATGATGAGTATTTTTTCTTTTAATTATAAAGCATTTATTATACCTTGTCAATGCATGATAGGATCTTCAAGTTTATTCTAATATTGTATAGATAAAGCCTCCAAGTAAAAAGTATGACGACTGTTTTTCCTTTAACCACAAAACATTGATCAGATTTTGTCATTATGTAGGTACTAAGAATGTTCTTCAGCCTTCTCTGTCTTTACAAATTTATAAGTGTAAAGTGGCGTTTATGTAGCATGGTGATATGTGTGGTTTTTGGGGGTGCGAAATAGATAGAATCGGTTAATGTCGTTTTTAATGCACCCGTTTATGCAGCCTGGGTATGCGTTATTGTTTTTCTGCAGTTATTTCCTATAGATTTTTTCCGCAGGCTGTTCCGCATAGGAAAACGCATCCCTATGCTACGTAAATGCCACTTAAGAGTAAAAGTTCATGAGCATAAATTACTCTTACTGTGGACAATAGTAACGGGGTAATTTTGGATGACTTCAGAGGCAAGTGGTTTTTTTAAATTCAATTTACATGAACTACTTTGGTTTCGTCAATCATGTACGGACCATGCTTTAGGTAACTTGTTTTTTTGTAATGAGCTTAGCACTCGAGAAATGTTTTAGATATTGAAAAAGTGACAAATGTTACAAAAATAAAAACTAAAGCTTTGTACGTTTTGCAATCTGTCACATCACTCACTGAGCATGCTGCAAGATAAATCCATTATCTGGCTACACAGCCACAATCCTAATGAGGCGCTGACTGACCTTTCTACATTTAATGGGATAAGATGGGGGCAGATGTCATAACGACCTCACTGAATACTTACACAGCATACATAAAATGGAACTATGTTTTCATAATAGTATGAAGTCCTCAGAAAAATGCATGCACATTGCTTGGTAAGTTCATATCACTCAGACCTTGATCACTTAAGATTCATGCAATTCTACGCAATGCTTAGACTCAGGTGGCATTCTCACATGTACCTGACAATATGCATGACACATGACATGACCATTTACAGAAGACATCAAACTATGTGGTAAGATTGCCTGTTTTTCTGTCTGCAGAAATTTGTATTAGTAAAGACTTACTTTCCCAAGGAAGAGATTCCGATAGCACCTTGCAGTCTCATTCATCTCGATCTTGTACTGCTCCGTGTTTGCTGATGGCGCTGCCACTTGGCCACTACCAAAATCGCCACTGCTCTCCGAATCTAATCCATCGGCCCAGTAACCGCCTGACTGAGGAAGGATAATCATAGGATATGGCCCAGGCTTCTGCGTGATCTCCCTGACAGTGGTCGCCATTGGACTCTCTTTCTTTCGTCGGGGAGCAACAGGCTTTTTCTCGTTCTGCTAAAAAGTGAATGGTAAAATTGAAAGACATGCTTTTGAAAGTCGAGATTAACTGTATAAACTTCAGCCCTGAGTAAATCAATTACAGTTAAACAACATTACAATTCTTTGATAACTAAAATGGCATCACAGAGACAATCCTTTACGAAAACAAGGCAAATGTGGGAACTCTGATTCCATTGTTTTTCCTGCCGAAGTCACATTATAGCTTAACATTCCATGTTATACAGACCACAAATTCACATGCTCAAACACGTACATATGTTTGTTCCACAAACGTTTAAGTATTAAAATGTTAAAAAATAATTAGGAATAAAATCGCATATGGCATGCTACTACAGAAGACAATAACATCCTCGCAACCACCAAAGCACACACAATTCTATACAACATAAACCCAGCAGTTTTATTCATCTCATCACTACAACACTTATAATTTTGGGACCAAACATTGAAAAGATCTGGATTTGAACAAAAGATATTTCACGGATAGTCGATTTACCACAACTAAGAAACTACAGTGCTAAGTTTTGGATTTTGTTATCGATCAGCAATGGTTCCTGGCTAAAATCAAATCAAGTTCCAAAAGTTTGTATTGATTTATTTATATGACTATTTATACCACGTTACTATTTATACGAGTGATAACGATTTACTCTCAAAAAAAAAAATCCATGTTCATTTATCTGCAATTCGTAATTTTGAAACTGGGATTAGCTTCGCACCTACAAATTAACTGACATATCATACACGGAATTGTATTTATCACTACAGGTTTACATTACAAAAGGGATTTGTTATTTTAAATAAATAAGAGAATAAACGCACACACGATTTACATTGCAAAACAGAGACTGTTCGCACTGCACGAGAACCTAGTGCACACTGAAAAGTCTTGCCGTTAAAACTAAAAAAGCCAAAAGTTCACGCTAGCGTGCTTTTAGCTGCGTTTTTCGCAGTTGAATAAAACAAAGACCTGAGAAAGCTAATCAATGCATTGACCAAGTCCCGGTATCTACGAAAATGCTAAAATAGATTCAGAGCAGTCTATGTAAATGAATGAGTTTTCCCCACTGTAAATCGCATGAAAAAATTACTCTAGGCACGAAATACACAAACTATAGCTAGACAAACACACAAATAAAAATATTGTGCAGAAATGAACTCATGCACAGCGTCTCCTCTAATGAAAAACAATGGATTGCTAAAACGTGCTTATCTATCCAAATTCTTTTTTTCAATTTTAACTCAATATCTTTGTATTTTAAAGGGAATGAAAAGTACCAGGTCGCTAAGAAATGGCAAATGACATCTCTGTTCGTCTAGTCTATGACATTGAAACTTCAGCACCATCTCTACAAACTCCGAAGACTGAGCAAAAGCAGCAGGAAGAAAAAAGAGACAGCAAAATGGATAAAGACATGAAAAATGGTTAATTAGCTAACAACTAAAGCGGCACCAGCTTATAATGCTTCATTCCTCGATAAATATATCTCTGTCGCCGCATTAAACACCTCTGGTATTGCCATCTACTAACATGAATACTGAACTAACATTACTAGCTAGCACCAGGTGTACCTTAATGTGTCTGGTGTCAGGGAAAAATGGTACCGTAAAAATGGCACAAATGGTATTATATAACGCGCATGGCCATTGACTGGAAAATCATTTACACAATTTCCACAAAACAAATCCATATTTAAGGGCGATAATTAGTTATTAGGGTAACTATTGATTCCAAAATTGGGCTGACCCAAAATCTTAATTGTTTTTCAAATACCCTAACTTGTGTCAATTGCGTGTAGCCCTCAGGTGTGAAATTATATAGTTGTGTGACCAGTTACGACCTTTTGCTTTTTTTACACGTGAACTTTCTCAACTCAGTTTGAGTGACAATGATGAATAAGCCTGTCGAAAGAAACCTCACTTTTCAAGATTGCTTGTCCAAAAAACGAGGTCAAAATGTCACTTCTTTTACTTTGAACATTTTTCAGTTTCATTTTGACTCTCTTTTTTCATTATTATGCGCTATTTTCGTCAAAAACCATTTCATGGTAAAAAATTAAGCGAATACTGTGCATGCAGACATGCCGGAATAAAAACATCAGCTGATTTTTTAAGACTCAGAACAAAGAAAATAATTTTAACATTGAAATTTTTGTCCATTTGAACGCACATAGGTCTATTTTTGCCTTCAAATTACAAGACAGCATACATGTTTTCAATAAGCCTTTTCACAATTCCAGCAATCGATGATGATGATCGTGAAAAGGTAAAAGGTTAAGTGTGCGAGACAACTCATTTGTGTACACTCGACAACGCCCCGCAGCCCTAGCTACTGTAATAGTGGCAGTTTTAACAGCTAGCTAAAACCTTACTTAGTTCTTTTTTTCTCGATCCCAAGCAAGATCCTGCTAGTAAATCACTCTACGCACAGCTTAATGCATCTACAACTGAAGTTATTGAACTGATGCAGTAGACGGCTTTGTTTTACCCACGTGTCACGTGACGGCTGTAGTTAAGACGCGTTGCTGTGGTACATTTAGCCCTTGATCTGCAGCAATTGTGCGTGCACACAACGAAACTGTGAAAAGGCTTATTGCCATCATTTTCCTCTGCTGATTCATGTATATCTCCATGCAAATTCTCGGATAATGACCAGAAAAAAGCACACTTAAATCGCTGCCTCCTCAAATTGGTTCTTTTCGTGTAATAGGATTGAGGGAGGCCAGGAATGACAGCAGAACCATTTCACTCGGAATGGCTTAACTGGAAAATAAACGTGGTTTCCTGAGCTCCCAGCATAAGCTTCTCGCTAACCATAATTGTTTTAGTTCAGAAAATCGTGACCAGCCTTAAAACAGGCACTCGAGTGTCATCCGCACATATTCCATTAGGATGTATTCTACACAGGGGAGTACTGGGGAGACAGAGTTGGCAATATTTGTACGCCCGTGGGAGACATTAACTTTAAATGGCTCCCAAGTTACTGCAACGTATATATCCTGCGGATTAGATTACTAATGTGAAAGTCCAGGGCAGTGATGTAATTGTTCTGCTCCAGGTTTGCGTTGAAACACAGCGAATCTTTCATTTTCACATAAGCCTATTCTGACGGACATAATATAAAATTTCTAATTGCAGTTGCTAGTGCTACCTGTTGGTTTTCTGTTACGAAATTTTATTTTATTTGCTACAATGAGCTCATCTTACTGAAGTTTATAAGACACAGACCAGGAAAAAAATTCTTGTCAGAAAGTTCTGAATCAAATTCTTTATTCAAAGAGCAAGGACATCAAATAAAATTTTCAAAGAGTACCTTCAACTTCATAATATTCGTTTTTGTGAGGGTAGTGAATGAGTGAAATGGTTTATCTGAAATCATGATTTCTGAAATAACCTTATGAAGCTTAAAACTGATATTAATGATTATTTGTGAAAAATATGGGTTTTTTTACGAGCACAATTTGTCAACCCCTGATCATGGCTGTATAACGATATGTACAATATTTTTACTTTAACTTCTGTCAGCAAGCTGATACAGGTAAGTTAAACAGTTAGTAAACTTACCTGGAAGAAGGATGCCGGAAGGTTGCATCTTTGTTCATCTAGACGACTACCTTGCATTCGCTCTAGTATGTCAAACAATTCCTCTCCCTGCAACACAGAATGTTTTAACGTCGGACACTTGTCAAAAGCCATTTATTTATCACACTGGTTAAGATAGAATATACTTTAACTACTTAATTAGACATTCGCCGTGATATTCCGTGAATCATTATCTCGGTCTGCCAATAAGTTAACCAGCCTATTAGGCAGGCAACCAGTCTGTCAGACAACTACACGCCAACAAACTAAATCAGCTAATAAATCATCGAATAATTAAAGCGATAATGATTTCCGGTTAAAGATTCTGTGCTGCTGCTGTAATTATTATAATTGTTGTTGTTGCTGTTGCTACTGCCATTGCCGCCGCCGGTGTCGCCGTTGTTGTTATATGATTCTAATAATCAATACTGTTGAACTTTAGTTTCCATGCAAGTACCCAGTGCTTGAATAGCAAAGTGATCAGGCGATATACTTAGCCCGACTTCTTGGCAGTTAGGTTTTATATGCTTAATTTTTTAGTGAAGCAGAGCTGAGTCATAAGCGAATTTTTTGGCGATAAACAACCAGAAAAACGCGCGGTCGTTTAAGATTATAACTGTTAACATTGACAAAAATGTCCGCATTTAACTCTGCGTACAGCATACACGAAATTATCATGTTTACCAATCTAATATTTTAATATTTTAAAATGACACTGACTACGTAAATAAAATATTTTATTTACAGACTGTACTAATCTGTAAAACGCAATAATCCGTGTAAATAATTTACGCCAGGGTTAAAGTATAATGCTCAAGACATGAAGCGGTGCAGTAACTAATTAGTGCATCTAAAGTGAATTTCTAGTGACCTTCTTAAAATAAAGTAGTTCCATACAAGGGGCTTGGTAGAAAAATTTGACAATCTTCGCTTCTGGTGATGCCCTGTTGTCGACCACAAACTTTAACAACATTATCATTAGTAACTTTTCGGTCATCTGAATAATAGCTCATGATAAAAACCAATTTCTAAGAATGTAGTAACAAATTTAAAAATTGCGTGTCCCTTTCAACATTCCTCAAGCCATAAACCTTGGCGGAGCATTCTTACGAAATAATTGTGAAATTAACGTATGACCATAACAGCCTTGATGATAGAAAAAAGAAACCTTCGGGCATAAACTCACGGATCATTAAAACTCACGCAATGTAGCGCTTTTAATAATCGCGTTATGAGAGTTTCTAACCACAAAATCTTGAAATGCGCGCTATATTCAATCGCATCACAAAAGCGTCTTGTCATGACTGTTTATACGACAAATTTTAATCGAAAATTTAAACGATGCTTACAATAATATTACGCATAAGAAATATATCGACTTTGCACATCTCACTTATTGCTAATTTACATAGTAATGAATATATACATCATCAGACACATAAAGAAACGCCTATTTAGGTAATCGAAGACGAATAATAACCAGAACTGCATGACCGCAAGTCCATACATCACAAAAACCTTACAAAACAGCATAATACTCAAGTGTTACACACCAATAAAAAATCAAGGCTCTCCCGTAAATAATGATCGCTACAACGTGCCCATAACCGCAAACACCCACCTCCCACGATAGGCATACTAAACGAAAATGAATCAGTTACACGCTTAAGCGATCACATATATTAACGGTAAACAGGCTAATATAACCTAATGTTGTTGACATTTAGCAAAACTTGTGAATCAGTGTTAAATTGGCTTTTCCGTAAGATAAATACACACAATTTCTTATTGACAGTTTAATAAACAATGTGCGTGGGCTGCTAGTGCACGACAACACAAAAATTGTAACACAGGCTTCAAACTGATAACAAAGAGTTAATAGTCCAACGAATTCATGATGATAGTATCCGCTCAACATTATTCATGTTTTATTAAAGGTTAATTAGTAATGACATCATTTTACCGCAACAAAGATTAGAAGTAAAAATGTATGGTAACGTCAGACAGAGAATGGTGAGTTGTATACATGCTGTTTTCCTTTAGCCGTTCTTTTAGTTCGACGATTCTGAATTGCAATTCTTATATAAACATTTGGGCTGTACAGTAACTTCTAAAAATCTAATCTCTGAGTGATAACGAAGCTGTGTAATCTAAACCCAAAATATGTGTGACTTGAATCTTGTATGCACAAGGACCGAGTGAATCTGCTGAACTGAATATTGCATATATTCGCCCTGTGAAGACAGCTTAACATTAGTGGTATGTGCAGTGCAAGTAAAGATGTTTCTTTTTTTGGCAGGAAACCAAAAAAGAGTTTGCAAATTATTTAGACTTGTTTACTTGCAAAATTTTCTTTTGGCTAAACACTGTAGAAAATAATACTGATGGTAAATAAATGATTTACTGAAACGGTGCGTCTATTTACAACAGGCCATTACCTAGGAACAGAGACCCCATTACCTACTCGATAATGATTATCTGACAACTGGCTAAATGAAAGCTTAGTGCGGGCGAAGGACGTTGCCTTCAGACAATCTCTAGACTGAGTAAATATTATCCTTAAAATGGCAGTTTTTTCACGTGAAAGGAAATTTTTTCCACAACAATAGACCTGTATGTTCCACAATGTTCCCGAATGCCACAATCATGTACCAGTTCCTATTTCACCTCTGGTCCTCTTACTGAAAACAGCTTAAAATCGATACAGTACGTCAGAGCCAGGACGCTAACTACTTGTTGGGGATGTCTAATAAAAATTTTCAATAGTTATTTTTCGAAAACATACGTAATTTGAGATTGAATAGCATGCTGCTTGCCATGTATGCAACCCTGTAATAATGCTAAATTTTGCAGTTAAACCAAATGAGTCCTGATACTTTAGAAATGAAAACGCATGTTGGATGCTCGTCAACACAGCCTTGTGCAGGTTGAATGCTTTAGAAATGCTTGCTAAAGATGCGTTCACACGTGGCAAAGGTTCTACGTAAAATAAACGAGCCAATTTGATGTTCCTCTTTTCGCATGCTGAGGTTGTGTGGTCGTGGACACCGACAAACTGACAAACTAGGTCATGAGTTTACTGACAAATGCTCCAAGTGAAAGCACCGAGAAATCTCATACTTGTCCATCTACTGATATCCAATACTGTCCAATAAAAACACCCAAACTTTCTTGAACTTGTTTTGGATTTCGAGACGGTTTTCTGCATTATTTCACATTATATTTTTATGACCATAGCAAATTCCTATAAAGTTCACATTTACTTGTAATCGTGTACGTAGTAATAGTAACTAGTTTAATCTACAACCACAAGAAAGAGTGAAAGAGAGTATGTTTCATTGTTCACAGTACTATCACAGTACTAGGGCCTGTTGATTTGCCATGTGGGTTAAAAGTACGTTTCTGCTAAACCGGAGAAAAGGAGAAGATACATATTGCCGATTTTTCATTCAGTGCTTACATGTGAACAGCACACCATATCACCAAAAACAAATTACGTTCACATGCATCTGTAGCTATACCAAATCGCCAACAACGACACAGTACGGCACATAGTGCCAAATCAAGAGACCATATGCCCAATTCTCTTATACTAAAATACCTTATCATATTCTCATTACAACTACCATTACTTACTAAAATACTAATCAAAACCAAACAGATTAGGGCCATGAGGTAGCGTTAATACAGGCTTACAACACTTGAGCAGTAATGTCTGTGTATTCTCGCTACACAACAAACCTTACCTCACCTTGCCCCACATATTACTGACACGGTTAAAGTTTGGTACCTAATTACCATGCAAGCAAAGGGCCACAGACATTAATTTATACTTTGCAACCTTTCGTCTTGAGGTCAAATTTGGAACTATAAAGACAGCACATCTAAACCAAAGGTACATTCCCCAAAAATATTTAAAAGGTGTTTCTAGTACACGAAACTGTATCGAGTTGTAATTTCGCTAATTTGTCAGTTATCTAAATATCTAAGCAGTGTTATTACTATGTTCCACCTGTAGTTTTACACATAACAGTAATTATAATCATAACTATAATCGTCGTCATCGCCGTTATCATTACCATCATCGTGCATTTACGGAAATCAAAACAGAAAGGTCAGGACACTTACCACCTAGAAACTGAAACAAGCAAATGAAGTTCAAATTTTGTTATTTTGAAAATAATATTTTACACCTTCCTTGTTTCATATAACAAAAGTGGGCTCAGAAAGGGTAGACGTAGAAAAATATAAATCTCCTATTCTCAGTTAGCACGAAAACATCGCAGTAAATATATTTGCTAACACCAGGCCTCCAATAATAACCGAAACCGTAAATTTTAACAATTATATCAACTTTTCTAGTAAAGGGTATACCAGCAATTTGGAATCAGTAAAATGTTTACAACAAATTACGTAAGGCATGGATAAAATTTTATAAATACAGTATCAAGCGTACACGTATTGGCAGAATACGGTACAAGCTACTCTGGTATTCTCGTTCATGTTGCCGCCTTCACACTTTTTAGGCTAGGTAATTTCTTATCAAATTAGCGATCAATTACATGCGCCTGGTGAGAACATTATGAAGCCGGTGTATTCAAAACCCAGATTCTGGCAACGAAAAGCCTTTACGCCTTCAAACGTAAACAAAAACATCCTCAGCGTAAACAACCCGCTTCACAAACACACAGCTTGCGCACAGGGATATAATCATGTAAATCAACTTGAAGCAAAGAGCTTAAAAGCATTTCCGAGTAAAAATTTTACGAGTAGGATTAAAACATGCACTATCAACCCTTTTGTATATTTGATGTTTTTGTGAGTGGAATCAGCGAATTCAATGCTATTCCTGTCATTCGACTGACAAACGGACGAAGCTATGACGTCAATGTCCACTTTAGAATAGAAATAAATTTTAATTCGTCTCCTTCGGTTTTAACTGAAAGTCAGCGGCTAGATAAAAGTCATGGACCTCCAGCAGTTCCAAGTTCGAGTCTTTAATGAAGTTCAATTTTAGAAATGAACATAAAGAAAAGATCACTTAAATATCTTAAGGTAAAGCCATAGACAACTATTAAAAAGTGATTTATATTAATAATGGACATACAATGTGTAAGTAATTGCATGCCATTTGTTGAAAAATGAGTACATGAAGGCAAAAATGCAAAACAAAACTATACCATACGTAAGTAACCCGGCAAAATGGTAAATTACTACCGATACAAACTATAAATACAAAAGTAATGATTAATAAAGTCTTAACTAACAGACCAGTCATTAAGGAGTAGACAAAACAAAACGATATTTTCATCCATTTAAAAATGAAAGTGCAAATGTTCATTATATTGCATGTGACTGCAAAAAGGTCGATGTACAGAGTTTTTTATTAAACAATAAACACAATTAGACACATAAACATTGAGACCTTAACAGGGGTGACCAATTACTGATAACTGACTGACACAAATTAGAAAACACAAACATTTTGTTTTTTGGATGCAACACTAAAGCATAGAACACTGACATTTGCAAGTGGACTTGCATTTTCGTTACGCCTGTCTGCGTTTGGATAACTTAACATGCATAAGATCTGTGAAAGTCTGCAGCGGTCATGCTCATTAGACACATTTTTAGTAGATACGTCAACTTTAGACACATTTTTACGTGCAGCAACTTCCAGCAAGGCCACGCAACTTCTCCTGTGATATCAACTGTGAACAACGAGTCAAGGCTCTTTATTTGTTGACTTATTTGGAATTGTTTGGCGATTTTATGTATCAATAAGCTTTAAGTAGGATCAAAGCCTTGCAAAAGCGTAAAGTTTCATATCGTTACGTTTTGCTTCGTATGCAGATACCATAATTTGTTTTAAAAAAGAGTCTTTTAACTACTTTTACTCCGAACATTTTATTCTCGTTATGAGTTTTAGCACCTCCCTAAAATTGTGAGTAGCCTTGCCACGTACATTAAAGCACGCGCAAAGTTGACAAAGTAGAGCAATAAATGCGTACTAGTGCGCTCTTGGACAATGCTTCTATAAGGTTTAACCTCAATACATAAATTGCGGCTTGTCGTTTCAGTATATTAGTTACCACCTGGAGTAGATCTCATTAAAATCGCCCAAAGGAAGTTTCAGCCGTATAGAAATGTATAAGCCATCCGGTAAAACTGCACGAACACCTATGCGCATTATACACAGAGGAAAATAATTATACGCATATACTATTTATTAGCGCTGATTAGTTAGCTAGCTCATAAAGAATCAGTGTAAGGTGCAGAAAGGTCATTAATTACCAGCCAACAAGTCGGTGTCTTCTCGCGAAGGTATTTTACTAACCAAAAAGACAGCTAAACAAACAAAAAATATTACTGTGGCATGTGCTATGTGCTCAATTCGTTCATTGCCAGTTTATTAAACATTTGAAGACCGATGGGCGTGGATATCTACAGTCCCATCTCAGAAATCTCGCCCTAAACACGGCAAATTCCCAAAGACTTTGAAGGAATCCCGTCACATTAAACAGAAAATTTAAGCAGCCCTGGTTAGAGTGTCCTTTGTTTAAATGAGACAATTTTAGCAAGAAAGAAATTTTTAATATAGTTTTCTGAGAAAATATCGTATTAGCGAGTTTCACGTCAACTGGAAATTAAGCTCAACAGTGTGAGTGATCCGAGAAAACATCAACAACCAAAACTCGGCCAGTTATGACGTTTCATCTCTCTTAAATCATCACTCTTTCCTTATCATGAATACACTGTTGAAGCAGTTATTAGAAATCTGAAATAATGAATTCACGGTATGAAACAATGACGATTAGAAACGTTTGAAATCTTCACATTTAAGCAATTTTGTGTTTGTGTTCTCTGATGGCGTAGCTACACCCTCATAATCTTGTTATAACTAAACTAGCATGATTAATTTAACGTTAAGAGAAAGAAACTAAAACTAAATTGCCTTTACCTGTCCTGTTTTCTTCTCATTCTTCTGCTCTTTCTCCAGAGGTGCCATGGATTCGTGGGACTCACAGTAGAGCTGCCCATCCATTCCTTGCTTTCTGTAATTAAAAAAAGAATGTCGTTATTAAGATGATATTACATAACATCACGTGGTATCATTATTACGTAACACCACATATTTCTTCAGCAGTAGGTATATCTTCAACAGTAATAGCAATGACAAGGCGTCAAAAGCACAGCAGAGGCGACACGGTTATTAATTATTTGTTCCCACAGTGATTTCTATTGTAATGTTCCTAGTGCACACGTGTGAGTGTTTCTCACACCTCCCTGTCTTATTTAAAGACAAAATTACTTAAGAGCATTATGCAAGTCATACAAAAATGGGGTGTCGATTTGACTTGACTTTATAATTGTGACAAAAACGTATGATGTCCACAAACTTTGTAAGTGAGCTAGAACAAAATTACAATAAAGCTGCATTTGGTTACGACTAGCGGCTTGTAACGCAAAACCTATATGAAGTCAACATAAATTCTATTATACAATCATTAGTGGGTCCTCATTAAACATAATGGCGCCTCTTAAAGAATGCATATCAGGAATGCAAACACGATGCAAAAGTAGTATGTCAATTTACATGTAAGAATAGTACGATATTGTGTTTCAGTAATAACACGAAACATTCTGAACTTTAAAATTATAAATTGATCCCAAGGTTGTGTGTGGAGTTGTGTCCAAGAATACTGCAATGTTTTAGTGCCTTCTTCTGCTCCTCATTACCTGTGCTCAGAATCGCCTCCGCAACCATACCCTCCCAACATTCTCCTATTTTTCAGAATGTATCCCCATATCAGAGCAACCACGGCACAATAAACGCCAACAGCGGCCCACATCACAAGCGTCACCACCATGGTTGATGTTGATAGCTTCAACAACAAAACCTGCTGGCTACATCTTCCTGTTAGTTGTAGCTTAAGGCGTTCCTCATTAACCACAGATAATCAAGAAAAACATGCTAAGACTTGTAATTTCCATCTGTTAATCACAACCTGACTAAAGACTCAAAAAGCACAAGATATGAGCACAATCATTTGCTGTAAAAAATGCGAAACTGCAGGCGAGAGCTACACCGTAGAGCACAGTTAACCGCTAAAGAGGTGGTTGCCAGTGAAGAGTGTGGACCGCTGACCTGGGCTCATCTCAGCAGGCATGAAATGGATGGTAATGCTTCACTGCGCTGCCACAGAACTAACTGTTGTTACAACCTGAGTAATAGAGACAGCGTTTTAACTAGGTAGTGAAGAAGAAAGTTTAAAGTAAGCAAAAATTGCTGCCATAGACTAAAACAAGGTTAAAGACTTTGAGATGACTAATGTCTTAACACCCAGGAAATGTGTTTGTATGTGAAGAAGCGTTTTTCTCTACCAACAAAGTACAACACAGTAGAATAGACTTGGTCCATACAGTTAAATATTTCGCTTAACTGGCAAAAATTCTTTGAGATTTTCGACATGCAATCGAAGAAAAACTTACTCTTGAAACCAAAAACTCCATATAGTCGGCAATTTTTTCAATGAATCTACACAAAGCTTAACTCATTTTAGGAAATTCATCCTTCTATCTTGCAACCTTGTTTTCATAACACTTTTTTGCATTAGATCCGGGGATTCAGTCCATTCTTTCCTTGCAATGCATTGTTGAGTGTCCGTGCTTTTAACTTTGATTCACGCAAATCCCCCAAGCCACAGGTACCTGCCTAAGATCCACAAGTATCATACCACGGAAAAGTTAATAATCCCGCACTGTGACTTTTTCTAATCCCCAGGACCTGCTCACAATGTCACTCAAATGAACTTCTGTGGTTTTGTGTGCTCAGCAAACAAAGCATTTTGCTTGCGGGATAAGATTCCAGTAATGGTTTGCTAAGAGATAATAGAAGTTTGGAGAAGTCAACGAAACCAGACACGCTGCAGAAGAGTGTAAGCCTTCGGGATGCACAAGGAACTTTGGGTAGGTCCAATCAGTAAGATGGAAGATAATTTTGAACCGCGCCTACTCACACTCTCAAGAGATCTCTACAATTTGTATAGTTCAGAGTATGAACCCTCGCTATCCCTTAGGATAAGGTATTAATTATTCAATACGTCTCAATGACTTGTATATGTCTATGACCTGTTCTATAGCCCATAGAGACGCTTTAAATGTCATGCCTATGCTTTAAACTTTTTCTTAATTATATCCGTTACCCATAATTCTATAAAACATTAAGCTTTTTTGTTAAACTTCTAAGTTTCCAGTCATGTGGTGTTACAAAACACGCAGCTATATGTATTTTGCAAGGTGCATACCAGATACACGCCTATTAGCCGTATATCATTATTCTATTTGCACACCTGATGATTTCGCACATGTATTTACATAATACCAGACAAGAACAAGACGATAATGATAATTAGTTCTATATATACAGCATGATATTCCACTGACTACTTTTATGTGACAATGTGAGTCACTAAATATCAGTTTTACAGGACACTTGTGTACGAGCTATTCGGGATCATGCTCCAAAAAAATTTGCACGTGTGATAAAAGACGAAATCATAAGCTACTCTCCGTAACTCGGTTGAAGAGTCATTGGTCATGCGTTTTGATCGTCTTACATGCAAGAGTAAAGACATTCGAGTTGATACGTAAATTACATATAATTTCGGAAACTAATATATCTATTCTAACTTGCTACAAATTCCCTGTACTAGATTTCTAAAAAAATTGTTAGTTTAATTTGTGTATAATATATGATATATTATTTTGTTTCATAAGTAAGATCAAATAAGCACAGGTTTAGTCATTTCTTGCAAAGATGTAAGGCTTGTAAACACTGTAAACAAATTTAAAGGTACAGCAATCATGTGTTCACGATGTGGATAAGGCTATTTAATTTTACGACTAACGACGACGTTGCAAACAAATTCAATTTGCCAAACCAAACTAGTTGAAGTCTCATATGAATTAACAAGTAGCGCAATTAAATAGCTCATTGCAGGTTAACACATTTTATGCGTTTGATTTACTGAAATGTAAATAAATACTTGTATACAAGAAATTATTGTTAAAGCATAACCGACACGCTTTAAAGTAAAAATTGAATTGAACGATATTTAGTTTATTTGTAATGTGTATTTGTAAGAAAAACTGCACTAACAACCAAGGCTTAGCTTAGCTATAACGGCAAAAACTAAGAACTGTACTTACGACTTCGAGAAAAACTTCAACAGCTTGGCTTTTTATACAGACTCACTCTTTAGATTAAATTTATTTTCTACATTGCGTATGACTATAGGAAATGCAGTTTAAGTGCTCACAAGCTAACTTAAGTATGTGGTTTTAAATAGATCCTGTATAGACGTATAAATCTAATCTGAGGTATAAAACACGTCACTATAAGCACAAGTATAAACTTCGTAATGTAGCTATCACGAAAATTGTTTATAGCTAAGATTGGACTTTTGCCTCTTACAGATAAAGGCGAATCCACAAGCAATTGTACGTATGAAACGGTCACCCTTGAGCGTAATATAAAATAACATGTAAAAGTTAAGGCTTGAATGTCACATTTTATACATTGTCTAGTTAAAATTATAAAATATGTCTGTATAGAAATCTGGAGCAAGTGTTTGAGGGTACTTACGTGTGCTTCCTTTATGAAGTATAGTGTAAGCGAAAACGTCATGAAATTTGCCCAAATAAGTATGCGTGTAAATGTGAGTACAGAATTACGCCTAGGCCGTTGATACGTAACATGAAGTATCATACATAAGCCTACAACGCCCCCACATTTTGATAAATTCATACCTTATTAAATAAATATAAGTAACATAGAAAATATTAAACAAATGTGCATCATGCGCCATGGTGAATACGATTAACAATATCACAGCTTTTCAATACATTTAGGCATTTTAAAAACACCACGGTGTTCTCTAATATATGACACAAATGAATTTCGAAGCAAATTCGGTGTATTTTAAAATGTGTCATAGTAAAATTCCCCCTAATTCGGTGTATTTTCGAATCTTAGTAAAATTCTCCTAGATTATGACTCTTACATGGGCAAATTTCAATGGATTGGACCTTCAATTGCCTTGAAGACATAAAGATAAGTGCGCATGCACGCACGCACACATTCACTTACACACACGCCTGGAACTTTCCAGTATTTGACAATCGCTTCAATGTTACAATTCATTATGTTAGCAAAATGGCAAAATAATAAAAAATGTAAAAATTTCTGAGGTTAACATTATAGGTACAGTACTAAATATGTCAAAAAGCTTTATAAAAACTAAACCACTTATCCGAAGTTGTAATCTTTCAAAAGAAAAAGTCTAGGTACAATGAATGAGAGGTTCGCATACATGGGTCAGCGTACTGTGGGAGCATGAGATTACTGGCTTACAACAACATAGATGAAATCTATTCAGCGATAAGAAACAAATTTGAAACACTCAGGGGAGTTTATTTGAATAGCCCAATTAGAATTAAAGTGTCCGCTTAGAAATTAAGGTGAAAAAAGTTCTTATGAAAAACTATATATGCACAGGAGTAATATATCTATTCCTAACGAAGATCATTGAGATCATTGTTCTATTTAATATCTTTTAAAGGAACAATTATAGCTTTTATTTTTGTTTAACCTTCGTAAAATGCAAGATAACGTATAGGCATTGACAAACTGTTTTTTACTTTTTTATTTCAATTTCAATTTCAAATCACATTTATTCAATATAATCTAACAACAACAACTTATCAAAAATTTACTCAACAGAACAGCAATACAGTGGCATTATCACATAACATGAAACACCCCTATAAAGGCGTAGAACCTAACTCACGCAGGATTCGAACCCCAGGCCTGAACATACCTGTTTGTATTTCTTTTGATTTATAAAATTGCTCTATTGTCTTGCTAGCTCAAAGATATATGGACCATTGGACATACACCTACAGTTTCCCATTTAATAATATGTAGGCAGTATGCAATTATGTATCAACGGTATGCAATTATGTGTCTACATACACGCGGGAACCCGACAATTACTATAACGTACTCATAAGTCATAAGATCACACAGTGGGTGGCAAGTTCATTTCCCCTGCCACAGTTGCCTAAATTGTATGATTCAACTTAAGTCACTAGCGGGGTATTTTGCTTTTTTTTATAAATTTTATGTCTGCGACATAGGGTTTATTCTATGAAAACAGACATGTTCAAATTATGACTCGAAATTTTACGCGGTTCGATGGGAAAATTATCAATGATTGTGCTGCCAAAATTCGTAATGATCTCCTTTTTGAGAGAGTTTTTGTGGCAAGTTAGTAAGGCAAATTTTAACATCTTTTTGCTGAAATACTTACAAACACATCTAAAATGGGAAAATCGCTACCATGCAAACGTAACATGCAGGAAAAAGCATTTCTAGGTGTTTGCATTTATGCAACAGACAATTACCTAGACTAAACCCTACGTTTTTGACGCACGCACATCGAGTTTTGAAAAGAATAAATCTCTCTGGCCGCCTACAGCGTACGAGAGTTCACTACCATCTATGCTCACCACATTGTGGTACAGAGCCATCTAGTGACGACGCAGAAAGAACAAAACCATTGAATCTAAATAGAGAATTGTAAGTTACAGTTCTGTCGAATTCTAGAAAATGTTCTATAATGGAAAGTTTTTGATTGCTTTAAAAGAGGTTCATAGATTGCCAGTTGCATTGATACGCAAACAAACCTGACTTTAGGTTCTCAGCATTATAGTATTCCCGGGATTAATGTACCATTGATAGTATTCCCAGTATTACTGTACCTTGTGCAATTTGCATTAAGATAACGACTTCCACCTCTTATGACAACGCCACCACATCTAATCATCCTACATGTCTATTTCCCACGAAATCCCAGGAGACACATAATTGGTTCGCATGCATACACCTGTTCAATACGTGGCTAACATAAGCATTACTAAAAATAAAACACAGGGGACAGTTACACAAAAATATCACAAGGCTGTTAAGCCACATGTAGATTTGCAACATTCTATTTTGAGAATCTTACACTTTCTTCCACAAGATTTCTTCAGTGCAAAGCAATAATAGTTACCCGAGAGAATTCCAAAAGACTAAGAATTTCTGCGCGGTTGCTACACAAATTCATTTATTCATTCATTCTATACTTAGTACAATACCCACGTGTAATGTGAAACCACACTCAGAACAACGTAACATACGAAAATGCCTAATAAAAGTAGTTGCTGTATTAACGATAGCACAGTTTACAGTTGTTACCAGTCTAAATTAGTGTAAGACTAAAAAGCTAAAAAGTAGATGATATTCTCACTGGCGATACGTAAGTATATAATGTATGTTTGATAAAAAAATATGTAATAAAGTTTATGTCACACACAACGCTAATAGCACAAGTTCAGCAATTTTACGTTAAAAGTGCTGCAATGTAATTAGTTTTCAGTCGAGTCACTGCAATCGCTCCATGCAAGATTAGTTTACAGTTTGCACAAGATTTTCACGCCTCAAAAAGTGAATGTTTATTAAAAAAGGTCTACTAAAAGTTATATTGGCAAGAAATAAGAAATTAATAATGTATACTGAAATTAATAAGAAATAATTACTGCCCATACAGCTTACGTGGGCCCATTACACACTTTGCATTTAACAATAGCGAAGCAAATTTTGCTTGAATATTACATTGCAGTCGAATCGGTTTATGAACGTCGTAACACAACGACACCATTTTATAGAAAATTGATTTTCTAAATGTGCTTTTCTTGAAACAGTTATGGAAAACGCAATGAAAATTAATCGTACTAATTTAGTGATTTCAGTGTTTATCATCTCATCTATAAAAATAGCGTCAAAGAGCAAATGGCTGGAAATTTCAGAAGCTGTCCAAAACAAAACAAGTTTAAATAATGTTTTTATGACAACTGAAATGCCGGATGAAGATGTTAGATTGTTGGAACTTGGATTGTCCGTAAACACTTTATACCACAGATAGAAAATTTTTAATAATCTGCTTTAAACACCGTTGCAGTTTTCCATACCGAAGATGACGCAAAAGATAATCTCAGCGCATAAGCAGTTTAATATATTATTTGCATCAACAATTGTGCGCAAACAATCTGAAACAAAAAGTTTTTTGCAAATTATACCCTCAAATAGTTCACTTGTTTGCTGGATCTGACCTTCGAAGAGACCTTACATGCAAGAAGTTCTATGAAGAAATGTCTAATGAAGCCTTTGCTGTCTGTAGTTGGCGGTAACTAATCATGTATAGACCGAATTAGATTACGGAATGGCAACGCAACAGTGGCAACGCACGCAGAATCTGATTAACAGATAATGACGCTAATTATCTTTCCTGCATGCACATGTGACCAACTCGCCACAGTCATCATTACCGTCATAGTCACACAGTCACAATAACCCGAAAGTTCGTTACCATCATGCGAGTTATTAAATTGCATTGTCAGGCTTCTATATAGGCTTCTATACTACCTGCAGGGCTAATCACAGTGTATTTGCGGGCCTTATTCGTTTTAATATCTTTACGAACAATCAGCAGAAGAGGTCAGAATTCACCGACGTTAACGTTATATTAAAACTGGCTCGTAGGTGTCATAATGCTAATTGATTACAATGTTAAAACGTTAATTTTTGTTGTGCTCTATTCTGTGATTGTGGTTACTGATTTTAGGCTTTTGTGTTGCCCCTTTATGTTTTTAACTAACGTGCTTCTACATTTTTCTACGTGCTTGTAGTCTTTTGGTGTAATATCCTTTTATGCTAATAATATAAACAAAAAACTCACAAAAGTGAGCTAGTTTAGTAGTTCTAGTAATTCCTTATGAATGTTGCATTGGCTCTCCTTTTCCTTGTGCTTTTAATTGTGGGATTTTTTATTCACAGTCACTGTTCCAGTCAATAAGAATTAATCTGCGTTAATTGATTCAAATGATCCAATTATTCTGAAGGGCCATTTTTTATGTCTGAATTTTTTTTTAGTTTAAGCTTGGTGCTTAAGCACTATTTTTTAGTTTACTTATGAGGTAATCTAGGGCAAACAGATAAATGACGTCAACCTAACATTTTTTGGGGTTAATTTCTAACAAAATTTGCAGGTCTAAAAAGAGGAGCAAGAAGTAGTAGGCAATTACCATGAACCAGAGACGTTTTATGCAACAGCTCACCATACCACCCAACTTTTCCAAGCGCTATAATTTCTACACGCTAGAGTAATTTCAAACTAATTAGATTAACTTTGTAATCAATTTGAAATTTTTAAACCCGCCGACTTTCTGAACCGCTAGTTTATTTTCACTAGAGAAATTAAAAAGTAATTGGATTAATTTTGTAATCTATTTAGAATTGCCATAGCCTGCAGTAATTTATAAAAAGTTCCCACTATTTAATCTAACGCCAATTTTTACCAAAGCAAGTTTAAAAACAGAGGATGAGTTAATATATCCTGACAAGGGACTGCACGGTCTAGTGGTCAAGACATTATTCTTGTAATTCGAGGGTTCGTGGTTCAAAGCCAAGTTTAGTTTCGACTGATATATACTATTTCGGAATTTATATACATACTGTATAATAACAGCGCAAAACTTTAAACGGCATTTTCCAAGAAAATGCATTCTGATGAACGTAGCTTCCAAGAATAAAACACTTCTCTGCTGTGCAACTAGCAAACATTGTAATAAAAATATGAACTTGTCTGTTTTACGATCCGTGCGGTATCTCACAGGCTTCTACGAGCACTCTTCCGGAAGGATGCAATTTCAGCCGAAGAATTATCGGCGCGTTTTAATTAACTCAGCATTTGAGCTATATAGGTAATAATGACGTTGATGTAATCAACATGAAACAAGCTGCAGGGGATGAAACACACGGGAAGAAAAGGGGAGTAGGTGACACTAATTTTTATCAGGTATACGTCTAGCAGTTAAATGCAATTTCACTTGCTGGTATTTAATAATGCAATTACGTGTACTTCAACACGCCTATATCTTTTGTCTATAATAATAAAGGAAATTATTGCATACTGTCAAAGCAAAGAATAGATTATCTCTTTTCTTAAACTTAATGAATCTGAGGTTTAGAAAAGTATAATATGGAAGTTTAGCGCTAGAATCATATCATGTGACGCTGACTACCCTGTAAAATTTCGTAACTTTCGATGTTTTGTTTGCTTGGTTCTGAAACGTGCCGCCAACAAACAAAAGTAAATAAACAAACATCAAGAACCTTGAAACACAGAGGTTACGAATGAACCGTTGACGAATAAACAGACTGAAAAATTAATAAAGTGAAGTAGTACGGGTAATTTAATGTATAAGATACATACTTATTTACGTTACTGTAATTAATACTGCGACTGAGCAAAATCACCATAGCAAATTGCTTTGTCGGTCGGTGAAAATTGTGTATCAACATTTACTTATTAATGCTAACTAAAACATCATATATCCAGAATTCTTAGATTTCACAGTTTCTGTTGAATAATTCTAGCTGTTCCGTGTTTCAGTTCAGTTTGGGTTCAGTCTGTGAAATGAAATTCAGTGAACTGAAATGCACTTGCTCATTTAGTTCTTTTTTAAGCAAGATGCAGTATGCAAACTGGAATCTATCACTCAGTGGTGTGCCTAGCTAATGTGGGTGGTTGCAGTGGGACTGGAATCCGGCTCAATGGTAAGGCTAATCCTCTAAGATGAGGCCCTAAAGTGGCAGAATAGTCTTGGCCCGTGTGGATAAGAATATGTTCTCCCAGTACAAAGTAAATAGTAACACAGCTTGAACGAGTACTGAAGCTGGCGATCACCCATTAATCTACTGGGCAGCCTCAGTGCTACTTATCTTCGGTCGCTGGAGTAAACATACACCATTGCGCCGTTCTGTTTCTGTTCCTATATTATACCATTCCACCATGCAAGAGTTTGGTTTTGGCGTCATATTATAGACTCATATACAGCCACTATAATTTTCGCTATTAGTGGAAATTTTGTTTCTCAGAAACGCATAGGTCTTTCAAAATTAATTCTGCTAGATATATAATTACCGCAAAAACGCAAAGCTTGATGATTACACGAGAGATTCTTTTTCTGTGTATGTAACATCACAAGAACCCTCAGTTAAAGAGCAAAATTCTCAAAAGCATAAATTTTTAATAAGAGCTGGTATCTTTGGCGAAACAAGAAGCAGTTAATTTCAGCGAGAAAGAGAACATTTACTGCAACCGCGTGTAAGTAATGTCTCAAATGTCAATCTTAATTGAAGAACCGTCTGGTAGCAGGCAGCAAGCCGAATACGTCAAAACCGTGAGTAGTTTTAACAGGAGTTTTATTTTCAAAAGAGTAAACAAACTCACACAGCAGAGTAAAAATACGAGAAAATCTGTTAATAAACTGCTTAAAGAAAACATAGTTTACTGTACGCTCTGAGACGAAATGTACGCAGAACTTTTAGCAAATATACACTCTGATTAGCCAATGGAGATATCTAACTGTTGCCAACGGTTTTACAATTCACTGGTTCTCTTTATTCTTCTACTTCCTCTTCTCTTTCATGATGCTTTTCTTGAAGTTTCAACTGCTTATCATCGACTTGATGATTTTTTACCACTGGTGCTTTGCATTGTTGTTTTTGATGTTTTTGCTTCTTATCATTGAATTGAAGTTCTTTCTATTTAATATTAATGTCATGTTCTTGTTACTTAGCAATGATTTGATTTTCTGTACTCATCATTAATTTAATGCTCTTGTTACTTTTCATAGACGAAGTTCTTGCTACTTATCACTGTTAAGCTTGTGACTCTGATGTTCATTCTAAATGAATCAAAATATTAATAGGGTATCTTTTTATTTTATGAACAATAATTTTAAAAAAATGAGACAAGAATGAATATAAGACCCTCAAACACATAAGCACGTTTTTATTTTTAAGAGAGCTTTATTTAGGAGTTTCATTATTTCTCTGTATAACGGTTACAGACAGCACACGGCTCAGTAACTCGATTTGAAATTGTGGACGCAAAAAAATGTTTCTGACACGTGAGATTTTTATGAAGGCTTAACGGCACTTCACCCATAAACGCAGTGCGCCGGCAGCAGAGATAACGAGATGCTACAGGAGGCTTAACCTCCAATAACAACAAACATGGGGCTTATCGTGATTCCGTCTGAGTCTGTTCACTTTGCCAGCTCAGCGATCTTCATGGTTTACCCACTGTCCCATATCATTCTAACTTCAAACAAGTGAGACAGAGAGAGAGAGAGAGAGAGAGAGAGAGAAAGAGAGAGAGAGAGAGCGAGGGAGAGAGAGAGAGAAAGAAAGAGAGAGAAAGAGAATGAGTGAGGGGAGAACGAGAGAGAGGGAGAGAACGAGAGAACCAGATTTAAGTTAGGTTGCAAAGAAGCAAACGTGACACGAGTGTTTGAAACTGTTTGAGATCTATACAGAAACTTATGTATATTAAAATTTCGGACTGCTGCCTGTCAGAAAGCCGAAAGCACGACGGGGTGTGCACCGTTTGGAGTTGAGGGGTGCGGAACATCACAACACGATACGGAATCGTCTCAAGATGAGCAATCGTATAACACAACACCAAACGGCTGAGTTAGATTACAAAACACTTGCCGAATCTCTTTCCACTGACTCATGATGAGATACAGCAGACTGTGTATGTGTACATCTTATGTGCCCGCGTTTCCCATGACTTGCAAACGAAAGCAAAAAATGCATGTATTGTAACTCACGGCCGTGGCTAATGATTTTATTTTACAGTTTTTTTTTGGAAATGTCTGCTGTTAAGATGCCATTCCGTCCAGACATTCATATGTAAAGTGAAATGAAACATTTGGCTTACCCAATGAATTACACAGTGTATCTATGATAATCTTGCCTAAGCCTTTTAATACTTTAATATAGGTGCTCATTGCTCAATCATACCACAGTGTCAGAATGAAAAAACATGATAAGTCGAAAGTCACTACAGGAAGAAACCTAGGGTCAAAGAAAAGGCGTGGGAATTTTCTCGTGGTCCTGAGTCTTGAGAAAATGACTCGCATGCGTGCTGGAGTTTTGTGAAGCCTTTAAGAAAGCCTCCAAGAAATCAAACAAGCTTAAAAGTTAGTAATTATTTAAGACATTTCCTAGATAACGTCCCGGAGTCGAATATGTGACTGTAAATGTAGAACCTCAGTAGTAGAAATACAGCAGATCTTATATAGACAGTCATTGTTACTGTACGTATATGAGAGTAGATGCATAAGAATTAATGCCATACAGAAAAGCTGCAGTCGTCCATAAAAGTCTACCCAAGTGACTAAGACAATGAGAATCCTATACATGCCATGCATGCATGCATAATTAATTAATTTGCACTGGTGAATATGATGCTTCAAGAAGCCTGAAAGTTCTGAGAACCAGATTTATGGGTATTAATTAGGGCTATAAGAATTATTAGTGCCAGGTCGATATTACATATGCATTTACAATTAGCTGACCTCGTACTTTATAATTTAAATGCACATTCTTCAAAAAGAAATAATGCTTAATTCACAGTACATTTTGACCAATAAACTTTATGCTATGTTTATGTTACGTTATGATATGTTATGTTACATATTCATTTACAATTAGCTGACCTCGTACTTTATAATTTAAATGCACATTCTTCAAAAAGAAATAATGCTTAATTCACAGTACATTTTGACCAATAAACTTTATGCTATGCTTATGTTACGTTATGATATGTTATGTTACGTTACATTGCATTATGTTATGTTATGTTATGTTATGCTATGTCATGTCATGTCATGCCAGCCATGTCATGTTATATGTGTACTAAACTTACACCAGGTACCGATCTGATTTCAATCAAAATCAATACACGTAAGAAAGCTACAGCACTGATTATAAAATCAGTACTTTACATACGGCAATATAGGCCTATTCCTGTATGATAAGCCATATGAAATATGAGCCATATGGTGCTGCGGCTTGCAGAATAAGTTTAATGATTAAAATCATAAAACGACATTAATACGAAAAACTCTAAAACCTAATGCTGTCACTAAGAAAATTCACTTAGTTAATTATCAAAGTGTCAAGTCTGAACTCTCAAAATTAGCTATGGTTACTGTAGGCCTGGTTTGAAGTTGCAAACTATCATATCGCCTATAAGTTGGTGAAGACCGACTGGCAAAAAATTAAAATTTGAATGCATCAATGACTAAGCCACCAGGTTTACTCATAGTTGGATGTAAAACCAATTTTCGATATGTAAAAGTAACAACTTTTGAATACAAGAGATTCTACAGCTTTACAGGTCTATACAATCCTACCTTGCTTGTGTATACGCTGGATCCACACTGCTCATTAAAGACTGCTACGTTTTAAACAAATTTTGCGAATTTTTATGAAATAATTTGCGTTTTACGTAACTACAAGGCCAGCACAAGAAACAAACATCCTGACCACACAAGACAGGAAGGAAAACGTACACACATCACACATGCAACGACCCTATTTCCTTAGCGATGCTGTGAAGTTGCATGATCCATGGACCTCATGCTTCAGCGTTGCCGTCAACACACGTGCAAGGGGAACCGTCAGGACATTGGGAAACGGGAAGGAGGATGAAGCCAACGAGATAAAACCCCTAAAGTGTCAATTTCGTAATTCTTTTGCGTGTCTAGCACCAAGCAGGCCTAGTTAGGTACATCTCGAATACTACCGAAAATTATCCTAAGTTTCATAAAACAACCGTCAACCATGCCCTATGTTCAAAGTCCCTAACACAGAGGTAGAAAACAAAGATACCTACTGTTCACATATTCTGGAATTCCTGAAATATACCGAACGAGAAGCCATTTATTGAATATGAACAATAAGCGTTATGATTTAACAAATAAATGTAATGATTTGTATTTAGAAAATGATGCTTACGTACAACGGCATCAGCACTGTTTTACATTGAGCTAAACATCTGCCCTAGACTGCAAGCAGCAGCTCAAACCACAAAGACACGAGTTTGAATTATTAACTACGAATAATGTTAGCAACATGCACTATAAAGCATATATAATTTGATTTGGTCTTGTGGAGCTAATAATAAGATCAAGCTAGAGACGGCAATAATACGATAGCTACTACTGAAGTCGCTTACAAAACCCCGAACGCCTAACATCCATCGTCCAGTTAATCTGTAAATGACAAGACAAATAAGGAAAGCAATCATTTTAAATTCGGAAATTAATAACTGCCAGTTGTGGAAAGTTAAGAGAAACCTTTAATGATAAGTTCTTCCTAAGCCCGCCAATTTCACAATGCTTTATAATTAAAGATCTCTTCACACCGCTCATTACATTAATTTATTGTATGGGCTTAATTTTAGGCTCTTTGTCTGTCTGGTCTGTTGTGTACATTAATGTTGATAAAAGCAAAGGCGAATAATAAGACCAAGTTTATCAGTTTGTCGTTTTTGCTCAGCTCGAAATGCGGTGATATCTCATTTCCATGTAAAACAAAGGATGATAATAATCACATGGCTTCATCTTGTTCTCGCCATTGGCATTTATGACGCCATCCGGCTGCACATGAAAGACCTCGAGCCGCAAAGGTTCGCAATGTCCAGAAAACTAGTATTATTGCTCTATTAATAATCATCTGGTACAAGTTATTTGTGATATTTAGTATGACATCATAGGCTACATAATATAAAGGACTTAGTTGACTAGTAAACAATTGGTGATTGCCGCATTGTATTCCACATTTTTTGTTACAACCGGCTGAATATCAAAAGTCTAATATCAAATTTAACAATAGCATAATAGGAGTTGAAAATTTTAACTGCAGACAGGAAACAGTGTGGTGCTCTAATAAAAGATAGACTCTTAGAGGCTCAATGTCTACAATAGATGTTTAGACCAACAGAAGAAGAAGAAGAATGTTAAATATTAAAAGCTTATACCCACTTTTTCCACTAAGCGTGCCACTAAAAATAAATGACAAGTTTTTCGCAAGTCACAGCATAATTATGGGCCTGCTCTGACCCCCGAGCAAAACCTACTCTTGCTATGCTTGATCTTTCTCTATTGCTGGAAAACTCACAAGAAGTATAATCAGTTTAGCTACAGCTGGCAAGCCTAATCAGAATCGGAAATCGGCTACGAGACACGTTCTGATTTCCTAGATCTAAGTCCCCTGCTGGCTTAGCAGTGTTCCAGTTCGGATGCACGGTCAGAGTTCCATTACATTAATCCAATTATTAATTTATGAACGCATGACGTCATTACATCGGAAAAGGCATTTAAGCTTAAGGAAGACTGATTTTTTTATTCACTATTTTAGGTACAATAAAAATTGTGCATTTAAAATCTTAATTAACGAAGGGCGAGATCAACTATTGATGGCGTTACAAACGAACTTAATTTTCAACAGCAAAAACATTCCATAAGCCGAGCTTTTTGCACGTGTTCGCAAAAGTGAAAATTGAAGCTAATATAAGAGATCCATTGTGCTGAACTAAAACTGGGCAAGTTTTAAGATAAAAATTCAAATTTCAAATTTACCGTTGTCCTCACGCATGTGCTGTCGAATGTGTACAGTACGTCACGAACGAACACCATTGAACTGAGAGGTACATCACTTTTTTAGCGCGTTTCCGAAACGCAGGCGCTAGTTCCCGTCTTACGAGCGAATGGCGAAATGTACGTAACAGTGAATAACTAGTGCAGTGAACACGAAATTGCGTTTGTGTGGTAATAATTCTTTCACGTAGGTAATTTTTGAAAAATAGTATGTTTCCTTTCAATATTTTAAAAAATGAATTGTTTTGACCTACAGTTTAAGATTGGCCGCGGTTACGCTTTAATCAAAGAGTATCGTTCCAAAAACCACCATGCTGGTACCAACTTTGAATGGGCAGTGCAGGAACTAGTGCTTTAATCTTCAAGTTGAGCATTAGGTTAGCATTCCTGGTATAATAAGCTACTTTTGTAATTATTGCAGTTGTCATCATCTTCCCCGTCATCGTTATCTTTGTCATTTTCTCATCTTTTTCTTATTCTTAATTTTCCTCATGTTCATCGCCGTCTCGTCATCATCATTTATTATGCTTTATCATCATTAATCATTAATAAGAGTCATTAATAAGGAACAAACGCATTGTACCAAAGAATTTTAAAACATGTAACTGTCCTTATCGAACTTAGTGTTTGAGTTGGTCTAACAAGCTTCTCGTGTACTTTGTGTATTAAGATCTCGTGCACGTTACAAACATAATCTTGGTACATTTCATGCAACATGATAAACGAGGGCAGGCTGATGCGTATTGCAATATACACTTATAGATATGCTATTAGTAATGCAAAACTAAGACGGCTATTGTAACACTAAGCTTAGAAACGGTCGCTGCGTGTCAACAAAAAACTGCGCTCAGCTTAGACTAACTACCAGACAACTGCAGACTACTGCCACCTGTTATCGATAAAACGCAATAAGCCTTTACAGAGTCTGCACCTGCAGACAAAGATTAGATTGACTGATAATGATGGCCCAGCATTACGCTTTCATTTACCATGCACATATGAAACTTTTTCAATGACACCGAGAGATGGCGCAAACGACACAACAGCCAGTTTGAAAAACGTTGAATTGGTCGGAGAAGTACCAATAAGTGCATGGAAAATGTAAGACAGATTTTTCAATATTAATGAAATTTCTAGTAATGAATTATTCCGTGTTATGATCTTTTTATTATTAAAAACACCGTTGAAAACAGATCGCCCATATTATTTTCGCATAATAACTGTAGTTAATGACAATTAAAACCAGACATGCGCGTACTTAGGTCTAACATAACTTTATGAAGTCTACAGACGTTTTCTTATTTTTAACCTTAGTTTTAAAGCCACTAATTTATCCCTAATTGACCTCGGAAATAGCAAAAGAGGATTAAGAGTTGGCGTCAAAAGAGCACCTCTAGAAAATAAGATATTGTGTAGTATCCCAACTAAGCTCTAAAACAAACATAGTAGGGGTCTTCTGTATTTCTCCAGTTCTTGAAAAAAGCTAGAAAAACAGCGTTACTTAATTACTATATAGTAATCACATCAAATTATTGTCACTTCGAATTTCTCTAATGAACGAAATTGACGTGTAAATGAAGCGATGTCTGTCCAACTTTGATATCTTTCCATTATATAATTATAGATATAATTGAAAATATTGGTAGTACATTGAATGAAAATGTAATTGAGCTCATGATTTCAGTGTTTTAAAATTAATTACAAACTGAAACTAGTGATTGTTAAGATACCTTACCAAGTAGTAGTTGCAAGTAATAGACTATAGGCCTTAATTAACAATTTTTTCTTGAAAGAAACCAACCAAAAAATAAATTATGCACCATAAGACATAAAAATTAATACAGCTTGATGATAATTATAATCATTATAATCACTATAATATTCATTATATTTTGATTACATAAATTGTAAGTCGTAATTTTATTTTAAGAATGGATAAGCAAACCGTCAATATTTTGGCAATTATGCTGAATTTTAAATGACAGCATTCACAGGGGTTCTGTATACCCTCAAGTATCAACAACTCGAATTTTAGACACAACTGTCCAAGTATTATACCAAACTACATATAAGTTATTACCTAAAACGGACGCGCAGAGCAAGCAAGCGTAAGCTCACCTATTAACCTTCTTAATAAAACACCCGCCATGTTTGCTAAAATAATATTGTTTCTTTACTAAAACCGTAGGAGTGCTTGCAATGTAGCGCCAAACCTATCTTTGTTGAGGTGACGTTCTTGCGGCGCGAGGGTCACGAACCTGGCGCAAATTTCGGGAAGGACACGTTCTCTACTTTACTAGCCACAAATGTAGTGAAAGATGGGAAGAAAAAATAAGGACAAATTTACTCGGAGTTACTATACGAATAAGTATATTAATTTTGCTTTCGAAAGCAGTACACGCATGATTGACAGCCTTTACGTATGTGAGGAGTGAAAGAGAGGCAGAGAAACGACAAAGCGAGAGAGAGCAAAAGAGATAACGACAAACAGATAAAAGAGGATTGCCGCAAACTAGAATTGCCCTATAAGTGAGCTAAATTATGCCGTCTCCTGTATGTATGTACTAAATATAGAAGGATTACTAAATGACGTTATTTATGAAAGAAAAAGAGTGGGAATGAAAAAAGAGGGACAGGCTGAGTGAAAGAGAGAGAGAGAGAAAGAGAGAGAGAGAAAAAAAGAGAGAGAGACAGAGACAGAGAGAGAGAGAGAGAGAGAGAGAGAGAGAGAGAGAGAGAGAGAGAGAGAGAGAGAAAGAGAGAGAGAGAGAGACAGAGAGAGAGAGAGAGAGAGAGAAAAAAAGAGAGAGACAGAGAGAGAGAGAGAAAAAAAGAGAGAGAGAGAGAGAGAGGGGGGACCGGGGAGGTGAAAAAGGTCAACAGTTTACATCATTAAAGTTCTAAAGTCAAAGAAAGTAGAAAGTGTAACGGAACTTATGCAAACGATACGACCAGTACCCGCCTCGAGTGAAACTAACAGCGACCGTTGCGACATCATTAGCTTTCTTCTGTAATTAGGAAAAGAAAGTGGAACGACGAGCGACGTGACCGTTTTTGCTCGAGTTCCACTGATTGATGGTTTCAACTTTCAACAGCACCAATTAATCAGGTCAAAAAGTTGTTTTTTTGGGCAAAATCAAAACATGGAACACACATAATGTATGTGTACACATTAGACCCTGAAAATGTTACACGCTATTGGTTCAGGCACATATGGACTACAAAGAAAGTTGCTTCGAAAGAACTAAGTATTTTTGCTTGGGAATCATCTTATTATGTGTACGGGAGCATTTAAGGAAATGTTTAATAATTAACACTGAATGTTTGCAGAAGTTCACAGCCACTAGCCACGTTTTTACACAAGAACAACTTCAGCTAAGTAGTGGTCTAAGCACTAAAAAGGAATTTCAAGGTAGCTAATAAAACTACTTTATTTATACATTTCAAGCCACATTTATTACAAAAACCGCAATACAGTTGACCTTTTAAATAGTAAGTGTGGATTGTAAGGCGGATCATATAAACGGAAACATGCTGAGAGAAGAAATTTCATGAGCTACTGTGAGAAACTTAACCCTTTCAGAACAAAAACGTGTATGATGAATTAAAAACTAAAATCATCTTTTCATCTTGCTTATTTTGAGCATATTAATTTCATTGGTCAGTTCTGCTCAACACATTTCCTTCGCGTGTAGTGGATGCGCTTTCGTGCAAACGAGAATGCTAAGCTAGCTACTTCGATGCACAGACGGTATAAGAGTCATTAAACGGCTGAAGCTTCACTAAAATACGTTTGTTTTAACAAAGAGGTCTTTGTAAGTTGACAGCATTGAACAATTCACGCTAAAAAATGTTGACGTCGCATGCTTGTTTATACTAATGATTGTGTATCGACCTAGTATTAGCGATTCGTTAACCTACAAACTACTGAAACGTCGCAAGATTCTGAGATCAATAAATTTGAGATTGAGTGTTGTCTTAGCTTACCCGACGTATAATTTACGCATCGATATAAGGGGTTAGATTGAAACAGTTAAACCGAACTCAAGTGTAGCATAGTACGGTCACAGAATTGCAATCTAACCCAATTATATTGTTACGTATTTATGTTGTCCAAGTAGAAGTGAAATTTAAACGAAATTCGTTCCTGGATGAAAACAGTAACTCACGCTAAATAGCACACGTATGTTGAGTTATTTTATCAATGGATGTCCTAGATTTCTTGTTTATACATATAAACCATTTAGCCATTGCAATGGTTTCAAATTCTTATGAGATGAGCACTTTGACTTATGTTATGCTTCTGTCAATCAATAACAAATCTCACCACATTACGAATGCAGAAGAATTAATGTGGCTCTTGAATTTACAAGTGGAAGAAGCTGTAGCGAAAAATTATGAAAAATGAACAGACATTAAGAAAATGAACAAAGTGAGGTAGTAAATATGGTAACTTTTAATTTTCAAAGTTGAACTAAAAATGAAATAACAAGACCTATCATACCAACAACAACAACAATGACACCGACAAGGACAATACTAAACAGTCACGTTTTCTTTCGCGCATCTTGAAGATTTGTACTAGCGATGGTATTTTTAATAAGTTTGATGTTAATTGTTATAAATTATTCTGAATATGGTGTCATTTTTGCCTCTTTTTTCTGTTTGTTTGACGATTCTACCCAATTGTCGGGCTGTTTTCTTTGGGTAGTATGCTGTAGGCCCCATATATGTCACTGTTGTATCAAAATACCGTTCACTGTTGTAATCAAAATGCTGTTGTATGCTGTCAGATGTATTTCTCGTCAAAAAATAATTATCAACAGTAAGTTTGAAGGAAATTTAAAGAATTCTGAGATAGTGAATTTTGGTAACTGGCACTCACCGCACATGCATGCAGAATAGATTAGCATACTAAAGCTTATATTACAGCAGCGCAGCTCGTTTGAGTGCTAAGAGGAGACATTCTCCTAAATACTCATTGATCTCAATATTGACCGAGGCTTAGCAGGACACTGATTGGTACAAGTATGAGTGTGCGAGCCAATGTAAAAAATGTGTCCAACGTTTATATTAACTTTATCTGTGTTTTAATTAGGAAATTAAGTTACGTGGCGATCCAAAAAACATAGCTGTGTTCTTTGTAGCACGACCAGCGTACTCCCCAAAACAACACAATATATCGAAACAGCAGCAAGAGTTTATGTAAACTTTAATATTGATTGCCGAAAAATTGTTGCACGAAATACTTATTCTAAAACAAAACTAGAAATTATGTTGGAAAATTTTAATTGAATATTTTTCTGCTTACCCTGTATAACACACGAATGTTCCATCCTTTCTGAGAAGAGAAGAATAGCTCCTCCATTTTGCCAACCGTTTAACCATATCAAGATTTTATAAGATTCTCAATCTTAAATTTCTTCAGTTTTATCGTATAATCTGACTTTTCTTGTGAGCCAATGAGGTGGCAGCACTTGAACGCACAACGTAAACTAGCATTGAAGTATCTTGAGATACAGTGTCGCCAACTCGCACAAATATTTTAATAAGTAATCATAGAAAGACACCTTTAAGAATGTATAATATTATATGATGCCAACAAATCTGGCATCTAAAGCGAAAATTGTTCTTTTGAGAAGTGATTTGTCAGTTTAATGTCGTGCAAAGTTCATAACGCGAATTACATCAGATGGTCACAGATTTAATATGACTCTTTTCAACTTAAATATTTTCATTTCACAATCAAGAAGTTAAGATGATGCACCTGGCCATGACTCAGATTAGCTGTAAACTGACGTCACACAAGCAATTATTTACACTTAAGAAAGATTATAAATATACAACAATAAAATGCCAGCGTCTGATTACCATGCCACGTGTAATCTGCATTCATTTAGCCTCTACTGGTATAATTACATCCGATAAAGTCACTATTAACAATGCTGGTCACATCAACATTTCAAAAAAGCTGATTAGTGATTTAACACTAAGAAAAAGCACAAAAAATTGTACTGAAAAGCTCACCACTCCTCGTGTGAATGAGACCAACACCAACAAAAGGGAATATTTCTACCGCACCCGGTCATGCAGGTAGGTGAACTAGCTCAATTACGTCATAAATTAAAGGTCCATTTGACGTGTACAAGTTAGCATCTGGCCCCAAAATCTGAACCAACATGAGGTCAGCGAAAATTGAACGATAAGCTATGATTTGCGTGCGAATATAATAAATGGCCCGAAGCTACAGAGACGTGTGACAAAAGCTCTATTGTCCCGCCAGATCTTCACGTGTATCAGCGTACCGCAAACAGTCATAATAGTGTAGTAATCAACAATAACAGTATCTACTGCTCGAGAGTTTGTTTTCAGTAGTCTTGTGTATATATAAAAGTTTCATACATGGAGCTTACTTAGAAAAACAACACCTGTCGCAGACTTCTGAAATACTAGTTTTTCCACTTGTTTATCATTTGATCAGTGACAAACTCTTTGAGCAACACTTCATTGCACAACCTAACTCGTTTGGCGTCTGTCATTTTTCATACTCACCTGAGCAGTTGTTAAGCATTTTAAAACTTCCTGGTAGTTTGCGACAAAATGCAAAAAAAACTAGAACGCAAAGGTGTTAGACACCATACACACAAAATATAGTTATTCGCACGTAACAGGACAGAACAGCAAAATTGATGGAACACATTCCTGGCAAATATGTTGGCAAAGGTCAGCAAAACGCAAGTCATTTAGTCAATAGGAAGAAAATGCTGCCCACTCAGCGAGAGGACCATTCAGTGAGAAGTAGCATGGTCCGTGGGGTGCCGGAAGGCTAACTCCTACTACTAGTATCTACTACTAGTCCGCTACTTGAGGAAAGATGTACAAACACCCAAACTTGGAAAGATATATCACAATTAGCTAGATTTCGGTTCTGTCGCAACTATCAATATTATCTGTACTTGTACCAAACTGCACATTAAAAACATGACACAATAGGTTTACAGGTTTGTAATAGAGCAGAAAGGCAAAAGAACTTATATTCAAACCTATGAGTGACTTATACCAGTAACGCAACCCGTTTCATATTAAAAAATGTTTTCGGTCTATAATTTTTTCACTATAGCCCATTAGATCTAAACTAAACGCATTAAAAACTCAAGTGAGGCAATAATTTCACATTTACTGACAGTATAGCTAGCCATGAGTAATCCGAAGGAGCTCCTACTCTAAACTTGTATTTATTCAAGGACACCGTTATACAATATAGCATAGTGTACTTATCAAGGATCAAGACAAGAAATAGTATTGATTGTTTGAACATAACTTAATCACTTCTTAAACAAAAAAAGCAGCTTTATCTAAGAAAGCATACTCCGGGAACAACACGATCAGCTTCTTAAAACATTTAGCTAGTTAAACATAGGGCAAAACTGAATTTCGAACTGCCCTCCTTTGCTTATGTAGCTAACGAGGAGATTGTAAGAACACTTCATATACAGATAAAACCATATTTTTTACAATATCACGGCGTTGTTGTAAGTATGGCAGTAGAGGTTTAACAAAAAATATTATTTAGGTTAATATCGCACAATGAGTGTCGGCCTTTTATAAAAGTAACAAAGTAATATAATATAAATGCTGTTTTCCCTCTCTTTATTAATAAAGGAGTGTAAAAAACAGCGTCTATACTACTTTGCTATCTTTAGAAAAGCCTGAAGCTGATTATCCGACATTAGCCAGTGTACAACATTAGCCCACTTTACCCTATTTGTTTTTCTATGTTCCGTTACGTCGACTGATTTACAATAAATTAACAAAACATTCTGATGATGCTGTACAGTAAAATACGTACAAGTAAAATGTCCTGAATTTAAATTTCGTACATCATGAAGATGTGTAATCGGGTATTTTATGGTATTCATAATTAGTAGTATATATAAATTAGCTTTTATGGCATTAAGCAGGGGTTTACGGCATTAGTTTAAAGGTTTTTTACGGTACGCTATAAAACCACATATATATGTATATATATATATATATATATATAGTAGGTCTCTTGTGAACAAAATGTCACAATAAAATTGTCAATTTCATTGATAGCCCGTATAACATATCAAATTTTTAGAGATGCATCAGCCTATATTTAATAAAATAATATGTTATAATATAAGATTATTATATTAGGTGCATATAAAGCATACGCACACTCATTTTAATCATAGTAAACTAAAACGCAGTGTGAGTGCGAAAAATATTAGCCTTCTTGGACGATACAAATATAAAACAATTTTTTATCAGTACAAAAATAAAAATGTCCGCAGCCTTATGGTTGAGGAAAAAGGACATTTCTAGTAACTTTGGTCTTCCCTATGTAATATAGTTTTAAGTGTCGTGGATGTGTCAGTCAGTACATAGGTCACACAACAAGACAACTAGATAATCGAATTAGTGAAAACAACCTTAGAAATAGTCGACTAATAATGTAGAATAGAGTAGTGTAGTGTAGTGTAGTGTAATGTAGTGTAGTGTAGTGTGGTGTGGTGTGGTGTGGTGTGGTGTGGTGTGGTGTTGTGAAGGTGACTTCGAAATGCTAGTACCTTACGCTACACGACACTAGTTGTTACAATGCATTCGTTACATTAATAGTGTTATGTCAGGCTAATGTGACACCTTTAAAAACACACTTATTTTAGCAATAATTTAACCTAAACTTATCTGGCCTTCAGTATAATGTAGTGAATATGTTGTCTGCAGGCAACAGAAAGGTAGTACATAAATATACTGATGCTATCTTTCCAATCTGCACTTTCTCACAGACAAAAACGAAAGCCGCTTGAAGTTCTGCTACGAAGAAAACCCAAGAATAGGATCGGTATCTTTAACTTGATGATCTTAAGGTATGATAAGAACGACCGTTGGTATTTCTGACAGGTAAGAGGAAAATCTACAGGTACATACCTACGTGCCAGGAATATTTGTTGAGCATGACGGTTCAGTAGCTTCTCATAGAGAATGGACTAAGATTTTTAGTCAATTTAGCAGTCACAATATTATGGACTGTGACGATAATCCCTAATGCCCAATGGCGCTCTCTCCTTATCTAAACCGAAAGCAATTTGTAGATAAAAGACTTCCAGCGAAAAACCAATAAGAAGAATAACTGACTGGTCTGTTGCAAAAACATTTTTCATCTGAAGAATAACAACATAGGGATAATTTTATGCCTAACTCTTTCTTCAGTTCTGCACAAAACCTAAGAAAAAATTCAAACAGCGTGCATTCAAAAGAACGAGTGTAACAAACTTTCCCAGACTAACAAATCGGATCGAGTTTTACCTATTTTAAAATCAATATTTTGACGTCAAGTTCAAGTCAACAGCAATGCGTTTGTTTATTATCACCGCATTCAAAACAACCAACATCTTTTGCAAGCCTGAAAGCTTCTCTTCTATATGTTAACTATTCAAAAGGTTCGAAATATCATCTATTTAAAAGGTACAAAGCACGGTATCGGTACGGAATGCATTTGTTCAAAGGACGACAAATGATGGGATCAGTTATAATAGCTAGCGGACGGCATTCTAATTAGCGAACGGCTAATGTGGTAAGTTATAAGAAATACCAGTTTTTCCTTTATATGTCTGTCAAACTAGAAATGCAATATACTCTGAATGGAATTTTGTCTGCAATGCAATGGGTGAAACGCCTAGAACGAAGAAAGACTAAACCGTCATGACGACGGTTCTACCTTGCACGACAAGCAGAATTCTCAAAACCCTGAAGTCTCATCTCAAATGTGGTAATGGTTTAAATAACAGATGCATCCATCTTCAGATTTATCGAAAGCAATAAAATGTGAAGCTGATTCGGTACCTAATTATAGGGAGCAGTGACACCATTATATGAAATCATCCGTGCAGCAATTTGGCCAAACTGGACCATGAATATTAGTTTCTTGTTGAGCAGAATGAGTTACAGAACAGGGTTGTTGCGGTCCTTGTAATAAAGATTATTGCACCTGATTAAAAAACTATATGGTACCTACGAAATAATCAGGGAAAGGCTATAAAAACATGAAAGTTTTATTTCACATGAATTCCACTGCGCAAGTTCCTGGGTGTAGTAAAGTGGGTGTCGCATATGACATTGGTTTCAAAAAATGAAAATAATTATTATTCAACAAAAAACAGGTAATAGAACGTGGGTGCATTTTTTGCAGCAAACGTTGGGACAGATAGTCGTTGTATTTACAACAAAAGAAGCCCAATTACCTTAAATGAATAACATATACCTTACCAAATCTTTAATAATAAATAATTAAATCGAAACAAACAAGCTATGATGATTTAAAAATCGAACGCTAACCAAGTTCCGTCTATGTAAGTAATTTTTATTTGTTATAGTAACTGTCATAATAACTTGAATTCCGGCCGCTGATCGCAGGCTTACATATTAATATAAATAATGTAATACATATAAATTTGTAACATACGTATAAAAATATGCATGTACTACAGATAAGTGTACATAAGCAAGCTTAGTATAAAGCTGTTTTCATTCTGGCCATTTATTATCCTAATTATAAACGTAAAAGCCCGTCACAATGCAAGAAAACCATTTTCACAAAAGGGTATGCAGTTGGAGGTGTTGTTGCACGTGTAGATTTGCAAGGCAACGTGGATATCTTTTCGGAAATGGAGCAGTTAGGTTAAGCGCAGCAAAGCCTGGGCCATTCTCTAGATACTGATACTGACTTATTCAGTACAAAGCGCTTTCATAAAGTCATTGTATGTTGCGGAGTTCCTGTATCTCAAGCAACAATTTCCAGTCACGTAGAAGTCAGCGATGTTTTGTGAGAAGTCATAGATTGTATTGCGGGGGTTATGTGACTGGGTGTGTTCGGTATTCGTGTTCACACAATACTTTATTCGATGGCGAGTTCATATATTGTCTGTACTATAGAATTGCGTGAAAACGAGGCGGTATATCAAACATTATTATGATCTGGTGCAAGAGCTTAACGATTACAATTTTCCCAAAGTGCTACTGCTTTAATGATTTGGCAAATCATAGTTAGAAATATTTGTATAAACCACATGCTCAATTCTTCACGTATCATATATGTGGATGTGTGGTCGTGTTGACAATAATATTATAAGATTTATGACCACGATGAGATCTGCAGTAGCAGTTAACATGAATGAGAATAGTTTCCCAGAAAAGCAATTCAAACTGTGCATGACAGTTTATAATGTTGCTCAATGCTGCAAAAGGTTAGGATACCCGATGCAAAAGAATAAGTAACACGATTTCTTTGTAATCAATATTTCTGCTTTTTTGGGAGGAGTTCAAAAGCGTTTTTATTTGCTAGTTACTTTTACGTCGCTTATTTACCCAATTTGCAAAAGCTGTTTTATAGTTAACTATAGTAGTAAGTTTTACTTTGGTAGGCAAATATCAAAATTTGATGTCATTTAAAGACGCTAACAAAACCGTGCAAACTTACCGAAATATCCGGGAAGACCGGCCTAAAGTTCGAAACGACACGCACGACTTCCATCTTTTTGGGGGTTTCCGATTTGGCAGAGTGAACATCCGCTGCTGCTGTGACGTCACACCAGGTGCGTCCAAAATAGTCACTGATCCAAACATTGCTGACTGTTGCTTAACCTTTATCTAATGTTTACTTAGTTACTTTGGTTTACCACCTATTATGAATTAACGCAAAAGACCTTGGAATAACGTCCCGCTCTTATGTGCTCCGTCAAAGCAAAGTTCTAAGAATGTCATGCGCCCGGAAAAGTTTAATTTCCATTTACTCGACGGACTAAAAACTGTAAATCTCTTGTCGCCAAAATTAATCACCGAGTGTTTTTCAGAGTTGCTACGACGTTTCCGAGAACAAATCTCGCTTATGTCAGACAGGAATCGGGTCTAACACGATAAGTTGCACCAGTAGAGTCTGCCGGTTCTCACTGAATTACTGAAGCCAACCGTCCGTCGCTGTAACCAACTGCATTGGTGAAGCCAGTCAAGTACGCTGACTGACAGGCAATTGAGTTAGTTATGCAAGTGTCGTCAGAGAAATCATGTTATATTCAACACTACAACCTCAGAAGCATTACTGCAGCGTAAATAGAGAATAGTGGCCTCCAAATGTCTTCATCTGTCTGCAAGGCTATAATGTTTTGTAACAGAGTTATAGATGTCAAAGACTGATGAAACTGCACAAAAAACTGAAGTTTATTCATAACATGACAGTTTGATAAACAGTGCTAACTCGGTAAGAGCATCTTCACGTAGCAATGAAGCCAGATTCAGCACAGCTCCTTTGGTTAAAAAGTCGTTATATGTATACACACGTATTCTTATGAATTTGAACGTTCACTAGCGTTTTTATCAACTCGAGCGTAATCCCACTCTCTATTATACCATTCGTGAACTACGCAAGTTTTGCTAACCGGCTATAGGAAAATCCGACACACTTCCTAATAAATAATTACACTGCATCAATAATTATCCGGATTCATGTCTACATAGTCATTATAGATTACTTTTTATGAGTCCAGGCGAAGTCTTAGAAAGCTGAAATAGAAATCAGAACATAGTCTTCAGTGAGTCGCGAGCTGCTGCAAATAAACTACATAATGTGAAAGGGCGTAGATCAGATTACTTAGCGCGTATCTCAATGCAGTAGTGGTAATTCCTTTATAAAGGCCTAGGATTTTTAGAATGCAAAAATAAATTCTTAGAATCCCAAAAGAACACATATAGAGCACATGTGACAATACCTAAAACTGATGAAATTTCAGTGACGTTGGTGAATTGCGTCGAGATATCTTTGAGATTCACCAAGAAAACAGTTCCAGTAAGAGTAAATAGTATTGCCTATCTACCAGCGAAGACAGAATGAAAAACACATCTTAGAAAAATTCATGACGCCAAATGACACATTTTTAAAGGAAAAACCTATTTTTGCTTATACTTTCTTTTGAAGACTGCACTGCAATTCTCACTAAATTTAAAACTAAATTATACATCTAGAATAAGGAAAAACAGTAAGCAAAAGCAAAACCTAATTCAGTCCCAAATCCATTTTTGATTATGATGGTAATGATGATGATAATACCGATGATGATAATGACGATAGTAATGATGATAAAAAAAACAAAGCAAACCCACTGGAAGACAACGAAAATTCAAACACTCCACCACAGTGCCATCAGCCTGAATGAATGGAGAATTTGTGTGAAATCTTTGCTTGAGTAGGCAGTTGGATGTATCGATAAGAAAGCGTTCACAGCAGATTCAATGAAAAAAGCCAACTTGAAGAAGATTCAAACGACTGCATGAATAAATTTCCAGTTGAATGTCTCATTTGCATATGAGCAATCAATAAGGCTTAGCGGTAATTAGAAAACTTGCACAGATAACACAAAGGAAGAATTAAATTTGTATTCTGAGGGAAGACGGCAGATTTACGAGTACCTTCAAATAAATAACTTTAGAGCTTTACAACTCGTCGAAATGCCTATAAAGCTGTACGTAGGCAGAATGCGAATACTTAAATATGGCCTGAAGCCGGAACAGGCAATGCGTAATTATAATCCTTCTACTGCACACTATAATATACACAGTATGCACTATAATAAAAATATAGCATTACACCTCTTAAGTTAAGTGTGCCCGTATGCGCTAATTTACTTTACTAGAAAAATTTTATACAAACTACAAAATATTGGTCTAATCGCGTATAGGATCATGTAATAACATCATGTATAAAAAGCTCGAATCCATAGAATAATAACAATTAAAAAGAAATGAGAAAATTACACAATGCATACATACACTAACACTCATACAAAACACAGGTCCATATGACGGCATAGTGGTCACGTCCTACATATTAAACAATTTCATTGGTTGGTGAGCGACGAGTACAAACAAAGCATGGACGAATTAAAATCCCCAAAAAGCAGTAACATTATAAAAATACATTAGGTGGAGAAATTGCAGCTACAGTCTGTAGAGGTAATTGGCTAATTGCAGGTTTTTGTATGAAAAAAACTCGCCAAAAAATCCGCGTAGTTCATCATTTTCACAAGCTGAGCTTCCTATGTAGTAATTACACACCTCAGAAAACACCGTTTTGTGAAAGTTTCTATTGTGTGCAACTTTCTGTAGTCAAGGTCAAGAAAAATCAGGGCGTAAATCACTTCAGCATGGTTTTTCTCGTATTTTCTATTCACTCGTAACTCATTGCACAACATGCTTCAAATTGTGATTAGTCTACTAAATAAAAAATAAATCTTTGTAATTTAATTAATGTAGTTGGTTTTCTTTGGTTTAAGCTGATTTTTGTTTACAGATTTTTGTTTCTGTTTTCACTAACATTGATTGACGTTTATGAGGGTATTTTGTAGCTATGGATTTCTGCTTTACAGATAAAGGAGTTAAAACGTAGAAAATTTTAAGGACGATATTGTAGAAGTTAACTTATACGTTGTAAAATAAAATATGCATATCAAAGCGACAGATTTCTCCGAAAACTTTTAAAGGGTGCTGCACGCAGAACGGTTAAGATTTGATTCGGATTAGCGACGGCAGAATCGTCCATGCGTCCGAACTCGCGGAAGTAATTCTCCCAGCAGCAAATATTGACTTCTCTGCTTTTCTCCCTGCTTGACTGTAGCCAATGACCAAGTTTCGGTGAAAGGTGTTTACACTGTTTGTGGACGATTTGGTTAACTTTGTTTAATGGCCGGCAGTTACAATGAGTTGTTAACCCGCAATAATGCAAGAAAAATTCCGCCAGTGCCCATGGCATTTTTACTTTTATTTTTTCAGCATAGTAGATAACGCTATATATGGCAGTTGGCTTACTGAAGAATGCTTATAGGCTTCGATAGCAGCTATCCCAAATTGCCGTTGGTTTTAAAAGAATAAAGTTCGTTTATTACGACCATTCTGCGTTCAAATTCTCAGTCCGCATTTCTCAGTGAGTACTGTCTGCGTTTCTACAGTTGTGCAGCACTCCTCTAATAGTACGAAGTTCTTTAGAAAAGGGAAAAGACATATAAGGCTACAAGATTATTTTTAGACATGCTCAATATTCCTGATCCGGAAGGCCCCAAGTTGGCCCCGAAGACTTGCCAAATGAAAACTGTCTAGTGAAATGTGTCGAAGATTACCAAGCCATGCACAGTTGACAAAACAGGCCGCTGATGTTACGAAAAGTAAAAGTTTTAATTTAACGCTCTACTTTACATACACTACATTAGCAAAACAATCAACCCTATAATTTTAGTGCGCAATGGACCTTCAATAATTAGGCTATATTGGTTCTATAATACCTGATGATTTTTCTTTTATATCTGTGGATTTTCAATAAAATTACCCAACAAACACTCATTTTACTTTCATTAAACTTAATTTATGAAACTAAATGGCCAAGTAATAATAATAACCGCTTATTATTACCGAAAATCGCTTAATATTAAAAACGTACGAGTAAAAGATAAGTGTCATAAAATAAAAGTATAGAAAGAAATGCAGTTAAAATGCATTACACGCAAGTTCAAAGACTTGTTGTTATCTGTTATCTGTTATACGTAAGAGTACATGTAAAAGCATTTGTATAGATATTTATAGGTTTTATGAACAAAAGCTTTCACGTCCATGCCGTGCCTTTAAAATGTCTATACTTTAGAAATAAAGAACTATTATTACTCTTCCAAGCCAAATTTTAAAACCAAATTCCAGCGTATATTTCCGGGTTGCTACATACAACAAGACGTCAATGTCACAAGTTCTTAAGATCATTCAAGGTATGACATTACAGTTCATCTGATATTAATAATAATACTGCCCATAAAACTCACTGAAGAATGTTCCCGTGTATGAATGCCCTTTCTACACAAATTATCAAGTCACGCATAACATCTCCTTTAACTTGTTGATGTTTTAATGGCATAAAAGTGGTGAAGCAAACCTCTTATCTTGCAACAATACGGCAGGTGTAGCAAATACGTAGGTGTGTCCGTTAGCTCAAAGAATAAAACTACTTATATTTGTAATATAAATATAAATAGTATTAAATAAATATCTAAATTGGTAGACCAAGTTAAATGTATGCTTTATATGTAGCCTACACCTAGCAATTACGAGTATTGACGAATGAGTGTTAAATATAAAAAAGTACATTTCTAATTACTTAAAAGAAATGATCTATTTAGGTAAACCCAATATGCCAGTAAATTTAAGGCTTAAAGAAACCGAAACGGGATTTTAAAAACTGTGTAATATTTACAAATATCTAGTGAATCTAGGCCTAGGTCTAGTGAATGTAAATCTGCATCTTAATTTGAATAGTTTGTGGAAAGACATTAGATCACGAATGGTTGTACTTGTAAGTAAAGTTCCAAGTACATTGCTTTTATAATTCGGATTATTTGTCGTATTTATTAGCGAGATTATATAGAATAATTATAATTAAATATAGAACGATTTAAATAAATATTATTTATTTATTTAAATCGTTCTATATTTAATTATAATTATTCTATATAAATATTATTTATTTATTTAAATATTAAATAATAAAATATAGAACGATTTTGTGAAACTTCTGCACAAAATTTTTCCACGTACGGTTTTTAGTTTAATATTCTGACTGATCTGTTCCATTCTCTCACTAAGTAATTGAATTACAGAACAAATTATAGAGCGGACTTTTCTAGCATTTAGGCGTATGTTAACCGCATAAAGTTCCTTAATAAAGCCCTCTTTTTCTTTTTTAGAAGAGGAATTTAAGTAACTGAAAATATTCAAGTGAAGGTCATAATAATGTGAGTCTTTAAAATACATGTAATATTAATATTATAGCCTGTACATTACATATTTCATAACACTAGTGTGCCACAGAAGAGGTGTGTTTTCTTTTGCTTGAATGCTTGAACACCAAGCAATCCCACAGGACATGTATACATATTGTAATAGCAATAATCAACAAGCTAATTTACTACGATTCTAACATTACAGTGACACAGTTTTTTCCAAAAACATGTCAGTCAAACAGGGTAATAAGCATGTACAAGCCAGCAAGCGAAATAGTTACATGAACTCTAGTTTATAAATTGCTGGTAATTCTAGTTCGTACCACTCAATAATCGCACAGCAATCGATTATTAATTTTCCACCAATTTCCGAGAGAACGTAACATCAGTCGGTAGGTTTTTAGTATTCAGAACAGTGAAATCACAGGCTATTCGGACGGTCTCATCGTGTGAGTATTGTTAGTGGGAGATAATCCGAACTGGTACCAATTAACTTATATAACCGTATATACATTGCTACTTATAATCACATAATTATCATAATGCATTGTTGTTACGAAGATGAGTACACAATATTATCACGTACTTATAAAAACTCGAACTTCCATACATCACTCAGCTATATATTTATATATGAATAGTAAATTTTTTTGCTTACGTTGTACATAACAATAAAAACCGCTGTAAGCTTTAAATGTTTTAAGCAATAATAGTAACGTCTGCACATAAAAAATCTCGCTAAAATTGTTATAATTTACCTCGTTTTAATGTACATGCTCAGTGAGTTACAAAACCGAGTTGCACTTTACTTGGAAGCTTATAAAGGCCTTGTTTTTACACCAAGAATTTTTCCATTTTTACTTTTTAATTTCACGTAACCCTTCCAATAGTATGGTAAGTCAATAGTTACTATAAACGACTGATGAGGCATAGGCTTCAGTGGACAAAACATTTAAAGCTAATTATTATTAGATTATATAGTCTCTGAGCAATTGTTTGCTTAGTCCTAAATATACACGCCCCCTCCCCCTCCCCAAAAAACTCCTTGGGCCTTTTATGATTTTAAATAGCACATCCTTTTAAGGGGTATAATTAAACGTCTAATTTTACTTTAGTAGCTTGGTTACACGTAATACGCAGCTTAAATTTCTTGTGGATACTTGTGCTGCACTATTTGCTGGCCTGCATAACACAAAAGCAACTCCCACGCTGATGTGACCCTCTAATTTGCCCTGGATGTTGTACCGGAATCACGCACCAGTCCTCAAAAAGAATCCGAAACGGGAACAATAAATCCGGCAGATTTGTAAAGTTTACAAACAATCCGGTATGTTGACGTTACTGATTGATTTTGTAGCCGAATTGGAACCTTGGAACTGGATCAGTGTTCCGATTTTCGAACCTTGGCGCGAGAACACAATGGGTTCTGGTCATTCTTAAATCCTTTGATCTTCTAAAGAATCTGCACACACGGACTGGTATACAAATTATGCGCTTTTCATACACTAAATTCCGCTGTGGTATGTTTATACTTTCATTGTGCAGTACTTGCTGGTAAATAATTGGGCCTACAAGAGCAAAGAGAATGGGATAGGGAAAGGTTATTATTAACTCTACACACAGAAGCAGTTATACCTAAAATTAAAGGCTATTTAATTATTAAGAAATAACTTTGCTTCCATCAATATTACTGTTACTGGATCAGAAGATTACGAGAAAAAAGAATTTGCTTTTGGGCAAAAAACTATGAAAAAGTATAAGAAAATCTATTAATCAGAAGAGCAGGAATGGAAACAAGTCTGGAGCTTAAATCTGCTTATGTGCTCAAAAATATATAAAAGATTAATAAACGATGTATAAAAGACCTTCTCTAATGATCTATAAACTATGTCAAGTAGGTACTGAGTACACTGTAAAATAAAATTAGGAAGAAGTTTTATACTTCATGTATAAAAAATAATTATAGCACGTGCTTAACAAGAAATATATATATATATATATTTATATATATATATATATATATATATATATAGAGAGAGAGAGAGAGAGAGAGAGAGAGAGAGAAAGAGAAAGAGAAAGAGAAAGAGAGAAAGAGAAAGAGAGAGGCCTAAATGCGGTTATTTAATCATCTTAAAATCATAAATATAATCACAGTAATTTATTCTGCTCGAAAATTTCGCGAAAGAATGGTCTATTTTCAACTAATTATACATTATAATTCAAACCATTATTCATTTTCATTCTATCTATACCTATTTCAGCTGCCACATACATAGCTTACCAAAAATCCCCGCTGATTACCTTTTATAGTAACTTGACATATGACATAAACATAATTATGACAGCGCATGAGAATAAAATTTGTGTGTGCAAAATTTGAACAAGCACAAACGTTTAACTGCTCTTTATAGCAAACAATCGGACTGAACTTTTAGGTCGATAACGTCATTTCATTGACGGCAAGATTAAATTTTCTACCGAAATTCCACGAAGGGGATTGAGGCCAAATACATAAACTGAGGATGTTACATACCACTCTGTGTGAAAATTCATATAGATTTGTAAGAGTTGTATTTCATTACAATTAAATAATGACATAGGGAATAGGGCCCTACTAACAGACTACTATTTAATTTTTTTAAAGTCATATTTCCACTAAATTCATAAACAGACCTAACTTCATCCACAGTCAGATCAGTCCACATTAATTATACATGTATTACTAATTTCTAATTTTTACATAGATAAGTTGGAAATTAATTTCTTATAGATAAGCTATGTTAATTATTGATTCATTTATTCACTAACGCATTAACACAACAAGGACAACAATCCAAAAACATCCAAAAAGGCATAATAAACTACTTCAGTATAATTTTCTTCAGAAAATAGATGTAATATAAACTCATCTATAAATTTATGGGTTTTATACTATGGCTACATTACCTAAATAGATAAATGAGTAAAGCGAAATGAATTTTTATATACACGTAATACAATATTTTGTATACACGTAATATAATATTTTGTATATATGTAACATAATAGTCTCAACGTAATACATTTGAAGATTCCTCTTCCAAAAAAGCATGGGCGCGCCTCTTCAAAGCTAAAACCGTTCAACTTTTCTAAGCGCCTAACAATAATTATCTAGATCCGGAATGTTTCTGAATCATGTCCTAAATTTACGATCAGCACGAAGCGAAGACTTGACAATCTAACATTTAGTTTCTTTTCAGTTGTATGCATATACTTTTGTTGTAGGCGTTTTTGGTCGCAACCCATTGCAAACCCAGGGCACGCTCGATTTTTTATTCGGGACACCGAGTAGGCGTAACGCCATTAAAGCTGACTCGAGTGCAACAAACTAACTTAGAAAAAACTCAGAGAGGATGCTGAGTGTCTTAAGAGCTACTAACTAGATTAAAACGTGTAATAGACATGCGCTGAGTATTAAGCGCGTAAAAGTGCCAAGAACTCAGACAAAGCAAAAAATTATTCGAGCGAAAATTTGTATGCGTCGGGCATCTGACACGCTGACGGGCGGACAGAAAAAAGTTTTAGTAGAAATGAAGAGGCCTATTATTGACAGCTGTGTAATAAAAACGCTTTCAGGTGTCATTCAATGAGACTGTAACACATTCTACCAGCTGCCAGAGTTCTGCTGAGAATAGTGATGTAGGTTACTTCGACAAATGCTTTCCCCGGAATGGTAACGCATTTTTTTCAACAAAAACTGGTGTCATTTTAGCCCACATTAGTCAAGATTAGCTATCTTTTAGCTGCATATAGTCTTTCTTATTGACCTTTCGGCAAAAGTGGAAACTGTACAAGTTTTAGTAATTATTGATATTGTGATCTGGTTCTTGATCTTCAGTAGTTACTCGAGTAATCGTGTTTCAAATTTATATTTAACTTTAAAATGTAAAACTTGTTTCAGTGAGACACATAGGTCATAGCATATTATATGCAATTCTCGCATTTTACTTAAGTACCTATATTTACAAAGCAAGCCTTATTGTCATTATAAAATTTCGCTTCAGAAAGGCGTCTCGCGGGTGGAGATAAATTTCTTATTTAATAAAGACATAATTAACTTATAAACTTAACAAAAATTACTTAATAAAGGCTACTTAACAACTTTTCAAAGATAACAAAAATGTATCAAAGAAAGTCTCCAGACAAAAAAGAAATAAACCTTAGTGCATTACGTTTTGTCTAAAGTAATGCCTAACAAGCTATACCTATAGCTGGAACTGATGCATTAGACCACTCGTACTTTAGCTGTATTTAACGGAAAATGTATGTCACAATTTGCACTTAGCTAACCAATCTGTGAAAACTGCATTGTTGTCAAGGACACTTAACATTGACCTCCGCGTAAAAGGGTTAAACTATAAGAAGAGAAATAAAGGAACCGATTGTTACAAATATTTCTGTCACGTCCTGGTTTCTCTTGTGGCACAATGGAAAACTTGACACGTTTGCTATACCATAAACGTTTACGACTCGATAAAAAACGATTACTTGAATTGAAACACAGTTGTGCGTGACTAACGTTTAAATGAACTTTCGCTCTACAAAAACTATAAACGCTATAGGTATCAAATTCATACGCCTATTTGATAATCTAAATATGATAATCCTAACGACTGCCAGGAAAACTAGGGAAAGAAACAAATTCACCCAGAAGCGAATACCAGTCCATTTGACAAAGAAATTTCACCTGTACAACGAAGTTGAATTTGCTTGATTCCGACCTAGGCACACGATACGAGTCATCCTTAAATCTATAGCATCGATCGGCAATAATTAACTTCACTTATAACAACACAAAATAATGACGAATTGTGGGAATCTCCAGGAAAATCTCGAGACAATTCACCAAATCGCGTTCCACTTTAACACATTGGATAACAAAAATAATCTTAATTCATTTTATCGAGAAAATAAAATTCAGACAGAAATAAAACAATGTAGACATTCTTTCGCACTTTTCCTGAGTATCTAAACACAAACTTTGCTGAAGTCCGACGTATAAAAATATTACCATTACAGATCTCAACAGATTTTTGCACGGTCAGATTTAACTTTTGTTGCTTCGTATATTATTTGGGTTGACCAATTTGGAGAAACAAACTTCGTACACTTGATGATAATGCTAGCGCTTACTCACTTGAACACGACTATGACTTTACACTCGAATATGTGTATACATGACCACTAACCGCTCGCGCAGTATTTGGAACTCGTTACGCTTCGGCAAACAGCCCGGTAAAGACAGCCCCACTCAACCGAAAGAACAGCACCCCTTTTCTCTCAGTCGTTTGCATCGACGTAACAATTACTACTCGATCAATCATCATGTCATCCTAAACTGACCACTGTCCATTGTTGCCCGAAGACATTTGGAGAAATTATCGGTTTTACTCAGTCTTTTCTCCCAAGTGGATCGGGTTATCTAACGCTTCCTTTTGCCATCAGACCGATGACAACAACCAGATTGTGCAAGGTTAGTCGAGGAAAGTCCATTTATTGTCTCATTTGGGCCCTCATTTGCATGATTAATAATCGGGTACCAACAACCGCAGCGGCAAATCTTATTCCAAAGTATTCATCGACCCAACAAGATGATATGATTGCCTTGACATCTGAGAACAGACAGTTACCAAATACCTGTACAAAATACTGAGGCTTTGTTGTTTTCACTTCAAACAACGTTTAGTGTACAGCACATCAGAACGTCAAATTATCTTATTAGTAAAAAGTTAGAAACCATAATCTAGTCTTAACCTACATCTGGGGAGATGAAGTAGACACTGTAGACAGCTGCTGTAACGTATGCAGTAACTGAAACGCAAATATTTTACAAAGAAGTGTTAAAATACTTCTAGCTACATTCTAATGTCGGCCCGTGACCCAACACAAGTACATGGTAACATAGTAAGGCTAATTCGGCATATATTTGTGTACATTAACGGGACAAAATACTGTATTCATTGGTTAATTGCTGTCGTATTAGTAATTACGCCATGTCTTTGCACATTTGTAACATTGATGTTAGTTCCTTGGTGCAAAAACAATAATCACGATGCAGCGTTACATTTATGATCTTGCTAGTCTATAAATAAACATATAAAAGATTGCGAAGAACACATTTTTCGTTGCGAAGAATTTTTTCCCATCATATCTTATGTAATTACAAATACGGATCCATCAGAAAATCTTTGTACGTTTATATTGCTGTTAATTAGTAAAAGTTTTTAACACGTCGTTAGGGAGAATTGCTTATAATCTCATTAGATTAAGTATACAAGCCTCTAAGCATACTAAAGCTCAGAATATAAGAACCTCTAGTCCTTGGTCTTGGCTTTGACTTTTGACCTCAAACACGCGGTAATATCTTTCGTGTAAACATGGCAGATAACCAATCTACCTACACTGGTATGAATGACTTAATTATTTACTTCATCTTACATCCACTTCTATTTCCTAAAGTGCAGAGCTTAAAAAAACATAGAACTGCCTTGGTTCTAATCTGATTAATCGGATTAAGTCATCGCTTAACAAAACAAACTCGATTTACTTGATCAAGTCAGAGTCCATCGCTTTTTGAACGCAATAATTTATTTGGGGTAAAATCATATAGGAAGTCGATCGTATTTGTAAATATTGTATGCAAGCGCCCATGAATGACGCTGGTACAAGACTACTCATGACCTATAGTCGCACTTTATATAAATTCAAAGCGACAAATGTGCCACCTTCAAAATTGGCGAGTCCACGAATGGTAGCTGAACTTTCAAATTTTCCTCTTAAAAAGTTAGTCGTCGGATCACAAACTATAAAAATAGTGTTGCTGTTACAAATAATGCAATTGCTTTTCGCTTACTGACTCTTCTAGAGCTTTTATTGCAAATATTTTAATTCAGGGACGCTTTCCGCACCAGCAAATACAAAATCATTGAATTTCACACTATTGGGTCCAATCCCAAGCAATAATAGGTTGTTTAATTGTACAATTTTATAACGATTTGGCATGAAGCATTTAACGTGCTATACCTACTAACAATTAAGGCTACGTACATTTAGCAGTGTATGCGCTGATATTACACATGTTGGGTTTATTTATACCGTATTTCAATAATAATTGTAAGTTAATCGCGACTATGCAAGGCTACTTTTTTCACAAATCACTCCAAATAAGTCAGTGACCACTCAGGGTAAGAGGTGCATGCATTGTGAGCAGTGCATGTGTGTGCATGTAGGTTGGTGCACGCGTGCGTTCTTGAGTGCGCGTTTGTTTCATTTAGAGTTTGCTGTTTTGCATAGTTATGCAATATAGTCATGTAAAAGTAATCTGAATGCCCTTTTCCTGTCAAACCTTACAAAACTTTTGATCTTTTTATGACACATACAACCTTGAGAGATTATTACAATGGAACGTCACAGCGACAGCTCAAGGCGGTATAAGATTATTGATGAATGTTGAACTGTATAGTATGTATACACCCTCCTTATTCTGAATTGCATTCTTTAGTTAATCAAACATAAAGGAATTTTGGAACACTGATAGTGATAGTGATGCTAGCGTGACGATGACTATGACGATGGTGAAATGACAATAACAAGTGCCAATCGGGATACAAAGCCAGATATCAGAAACAAATTGCAGATAACAAATTAATCAAATTTTAGCAATGCTAAAGCGAAGTATTTTATCTCTACATATTTTAATAAAAATTTAAGCGTTGCATGAAATAAAGCACAGATGAGTAAAGCGACCTCACTTGGGAAAGTATTCGGCGTCCATGGCTTAACAGACATATATTACACTTTTTCAACCTTTATCTATACTCTGTAATATTCACAGTGAAGATATTGCATGGTTGAGAAAGAGTCGAGAGAACTGGAAATGTCATACATTTATTGCGAATATTTTACCTGAATAAATGCCGAATTTTGTACAAACCAGAAAGAAATATCTGTAAACACATTGTGTTATCTAAAACTCATTTTATTTAAAATGACAAATGACTGAAGACTCTAAAGTCAAAAAATTAACATGCATTTTTGTCATCAACGCTTATCCAAACATGAACATTTACTTTTGCTGTGCACGATTTAATTCTCTACAATGTGGCCACAAGTTTTTGACAACTCCAGTAGCCTTTAATGTAATGGTTAACGTACGTGAAATAGCAGATTAAAATTCCTAGTTTATTATGATTTATAATAACAGGTTTAACACGCATTCAAGTGCAATTATTACATATTATTACGTATTCTATTTTTGCAAACTATCAAATTGGTTTTGTATCACTTGCGACGAAGCATAGACCCGGTGTTCAAGTACCAGGAGCAAATTTTTACACTCAGAATTTGATAAGGACTTCACTGATTATCCGAATGAGTTCACGCTGCAACTTTGCGCGCTCAAATTTCCTATAAAAACATACCCGCATTATAACACAACCAGTTCCACCCAAATACAGGCATTTATAGGCGTAAATTACAGCCAACAATTTGCCTCTGATTTGCCCCTCCCTGCCATGGCTAATGACACATAATTGTTGAAAAAATAATCACACAAAGCTATGAAATATATGCCGCAAAATTATGCTAATGGCGTCTATACTTATAACACACGACGCATGCGTGTTATGTTATACACACTCTATGCTATTAAATGCGAGGCACCTAATTCACAAGAAGGCTTAACCTGACCCCAGCCTACAATATATACGACAAATATTAATATAGTCATTGTATGTCATTACATCTAATATTCTGCCCAGGTCCTGTTTTTGTATTTAAGTAACTCATGCCACATTATCACCAACAAGTAGCACACATTTTAGTCATAGCACAAATTTCGTCAAAGAAAACTATATAATATGCAAAAAAAGTTCATAGAAATGCTTGATAGAATGACGGAAAATCGACAATTTGTTTAATAATCAACTGATAAATTAGCTATTGTTTTTAAAATCGTGGCCGCAACGATTTTTGCATTGGCGCTAGGCTTCTACTCTTTAGGAACGAGTACAGGTGCTGTGGGTAAAACGAGTTTACTAAAAAAAGAGCAAAAACAGTTTATATACTATTTTGTTATTTTTAGCAAAGCCTGAAACTCAATGTCCAACCTTAGCCTGTGTACGACTATTAACCCATCTTACCATATGCATATATTATTTATTGTGCAGATTTTTTAGGATTGTCGAGCAGGTTGTCTTTGAGTTTTGTGTACTCGTCCCTCTTGCTTATTTGTTTGCTATGTAGTAGGTCTATAAGTTATTCTTTACTTGCTAGTGCTTGTTTTTCATGTTCAACTTTATACTTTATTAATTGCTATTATTATTCATTATAATATTCAATAGGCAAGTACAGTTCTCAGGACATTAACGTATGAAGAGCCATTATTTTACTAATTCTTTTCCAAATATTCGAACTTGTGCTATACAAGGTCAGTGGTATGTCAGTCACCCTGATTTACTTTAATGTTTTCCATACACGCAAGTTTAGCTTTTAAGTTGTACCATCTTTTTAATTAGAAGCGCGCGTAGGAGAAAAATGGTCGACATCACGCAATGGAGGTTTGTAAACTTTCAAGCCTGATTCTTAAGCTGACAATTTTTCTTCTAAATAGTTTGAATTACAATCTGTTGACCCCAGTGACATACTGCCATGCGCCATAATTAGAGAGAAAACAAAAGATTCCATACACTCAGGTCCGGTGTTAATGTCGTCTACTATTAGCTCAAAGAATGCATCCTCTATGACTTTTTGAACTCGGTTATAAGCGGTTATAAATACGAAAATAATGTTATGAGCTTAATGTTATTCTACAGGCGTTATTTTTATAGTTGTACTTTTGTAATTATAAATTATTTAAATTACAGTGATCATGCTTTTCAAAGATTGACGCCATGTAATAAATTATTACTAGTACACGAATTGTCAAAGAGCATGGCAATAAAGAACTATAAAAATTAATTAAAAACATTGCTCTATGAATCACTGTCAGGCGAAATAATGAAACAGGCCACGCTTCAAAGTGTCTATAAGCTTTTATAACATATATTTTGCATTTTAAATGTTTACATGACTATGATGCAACTGTAAAAGTTAAATTCACTCAATAAGCCTCTTCTCGGTTCCAGCGATTAATGGTGATCAGGAAAAGGTCAAAGGTTAAGTGTACCAGACAACGTATTTGTGTACACTTAACAGCCTGTACGCCTTGCAGCTCAAGTTGCTGTAATAGTAACTGTTTTAACAGCTAGAATCTTGCCTAGTTCATTTTTTCTTGTTCTCAAGCACAATCCTGGTAATAAATCACTCTACGCGCAGGCTAATGCATAATTAAGTAACGTCCACGTAAAAGAATCGAAGTTACCGAACTGATGCGACAGAAAGCTTTGTTGTGCACACACGTTACGTGACAGTTGTAGCTAGGATGCGTTGCTGTGGTACACTTAACCTTTGACATGCAGCAACTGTCCGTTCGCGAAAGGAAACTGTGAAAAGGCTTATTGCATCTACTGTATTCATTTTAGAGTGAATATCGTTTTACTAGATCAGTCGAAAGATTACTTTCTTTCGCATTAGGGAAATTTTAGATGTAATTGTATTTTTTACTTGGATCAGTAGAAATAAAAGGACTATTTCTAAATTTCCTAAATAGTGGTCAGTCGGCATGCAGTTTTAATGGATGTAGGAAACAATATCGCTGGAATTGAAAATAAACCGCGCCTCTATTGATTGTATACACTGTCATACACCCTTCAATTAATTACAGTAAACGATCGTAGCAAGATAAACATACTCAAGATGCGATGCCATGATCAAAGTTAAGACCTCGGTCATAGTGCGAGACACAACTAGTATTGACGAATGCATCAATCACAATGAACAAGCCCGGAATTTTTCAACTTTCAGACATTATCTGGACCTTTGTCACTTTTCTCTCAGTAGAAGATACATGTACAATCAACACGTATATATAAATATCTGTATAGTTTCTACTAAATACCAAGGTTATGCAAGTAATAAACATGCTACATTTTTCTGAAGTGAAGATGGGTGGAGTTATCAAACGAGCGGAAGAAAAACAAATTTTTATATACAAATAAAAGGATTGCCGTTAACTTCAACTTGTTTGGTCTTCACAGTAATATCTTCAGCAATTTAGCGACGCGGTAGTGAAAGTTTCCAAGGTTAAAAAAATTATAAAACCAACCCCACCATCATGAATTTGGAGATCATAGCAAAATTACGCAAACCGACACTACATAAACCATGAAGTTAGTCACGCAGTAACAACTACAAAACTTGCGCACAAGAACAATTACATGATACGTATCGTGTGAAATTAGAAATTGAACAACTATCGCATGAGTTATCGAGCAACTAATAATTACATTGCGCATATAAGTTAAGTTTTTGATTCCGGCTTTAATAACTATCACACCAACTTAATTTTTCATCCAGGGTTGCAATTGAAGGTTGCGTTCCTTTCTACAAACCACCTCAATTACACACTTTATTATCTCATATTTTTGAAACGAATTGAAGAACATGACGATCAAGGCCATGTTATATATTTCCTGTTTTGATTCTTCTAAAAGTGATTAATGCAACTACATCAAGTTATTAGCCCATTAGTAAACTTTTTATCAAATTGGTTGTTACTGTCACGATTTTTAATTCAGTTTTTTCTTCCTGCTTCTTCTCCTCATAATTCTTCTGTATGGTGTTTTGTTCGTACTTTTGTTCCTCTGTCTATACCCTTGCATCACCCCTTTCTCTCCTTTATCCATCATTCTTTTCTTCACGCACCTCACTTTTTGATCAAAAATCAAGAACAAACTTGCTATTGATCAGTATTAAATCACTGAGCAAGCTAAAAAACCACAAACTGTAATACACTTCACATTTCGTAGACGCAACTAAATCTTTGCTTACATACACTTTGCAATAAGAAGGAAAAATAATTCTGGCATTCAGGAATTTGGTACAGTGACCACACCACCGCTAAAGTCCAAAAGTCAAATCTCTGCAGCAGTCCACATTTTGTTCACTGAGAAATTTACCACATTGTTCGGTAGAACAGGAAGCATCTTTTCAAGAAACGACTGTGGCCAGTGGCTATACGATATTTTACAATTCTTAAGATGGACAAAGCTACGAAAGTCAAAACTTTAAGAGTAAAACAGAGAATTGCAAAGCAAGACTTCAAGTGAGTGTTAGGCTCCATGGGGGTGAACTGCATGTGAATGGACATAGCAGCGGATGTAAGAGAGGTTCTTTTGAACTGAACGGATAAGCTGAACAGTTCATTTGGACCCAAATGCTCTTTCAGAGTCAAGAAGTCAAAAAGTCGCTGTTTCGAACTTTTCCATTTTCGAACTCAGTTCTTAGAAACTGTGTTGCAGGCAGGTATGATAACTATGACCTCAAGCTCTGCAATTTTCCACTGTTGCAGTTGCTGATACTTTCTCTATTGTTGCTGCTGCTACAGTTGTTGTTGCTGTTATCGTTTTTGCTCGTGCCAATGCTGCTGCTCTCGCTGTTGCCACTATTTTTGTTGCTGTTTGTTGTTTTTTCTGGCATCGCTGCATGCTGCTGCTATTGCTAGCACTATCGCAATGGTCGACATCGTTATCACCTCCAATTTTGTAATCAAAAATCGCTAAAATGGCTATTTCGTTTTAAATTTTTTCGGTGAGACTTTCGAAAATCACAAAGGAGCAAAAATTCTTGATTTAACATGCTACTATGTAAACGGAAAGTATATTTGACAAAGCCGACAATGTAGCAAACAAATTTCAGTCATCTTAGACCTATTCTCTCCTCCCTTTCCTTTGAATTTGACAGGCAAGAAAGTTCTGGGCATCAAAAAGTCACGTCAGTAGGCTACACCCGAATTTGCGGAGAAAGGACATCGGCTTGCTCCTGATAATGATTTTCCAATTACACTAATGGCTTGTTAACCTGATAACACGTTCCGCACGAGTGTAGTACTTCAAAGTTATGATTTGAAAGCACTATTGCTACTATGCAATGTGATACAGGCGAACAACTTAATTGCAAGGAAGAAAAGCGTAAAGAAGAAAAATGGCATGAAACAAGATATAATGCACACAACTTTTGATTTATGTACGTCGGTGATTTAATATCTTGCAGAGTTAATCTCCTTTACTAAATGTCAATGAATTTTCTAAATATATTTATACGACGTAATCGTTATTCTTAGGCTCAGAGTACCCGGCTGCTAATGAAAATTCAATCAATACAGTTCTACTTTGCATTCCTGATTGCCTTTAAATCATCAGTTACGTCTTGAATAATTTCAAATTCATTAATTAGTATAAGTGAACTGAAAGACGAATGTCTATTGTTAACTTTTCATGTTACCGCGTGTATTATAAGTTTACGCAAATACGTCATTAAAAGATCACAGGAACCTGTCGTATCGTAGGAATAATTTCCTCCTAGTTGCTACTAGTTAAGTAACTAGTTAAGTAATAAAGTAGTTAAGTAATAATCAGAGTAGACAACAGCTAGCAGTATAGCTGTAACTACGCTGTCGGTTTTGAAATTACAGAGAAATTGTAATTGTCATCTGATAACGACAAAGAAAATCAAAGAACGCAACCGTTACCCTTTGGTATTAAAAAGAATTTTAAACAGAGCTTTTCTTGCAGCAGTACTTTCAATTTATTTCATTAATTCACGGTATTTTTATAATTCACTGTATAGCATTTCCTGAGCAAAAGTCTCACTACAATGCACGGCGTTTCATTACCAAAGCAACACCTTGTTTCAAAGTTTACAATTAATTTTCAAACAATCTATGTAAGATAAAATTAGATTATAATTATATCTCGGGACGCCTCCTTTTTTGTTTTAGGTATTTGCCCCATTTATAGCTGTCTAAAAGCCGATGCAGTTAATTTTGATCTGATATGAATACTTCGTTATGCTTACCTGTAAACCATTTTTTTATGAAAACGACACAGTGATCCACCAACAAATAATCTCGGCCTACAAAGTATACCCATTAGTTTTCCCTTTTTGACCATCATTATAATAATTAAGTGAAAGTTTTTGGGGTTACTACACAAATGAAATTATTTTCACTGAAACTCTGTATAAAAGGGCATTCCAAATACCACACACACAAAGATGTGTCCCTGCATTTTTGTGGCATTAGCTGCCAATAAATTGAAGTGTGCCTATGGTGTTTCTAATGTCAGTGCTCCTATAATCCATTTTCTATCATAATTCTGCAAACTGCTACCAAAACACAGATAGACAAACAGATAATGGAAGGAAAACACCAATAGGAAAACTAAGCTGATATATGAGTCGATAAACCTACAAATAAATCAGACCTTTACAGCAAAAAGCGAGCAATATAGGAGGGCAAAGACCTCCCAACAATGCTTCTAATAACCACCTCCGATATGCGATTATCGTGCAACGGGTAATGGAGTATGGCGATTCCTACAAACTATCCAGTTCAACAATACAAAGTCACAAGTAAGCATAAAAGCAATATTGCCTGCTTGTTTGAGGAGACGTCTTGCTGGGCCAGTAAAAAGCCAAGCCAATGTACAAATTGAGCCTCCGATTAAGAGTGAAAGCTTGAACTTTGTCCGTTGATTCGTTAGCTTCCTGCTTAGTCCAAGCTTTCCTTCCATTTTAAGGAAAAACTCGCGCCTATTATCTACGCACGCCGCAGCACTACAACTTCACGCTAGTATAATTTTATCGTCAAAGTAGATTAAACAAAAAAAAAACAAAATTTCAATTGCGAATCAAAGGAAAAGGTAATGAACTGTCAGCTTCCGAAAATTCTAGAGTCTCATATAACAATAAGTGAGAATTGATAATATTTAATCTCAGTGGTTTAGAACTGTTAAGCCAGTGTCGATGTAGCGTCTAAAAACCATTCAACAGAAGAACAGCTTGAGGTTTCTATTAGAGTCATGAGACTGGGAGGACCCTCAAAAATTAAATTCTTCCCGTTGCAAAAACTAAAATAACGCAATCTCAAATTTCAAAACTGAACTTAAAACACAAATATTGTTTATAGTGAACTTACGTAGTTGCATTTTAAGACGAAGGAAATGACTGTGTGGCCAGAGTGTATATAAACATATTCACTGAAGTTAAGCAAGTGGAAGCCTACTAAATGGATGGGTTGTTCCGAGCGCTTTATCTGTTGATTGAGGGGTGATCAACAGGTGAGCATGAGAAAAATCAATCAAGTAAATGCAATACTGCATAAAATTACTGATAATGGAAAGATAAATAAAGTATTAGTAGCTGGATGTTAATATAAAAAAAGCAAAATGCAGTCTATTAGAATTAGGAACAAAAGAAACAAAGCCATCTTTTTGAAAATTGAAATCTCTACTATATCATACTGTCCCGTGTATTTATCTCGGCGATGTAAGACGTAACTGCGTCAAAACTTGTACATCTACCGGTTTAGTATCTCATCTCTGGGGACATGGTCTTGTGCAATTAGACCTTGTCTTTTAGAGTGTGTGTGTGTGTGTGTGCGTGCGTGCGTGCGTGCGTGTGTGTGTGAGCAATGTCTAGCTAACATGCACGGCATGAACTAGTTCCTCTATAAATGATTTACAGGAATGACACAAATCGCATCCGCTATAAATGTTCTCGTACACAAAGGAAGAGGTCCGCAGCAGTATGCAATAATGGGACATTTTGTTGTAATGCACTAAATGCAGCAGTACCCTAGGGTGTATATCTTGTAAATGACTTCAAGTTCCCATTTCCTGTCAGCTATTGTGAACTGCTCAACTGATGAGCACAATTTCCTGTCAAACGTGATGGCAAACTACAATAACGGGATTTCCTTTTACACTGCAAAATTATTGTTGAAAATCAACACCATTTGATTAAATTGAAAACGCTTTTAAGGTGTATGCGAGCAGTTGAAGCAGAGCGGATAACATAACCATTTTCCCTGCTGGTGGTGCGTCTGTTGCCACTGTTAATGACATAATGCTGCTGTTGCTGTAGCATACTTATAAATTGCAAAATTTAAGGCCTAAAATCTTACAACAAAAGCTAGGAATGAACCCACAGCCTCAGTTCTCAAAGAAGACTCGTTCGTTATAATCTCAGATGAAACTATGAGCAGGGCTAAACACCTGTAGAACGTTAACAAAAATATTTGTCAATGAAGTATTAATAAATTTAATATACCCTGCTTTGATATAATGTGTACAGCAATTTGTGTGGAAGTGTTCAGATATTCAAGATAAGTAATCAATATTGTGACCTAGGAAAAAACAATGCTCTTACAGAAAAGAAGGAGATATGATGTAAAACTACATGAAGACAACAGAAAATGAATGTTAAGACCCTACCTTGCAAATGTTTTTCTTTGCATGCCAGGAATGACAAAATGAGCAAAGTGAATATTAGCGCCTGAGCTTTAAAAATTAGCAATACTCCTGCTCTGTTAGTTTTCACAAAGAAAAGATGCTTAATTGCAAAAATGAGCTACCTGCGCATCTGTTAAATGCTATTTATCTGCAATACATATTATCAAAATCGCCAGATTTTAATTTTTAATTTCGAATTCTAATGCAATCTCTACGTCCAGTAAATGAGTTGTTTGTTTACTAATATTCTTCTACTGTAATAAATAAATGTCTAACGCATTTCCTGACACAGCAATTTCAATTTGGATTGTTAAAGCCTGTAAATACATTTGTTATGTTATGTAACTTACACACAAGATGGACTTTAAATTTACAAAGTCAATTTGTATCCAGCCAAACATACATTGTAAATCTGGACAAAGCAAATGTTAGACTTATTTGCTAACCGTAAGAAAAACTTTCGTGTGAAAAATGTTAGCAGTTCTTTACATCAATTTCACCTTGAATTTAAATTCACGCATGCGTGCACGCTTATTGCGCACAAGATGACCTTGAATACACGCATGTGTGCATGTTCATATGCACGTACGGTGCAATGTGTACAGTGAATAGCTTATGTAAGCAGGATTTCACTAAATCCATATAATACAATCATGCAAATGGCTGTGTCAGATGGATCGTCTTATAATTAAATATGATAATTGAGATGGGGGATAGTCTAAGTGTATTAGGGCAGTTATTACGGCGTAACAGCGCAAGTACTGGCCTGCACTACATACTCGTATTTTCTATAGGTTATGAGTATTCATCACAATACCTAAAGTGAACTTGTGAATGCAAAAATATACATGTAATCAGTACATACGTATTAATGCATAGTTGTATTAGAGTATGACCTTGGAAAATGACGAAAGCTTAGTTTTTTATTGTTCTACTAAACAGAGTTTCAAACAGTTTCCAACGGTTCTTCGGCTATTTTCATATTGACAAAGCTCCTTTTTAATGTCATGTTTATAAAATTATGTATAAAGAGTAAAATAAATTTGAACAAATGTATGTTAAATCATGGAAATGATACACGTGATGTGTGAATAAACATTGCATAAGTGTTACTGTGTGTTTTACGGCTCAATCCAATGTAAATAATTGCACAATAAATTTGATAAATATTTAAGTTGTTCGCGATTCATGTAAATATCAAGAGCGCCTACAATTCGACCTCTCTGACCCGGGTAACCTAATAATGTAGTTCTTCAAATTTATCAACTAGACTAATTTTAATTTCAAGATTATTGATTTTTGTTGGAACAAGCCCGTTATAACTGAAATTTTGAAACCAAACTTGATCGAACGGAAGGGAATGTAAAAACAATAACTTTGTGCCTGAATTTGAATCAGGAAATTTGAATTGTAAGGCCAACGATATGTGCATTACACCATACAGCCTCTAGTGATAGAATAAAGACTGCATATTAAACAGAATATATATATATATATATATATATATATTAATTCTTTATTTGTCATAAAATGGTTCACTCATTATAATAAAATTGAGTAAGCCTCAGCGTAATGTTAAAATAACCACACTGTTCAAGATAAATGCGTCCAGTGCATACTAAAAAAAAACTAAAGTGCAAAACTATATACAATAAATGAACATATTTACAAACACCATATTAAAATATTTTTACAAAACAATTTTACGAAAGTACATTAAATTTTACATGACATATTTTACACTATATATACATTTGACATGACACAATTAACAGAAACATGCTTCACATTACATAAATTTCACTCATTACAATTACACTATTTATACATTTGACATTACAAAACTAACATAACACGTATTACATTACATAATTTTTTTAAAACAAATTTTCATTTTTAATCGTTATATGGAGTCAGGGGCGGGGGTAGATGAAAGTGAAGTCTGTGTTATTAGTATCAGATGCACAATGTGGAAGTTGAAACCTGTTATATTGATATTCTTTTAATTTCTTTTTAAGTGGTGGAGAGATTCTATTTGTTTTATTTCACTGGGTAGCAAGTTCCATAAATGTATGGCCTGTTTTGATATAGAGTTATTTCCAAATTTATTGTTTACTGTAATTTGCTTTAAATTGTATGTTCTAGTGTTTAAAGTGGTATCAGGAATGAATGCTAAGGGATTGTTTATAAATGGAATGCTCAGTTTATTGCTATATTTATAAAGAAATATCAGTGTTTTGTAATCTCGATAGGCTTCTAATATTGGTATTTTTGTGGACGTTCTTAAGCTTGTTGCAGAAGCAGCATGTTGTTTAGCAGTTTTGTTAGAGTAGCCATGAATTAATCTAAGTGCGTAGTTTTGCATTGTATTTAGTTTTCTAAAGTTTTCATATTTAACGTTTTGAAGTAAAGTGCAACCATATAGAACAGACAAAAAATCTTAAAACTAGTGCAATGATATAGGAGGCAAAGTTTATCTACCTATAAGTATGAAAGTGAATAATCATTTGTTCAGTTTTATAATGCATAATTGAAAATTACACAGATATAATAGCAAATTAATGAAATTATATACAATAAGAAGACAGTGAAAGTAAAGATATTAAAATTATAATAAAGATTTAAATTTACATGTGAATTTCGCAAAAATCGAAAAACATTGTTTATATACACAGAAACCAAACCACTAAAAGACTTTGGAGGTTTTAGAAAAGAAAAATCCATTAAATTAAAGTAAACGTTTTAAAGATATCACGAATCATATCCGCCTATTTACGCGCACGTGAAAAACTTTCCAGCGATTTCAACTAAGTTACTAAGCTCATCTTAGTAATTAAATCATATCATTAAAAAATAATATTAAGAAAAATTGTCTGTAAGAATTTCTTATTGCTACAGAAAGGTTGTTAGAATGTTCAACCTGTCCTTCGCATTACTGAAGGACGCTATACATACTTCCTTGCAAGTTATAACCGAAGCTTCTCCAATGTACTATTTGTTAAGGTTACTTGAAAGGTTTCAAATGCATTTGTAGGCATTCGAATGCAAATGAAAACCAAACACACGCGCAAAGCCAAACAGCAATGCTGTTTTATGTAGGTTATTGTCAAATAAAGTGCTGGGAGTGGTTCTATGTGACAGGTTAGACTATATAAACACTAAATCATTCATGTAATCTTTAATAGGCTGCAGAGATCGCTATGTTGTTCAGTTATTCGGCAAAACTTATCCGTTGCGCCTTTATACTGATAAATTGTTTTACTTTTTTCATCCACCATTAATGCTCCTTTACGGTATGGATTTGAAAAAAACTCGCACTAGTGTGCTCATATTAATGGGAAGCGGGTTTTTCATTTGCACCGAGTTTGTTAGCACGATATATAGGGGACTAATAGCAAGTCATTAAGTAATTAGCCTTCAAAGTAATCAACTACAATCAAGAATATTTACGTTCTAGAAAGCATAGGATCAATTATTGCTAACGCTTGCTATGAGCGTGCTATATTGCTTTGTGGCGCCATCTATCCAACTCTTTTTTCAGCACGGAATGCTCAAGCGTTGACAGTCAATTTTATACGGATAATCATAATTTTATTCGGACATAGGAGAGTTGTAGTGCATTATTAAAATATTACATTGTTAAAATATTCATCTCATATCTCTTTTATTTATACTCTTCTTTGGTTTCTTGCATAGAAATGGATAGTGGCTATCAACTATTTACTGATATTGCCATTTTCGTGCAGTAGGTGGCAGCATATAGCAACGACTCCAGAATCTCCAGTGTAATACTGTCTGGGCCTTCTGGTCAATACGTAGTAGTTATCTTCATATAATAATCAACTATGTGTAACTTTCATAATAAAAATTAGTTGGAAAAATTTAATGCTGCGAGCCGTGGAAGTATCTTTGTTGTTATGCTTTATTACACACTACTTTAGCATCAAATAAACAAATGTGCATTTTATTGTTACCAATTTGGATGCTAAGTGGCACACAAGTAAATACAAATACAAGGTTTTCGTGATTACCATTACCAGCTTTTAAAAACTATTTAATAAAGAAAATAATGCTTACACTTTATTGCTTTGGGCATAACGAACGCAGCTACATTGCACAGACTCAACAATGGCATCGCAGATGATAGGGTGCTTGGTTCCTTTCAACACACCACAAATAAGTATAGATCTTTTAACTATGGTATAACTATGGCGTAGTGTTGTAGACTGCGTCGGGAGTATATAGAATTGTGCGTATATGGTGTGTATATACACCACAACTTGGTATTCATCTGCTCAATATCCACTGTATTCAGTGTCAGTGTTACGCGCACAAAATTTGCAACGCGTATCGCGCGTAGTGCTGTGAGGCAGGCGCAACAGCTGGACATAAGAAGTTATGAAGTAGACAGCGTCGGGATGGAGCAGGTTAGGGTATACACCGGCTCCGATACCCGTATTTTCAGGCTAAGGCCATCTACAGAGTAAAATGATCTTAAGCGATGATTTCGTGAAAATTCTGTACAATTTGATGAAATAACCAGCTTCCTATAACGTAAGATTCCGACGAGGCTTTATAACATAAGGCTGACGAGGAGTTAAACTTTATGTAGAAATAACTTTTTTACTTTACGTCTTTCCAATAGGCAAAATTTGAAACAATAAGAGTACTACAGGTTTGACTTTTGTGGTATCTCTTTACGAACAATCGCGATACAGCCGACTAATTACGATACTTTCCGATTGTGGGAGACATTATATGCTTAGTTATCCCAGAATCTTGATTAATTATTTATTAAACCCTGCTTCGTAAAAGAAACAGAGAAACAGCCCTTACAACATAATTAGCAAAATAAAGCGCAATAATTTGTTAATGACGAAAAGCTAATGCTTTACATTAATTTAAAGCTGTGTCCACTTACCGACATGACTTGAGAGACAGTCGTGTATCACATCTGCAAAAAAAACAACATAAAGGAGTTGAGCTGCGACATTCCAGATATTGACCTATTACAGTTAAATAAGTAGTATTAAAAATATTCTGACGAATTCAAAATAATGATAATCAAAACGGCCAGCTGAGAACATGCAAGATTCAATAAGTTGATACGTGGAAATATTCTTATAAAAATTACATAGTGATGGGATTAAGTGTTACATAGTAAAAGATTACATTACAATAACTGGCAAACGTGTTGTACTAATATAACACGAACATAGGTATGAATACACCTATTAGACTTCGTCTAGTAGTGGTATGTCTACTGTATCAAATTGTTAGTGCACTGTTTCTTTTGGAACACCCTGCAGTTGACTAAACTTGGAATTATAATATTATGCTAATATGGGCTAGTGTCGTATACAGTAATTAGTTGTAATCTATGATTTACCAAACTCACTATATTGAATCTAGTTTCGTGTCAAGTGGGACGTCCAATCACCGTCCGCAAAACATGCGACGATGCATAAACCGTTTATTGCTATCAACCAGAAAAAATCAGAAAACATTGCAAAAGGACGAACACTTAATCTAGCGGATCTTAGACAATAATCTTGGGACTTCAAACGGGATCTTATTCTTGACAGTTAAAGCAACAATTTTTTTACTCCAATTTAGAACAAAGGACCACAAACCTATATCGTAGCTATGACAAACTTCAAAAATCTATTTTTGAAATTTAACCGACCTGTCATCGTTCAGAACTTTTTTCACCAAGTGTTCATAGTTCACACCGGAAAGACCTGCCGTATGTACGTCCTCTGGCAATTCATCCGTTTCCGTTGATGGCGTGGAAGCTAACGATTCCTGGCTACCAATGCTACTGAGAGCCAGTGAACTCATTTCAGCAGCTGCTTTCCTCACTTCTTTAACTGAATCGCTATCATCAGCAATATGGTTATATCTTAGAGGCACGGAAACACTTCTTCTAGCATCATTCAGCAGCCCCATTCTTGTGTTTTGCAGGTCAAGCACCGGCACAGATGTAGATCTGCCTTTCTTCTTATTTTTCCACTTCTTTCCCTTGAATTTATCCAGAGCACTCTTGACTGTGTTACTGTGCCATATTAATTCGAATAGTCCCCGATCACGACTACCCCCGAAGTCCTGAAAAACAGCATGATCTATTTCTGGTACCTGCTCAGGTTGTTTTTCTCCCTTTCGTTCATTCTTTTGTGCAATATCATCTAATATACGAGCCACTGTATTGCTGTATGAGAATAATTCTGAAGCTAATGGAAATTCGGATTTTGTGCTTCCGGTGAAATCTCCCGCTTCAAAGGCTTTTATAAGTTCATGTTTTTCAGCTTCATCCACAGGGTCACTGATTGGTTCCTCAGGATCCTTTGTGACTACAAAATCATCATTTGCTGCGTAACTATAAGCAGAATCTGTTTCGGCGCTATCAACTTTATCAAGTTGACCTTCATAAAGTTTGACGGTTTCGTTGACATCTCCTTCTTTATACGTTTTAGAGGAACTAAGTAAATCGTTGAATTTATTTTCACCAGAACCAACAGATGTAATCACTTCATCACATTGCTTTTCATAACTATACAAATTTGGCAAAAGATCATCTGTAACAACAGGTGCTTGAGAATGCGTATTGCCCCTTACTTCTTTTTTGTCAACTGCGTCCTTTAATTCCATCTCTTCAGGCTTTGCTATCGCATTATCTACAGTGCTCTCCGTCTGATCAGGCTCGACGTCGTTACTGCCATCATTATTCTCTAGAATGTCTTCTAGTGTGCCCTCCAGTTCTTTTCCAAGATGCCTGGATATCGCGATATCCAAACCAACACTTTCACGCCTCTTTATCCTGCTGCTCAATTCTTTGCCACAATCTAGCTGACTGGATTTCTCTACGGGTGTCTCCAGCTCTTTGATGAAAAGTGCCTCTTCTTTAGCATCTTCCATGAGTTTGCGATACTCGAGCCAATCTTGAAGTTCATTCGAGACCAAGAAATCTTTCTGTTTTGTAGATAAATCTGAATCGGGTCTTATTGAAGATCTGAGCTCCAATGGCGTCATGCTATGGCGATGACGACGGAGCTCACGGGCAGAGCTAACTGGATGGTGAAAGACATCCTTGGCACTACTTTCGTCCGAGAAAAAATCACAAGCTGTGCCGCTCGACGTGCTTGCTGCTTTATTGTCAACTACGCTGAGGTTTTCGCATATTATATTACAGTCAACATTGGACCTATCGTCTTTCTTGACTTCAGACTGAACGGCTGACATTTCGACGTTTGCATTTGCATCGTTTTGTTTGCTGAGGGTATTTCTAACATCTTCTGTAGCAGTACAGTGCTGTGCACGAAGAAGGGCAACTCTAGCATCTTCCTCTTCTGCTACGGATTGCAACTGCGGAGGGAACGACACGGTAAACGTACCAGAGGTACTTTTCCCTGCACGATGTCTGTGAAAACTCATGGTTGATTAAATCATGCCAAATTAGAAAAACGCTAAAGTAATAAAGCAAATCAAAAGCTGTTCATTGTTGTTCTGAGCAATCAAACGCTGTTCAGAATTTGAACCACCTTATAGCTCGACGATGTACCAATGAACGTAGTAGAACATCAAATTGTTACTGAATACGTAATAACCAGGGTTCGCCAATGTTACTGAAGGTGCAAATGTAAAGGTCATTTCGTACGTTTCTTGTTGCGCTATAAATTAACTTAAGTAAATAACTAAAATAGGTTTTTCGTTTGTAACAGACAGGTTCAGCAACCGCCTCGTGCTCAAGAACTTTTTCCTGGCAGACTATTGCACGTTTTTCATATTTATGTGTTAGTTTGTCTCAACGCTAAAGTAATAAAACGGCTAGCATATAACAGAATAAAACGAAATTTCTAAACCAAAATATTTAAACCAACGATACCAAGTTATACAGAGTACGATTCACAAATGTGAACTCTTTGTATGGCAGCATGTTCGTGGAACACACACACTATCACCAAGCATTATTACGTAGGCTTATTCATGAAAGGCGTACCACCATTTATAGCTACAATAAAAATTCTATCAAACCCGCATATATCATACTAGACTGCGCAATACAATAATATAAAGTTCACTCTGTATTCTGCTGTTTACTTTCTGCGTAGCGTAATATGCATAAAACTATGCGTTTTCAACCAAACGCATATAATGTGTCACGTAGGTCGTGTTTTTTGGGACGTCCATTAAATTTCACTGTTTTTTGTAAAATTTAAGAAAAACGTTATCACTGCATATTACACTAAGCATGCAGCGTCCCAAGATAGATTAATTTTTTTATTACTAAATACATTAAAAACAATTTTTGTTTACATTGAATAAGGTTGCTCAAAAAAGACTGTCTTTCTAGAACATTGTTCTAGGTCTGTTATAATTATTACGTTAGATATAGCTCTTTTATTTTCTTTAGATTAATAAAGTCTTACTTCTTTCTCCATACATGTCAGTGATACCTAACTGTAAGGAAAAGTGTGACGGCTACCTGTACATGAAGTATTTTTAAATAAGTTCTAATGAATGCACAACGAATAAAATCATTCATATTTTCAATTTGTAACAGTTTTTGAACCACACGACTTAACTTCATTTTCGCATGCCGTCGGTAGAGGGCGCGACGATATAATGGGTAACACAGTCCATCTGCAATTCCACTGGACACGTTGGTCAACGTTAGCCAAGCAGTAGCTCGCGTACAAATTAATGTCTGGAAGCTAATGGCCACCACTTTTGAGCACCTTTTGTAATTGTACTGGTATTAATCTCATGTCTGGTATTAATATACATACATATATATATATATATATATATAATATTATTATATTACGTATATAACCGGTATATAATATATTACAAGTAAATTAATGTTATTTTAGTAATAATTTTACAATTTATAATTTGTCTGGCGAAAACATATTTACATACAAAACACCAAAAACAAATACAAGTACAAAATGATACATAATCAGTGCTTCACAAAAGGTAAGTACGACAATATAAATAATGTATTCACAAAATATTAACACCTCCCCCACCCATACTAACTACTAAATTATTAAAGTGCTAAATAAAAGACGTAGCAAAAACTGAACTAGTGTTGATAACTCGTTCTTAAAGACTTTGAGAATTTGTGGTTGACGGATAGCTTTGTTTTTTGTTTTTTGCATAAAACTTACATAAAATGTAAATATTGGTAATACATTTTTACTAATATAATAAACTCTACAACTTTAAACTCGATGGGCCTAATACAGAGTCAGCCAAAAAATGTGTACGTACTTCAGGACAGGAAAATCTACATAAATATTGTAATATTTAATTTATTCAGACATGAGATTAATACCAGTACAATTACAAAAGGTGCTCAAAAGTGGTGGCCATTAGCTTCCAGACATTAATTTGTACGACGAACTACTGCTTGGCTAACGTTGGCCAAAGTGTCCAGTGGAACTGTTGCACATGCAGATGGACTGTGTTACCCATTATATCGTCGCGCCCTCTACCGACGGCATGGGCAAATGAAGTTAAGTCGTGTGGTTCAAAAACTATTACAAATTGAAAATGTGAATGTTTTTTTTGCTATTTGAGCATATGTCCCCAGCTTTTCGTGACGAGCGAAAATAAAATAAAACAAAAAATATTGTATTTCTCACATGCCAAAGGCCAATAACTAATGTAGGATATTTAAATACGACACACGTGCAAGATTCGGCTGATTTTTCAATATCTTTATTTCCTGTGTCTGCTTCTTCACTAAGTAAAATAATTAATGTGTGCAGTAATATGCTAATTGCAAAGAAGTGAGGCTGTGTTTTAAATAGGACACATTATTTGGCTAGGTCAGCTATTTTCGTTTTAGGTGCATTGCGTTTGGGAGAGCGTAAACAGAAATAACTTTGAACAAGTAAGTTTGAACAAGTTAAATAAATAATTGAACTTATACCAAGTTTCAATAATTCATTAAACTTAAATTGAAACCTAGTGTATGCTCTCTCTCACCACTGAATCACCACATATGTTACAAGATGGAAACATAGATAACTATAAATAAATGACTCACTATTGACATAGCGACAGATCCATTACATTTAACCATCACGCAGACCCGCGTCTGGCCTTTTAACAAGTCACCACATGAAATGTGAAACACAATTTTAAATTTGCGAACCGGATATTAAAGGGTTAAGCAATATGAGAACAACCTAAAAAAGAGCACCACCAAACAAGTTTGTAATCATTTTTGTTAACTACTTGAATAGGACAACTGTCAAACTGTAGACACAAAAGTGAATGCACACTGGGTTCAAAAATCTTTAAAAGGAGCAGTCTGCGGAAAAAAGATCAAGATGTCAAAATAAAAACCTCAAAGAATTCTCCCTAAAGCGCAATGTTATGTGACACTTATTGTTCGAAGCACTAAAACTGAACTCAACCTAGTATCTTTCCTTTTCAGTTTTGGCTACTATCACTGATCATGCATTTTTAACAAATAGTCTATGTTCTGTTGCAATCAGAAAAAACAGTTAAGCAAATGTAAAAAAAGGCTATCTAGCCTAAATACTTATTACTAAAAATCAATAAAAACACTTTCAAGTATCTTGAAAAATTATAATTTTTGTACTTGAAAAGAAACTGAAGAACATTGCGGCTTACACTTCGTGTTACATACGATATTCATGCTTGGCCTTTTGATTGCAGCCACTCGGCAGTTTGGCAGTCAAACAAACAGTCATTGTCTTTAACAAGAATTTATCCGTGCATCATCAGTCTTTTTACCACCATAACCCATCTCATCACAGGCTTTCGTTAGATGTATATTAAAGTTGGAGTTTTTTGCGTGCGAGTGCTTTGCATCCTTATGGTCATTAATTTTTTCAAATCATTTCAATTTGTTTATTTCTCAACACAGTTTTCTGCTATTATTACGCACAAAAGCGAATGGCATTAAGTTTTACAGCTAAATACTATGGCTCATGTAATACCGAAACTCTATTATAGGAGTACAGTAAGGGCAAAAAAAGAAAAGCAATTGATGATAGTAAATGTTGGACATGATTTTACACAGTTTTTTATTTTGTTCCAAACCCGTGATCTCTGAACCCGATAAACTTTTGAAAAACTTTCGAGAAGCACTAAGATACGGCTCGTGCTGGCGACCTGACATTCATCAATGCGTCCCAAGTTAATGAAAAAGTAGAATTTTTCCTGTACCAGTATAAAGTGCTGTCTAAAACATGCAAAAAAAAAAAACAATTGAAGATCAGAAAAACTGTGCGGTGAAGCGATGAGAAAGAACATACGGTAAACAAAGTTAGGAAAAGTAAAGAGAAAGAACAGAAACTGCAAGAGAGGCGTTAGACCAGCAACTTCTACTTCATCTATTGTTGTTTAATTTACAATATCAAACATACAGTTTATTTTTATTCCGAGCACAATCTCGGTGTTTGAATTTGAAAATGTTTAAATACAGTCTAGTTTTATGTATGGAATGAGTTCAAGTTTATGGCATTCACCGGCTAAGATCATAAGAGATCACAGGTCGTCTACTAGGGAAAGCTATTTTACTGTCGGTTTGTATTACATAAGGAAACTTTCGGTTGAATAGACCTCGATATTGCGCCCGAGGCGCAGGTAATAATCGGCTGGCCGTTTCCATTCAGCGTAAAACATTTTAAACGGCTCAAAAAATTTACAGGCAGTTTGACTTTCTGAAATTTCGAATCTTTGAAGTTTTGACAAATGAAATTAACGCAGTTAGTTTTGCAGACTTTAGCTGAAAATGCTTGTTGAATATACAATTATACAACATATCAACTATATGTATTGGGATTGTTTCTATTGTTCTATTAATTTCCCAGGTATTAGCTTTTTGAAATGAGTATCTGTTATTGCACAACTCATACTTTTGTATTGACTTATGGACTGATGTGCACTGATAATTGTTTCTGATATCGTATCTGTTCTATGAGTTTTGTACATTTCAGTTAGGTATTAACTAACGAACTATTCGTAATTTTGAATTAACTATGTGTGTAAATATATTCTCGAACGAACTAATTGTATATATATATATATATATATATATATATCCTTAACTAAAATATGTCACATTTTCTGCACTGCACATAATAGAAATACTGCGATCAGTAATTGTATTGCAGTGTATTATATACAATTATAGTGTATGTATGTATACATATAAAAAATTTTGTCGTTACTAAACTTCCATACTCACAAAACTGGTTTGATTTAATATCAGAATAAAGGTAATAACTATACTGATTAATGTGATTTGGAACTAAATTCATAATAAAATTATAATGGCAACTATGAATCTAAGAAGGCATTTTTGTCCGGTTTTCTACTCGGATATTTACTATTCACAAAACTGCAATATAACGCTTGTATTGCCTTGAGGTCAAAATATAAGAAGTCTCACAAAATCAAAATTGAAAAGCACGTTAAACTACTTTAAAGGTGCTATAAGATACTTCCCAAATGCCCTCAAATGCAGAAAAACGCGTCAGGCAATGGCTTTCTTACAGCACTCCCCCTACCGTATAGACTTCTAGATAATTTTTCTTGGCATCTCTATACAAAGGTAAGTAGGTACAATATTTCTATACCTTTTAAAGTTTCTATATTTTTAAACCTGCTTTCAATTAAGTAAAGTTCTATTCCGAAATTTAATTCTAAATAAAATTATACTATACACTTCTGCCAATTTTGTACATCGGCATGCCTTTGAATCTAAACAACCCCAGCAACACCTGCCTAACCCACTACATGAACCACTTCAGTCATACAAGTACTGTGCTCTTCATAAAGAAACTTCATTTCATCTGCACCCTCTGAACCTGTTCAGAATCCAGTCATCAAGGGAAATCAAACCACTTAGCGAAAACGGACGAAACTCGAGCCGGGTGAGTCAACAAGCGATCCGAGAAAAGCATGTCCTTTGGACAAACGAGCAACATCCCCAATCCTCTATTTTACAACTCTCTATATTTGAGAGGATGCCTCGTTCAAATAAGTGCCAGCTCACACCTGGAATATGAAAGAGTCCAAAAACTGCAGCAATGTATTCTTCTGAAAGGGAGTAACACTGAACGGATTACTGAAATGTGCAGTTTTGGAAAGCTAAAATTATAACCCTCTACTTTTTAGAGTTTGTTTCTCCACCTGGAATGAACGAGAGTCAAAAAGCGCACAAGGCAATTTTTACTAGTCGTTTTACTTGTATACTAGTCACTTCTGTCTGTCTGTCTGTCCGTCTCTCTCTCTCTCTCTTCCTCTTTCTCACTTTCTGTCTCTCTCCTTCTTTCTCTTTCTGTCTCTCTCTCTCTCTCTCTCTCTCTCTCTCTCTCTCTCTCTCTCTCTCTCTCTCTCTCTCTCTCTCTCTTTTCTCTTTCTTTTTCTCTCTCTCTCCTCCCTCCCTCCCTCCCTCCTCCCTCCCCTCCCTCCCTCCCTCCCTCCTCCTCCCAACACATACTAACAGAGCATATATAAAAATGTATGTGTTCGGTATACGTAACGCATACTTTTTACTTTCACATACGTTTTTCAACAAAATCGAGTATTAACATTTTTGGTATTGACGGTAAAATCCTTATAAATACGTACAGCCTCCCACACGTAAACCGATTTATGTTCAAGTTTTCAATTGTATTTTTGCTTTAATTAGAGGCGAGATTTTGCAATAAGCAATGTTTCTTTTTTCGATTCCTGATTATCAAAATTAGACAAGTGATAAACTTTAGATTTGCTATCTTTATTTCTAAAGCGGTGTTCACATTCTTTTCCGAATGACAAAAACATGTAAATCAACAGTAACCGCATAAATTGCGGAGTAGGCAGACTCCTACTCTTGGCTTCAGTATGAAGCAGTGTGAATTGTTGTTCAGTTACACAAAAACAATGAAAGCCAAGTTGCATAAAAAGCTTTACTTACATGCAGCATTTAAAACAAATTATGTGGTAGGTGGCGCCACAAAGTGAGATCCGGTCTTCTCTTACGCTGAAGCCACACCCCATGCAGAAATCACTGCGCAGTCGCATCTGTAAAGTCCGGGCGCAGTCACACGAAAAACACGTGCACTCGTCATGAGACGTCTGTTTTTCACAAGTATCACTGGTGTCCAACAAGAGGTGAGTTGGCAAAATGCCAGCATGGGAGCAATGCTGTTCTAAACATGGCAGCTTTTGCTTTCGCGAAACGTTCACTTGTTTTTTGGCACTATCACGGTTTAATACAGTCAAACGATCAGCGCACGAATTGACACGGCTATCCTCGCAATGAGAAGAGTCCGAGTTTAACTCATTTTCCGTGTCTTCTGAGAAGCCACTTTCTTTTGACCGGAGAGTGTCCGTACTGAAATCCGGTTTTATCGGTCGCCGATCATAACCATATCCCGGTAAGTCAGTCATGCTGCAAAAACTGCCCGAATCTTTCGAAGATTTCGACACCACGTCGTCATTTTCCTCTGCAAAATAAAATACATCAGTAGTGCCATCTATGCTCAGTTTTCAGCGACATTATAGCATCAGAATATAAGATGGTGTGAACAAGTGTCAAGCGAACAAGTGACAATGGGGTAGAGCTTATAAGAATTATCTTAACAAATGCACTTCAAAGTAGAATGAGAGCCCTCAGTATCGGTACAGATTCGCACTCTCATATGAAACAAGAAAAATTATTTTCACATTTTTGATCTTGCGACCTTGACCGTTGACCTTTTAAAACCAAAACTGAGAATACAGTTAGGAAAGATAATGATGGTGACGGTATTGATAGTGGTGGTGATGGTAATCTTGGTGGAATGGTGGAAGATTTAGTGTTAGTTGTTAGTTTTGACGTGATGAGATAATTGTATTAGGGTGGAAACTGGTATGATCATGTCAAACGCTCTTGTTGTCGTCTTCGTTCTGTTGCTGTTTTAATTATCGATGACGATTGTGGTAATGATGATGATGGTGACGGCGATAATGAAACCAATGTTACTAAAGAGAAATGTGGTGATGATGCTGGCAATCACGAAAAAGAGAACGCGGAGCAATTCTTACCTGGCACGATGGCTTGATCTGGACGATAAGGACCAAGAGCAGGACTAGTCCAAAAGAACACCGGCTGTTCTTTCAGCGGAAGATTATTGATAGACGTCGATCTCTTTCTTCTCTGTGGACGAATCGTCGCATAGTTTGGCGGCGCGGGCAAACCATGGTTGCGGTAAGATTCCACAGTGCAAGAGCCGATCATCCTTGGCATCATCAGGTCCATTTTGACTCTCTCGGGCCTTTTCTGGAAAAAAGACGAACGTTTTTACAATATTCATATGGTAAGCGTTAGTAAAATGCAATTCACTTATGGCTGCAAAAATGACAATACTTAACCTGAAGTATTTCTTTTCATATAATTTTACATTGCTGAGCTATTTATTATCTAAATAAACGGTACATATAAATCGTAATTTTACTACACAGATAGTCGTTTGTTTCAACATGAAATACTAAACAGAAGTGTAAAAGCAAAAAAGCAGCAGCTACAATGTAAATCTCTATCCAAACAGTTTTTTGCCTATAATCTTCGTAATCGCCTCCTTTTCCACACACGAGTTCATGTTATTGTGATTTGCACCCATATATTTTGTATAAACTTGGTCAGATCTCCTATAAAAACTGGAGCAAAAGAGGGGTAATTTCACACATGAAGTAGCTAGAAGAATCCTTCGTGGTCATCTGACGCGATGGTGGTACTAGTTTGATTATAATCAGGACTGAAGACGGAAGGTCAAAAAAGAAAGTCAGGTATCTTTTATTGCGAATTTTCGGCTGTTTAACCACATGGCTTGACTATTATTGAAAGAATACCGTTATTGAAAAGTTGTGCAACCTAAATTTGTCTGTTTTATACCGAGATCACCTGCAAAGATACCATCATCAGTAAAAAGAAATCGTCAGTTCAAAGGAAGTGAGAATGATGGATTAGCAGGCATCAAAACAGTGTTTATAATAATTCGAATCATGCAATCTCTTTGTATTTCAGTGATTCTAAAACACTAAACACCAGCTATAACGTGGCCCCGTCATTTCTGGGACAACATTTCAGTGTGATACTCGAGGTCGTAGCACCATTTTAGTGTTGTTTGACGCATCGAGAACTTATGAATTAATTTGTTAACAATAACGGCAGTTTTGTATATTTAGTTTTTGGTAGTTAAGAGTCGCAAATGTAACAGGAGGAGTAGCTGAAATATTTTCCAATTTGGTGCGCAGTATAAAATTGCTGCTCTAAAATGATTCCCCATCTTGATTTTAATTGTTTCAACGGTTGTATTCTTTTACCTTTTTAGTCATTCAGTTCGGCAGTTGTCTGACCACATGACTTGCTGGATAATAATTTTTACAATGAAAGTAAGTGAGTGGTGTTATACTCAACAATGCATAAGTTTTTTGTCATTCGTTAGTATAGGCGTATGTATGTTCAAGAAGAAAATGGTCATGATTATGACGATTAACGAAGACAAGCTCATATTCTTACTGTATAAAACGACACTGTGGTCATTACATTATCTATAATTTTAAAACTTTAATGCGACCAGAAAAGACAGCACAATAATAGCTGTACTGTTCACCCTGGTGTACTGGTCTGACATAATATGAGGATTAGAATTCTTCCAGATCAACAGCTCAAGTCTTGCTCTGGGTCTAATGACCTACGCACTGTTGCACTATAGATCTGGAAAACTAGTAAGTACATTATTCCAGAGACAAACTTAAATTCAAGAAGAAAAAGAAATTTAAATTCGTTTACAGTTCACCTGTACAGTTTGCATATACCTTACAGGCTGAGAAATAGAATTATATATCGAACAGATGGGAGGTGTGTTTTGTGTTCCAAAATATCTGTAGTAACTCTATTTTTATAACCAACCATGTACAGGAGTGCGCGCCTACATTTGATTTGTGCCTCAGTCTGTTACCTTAACCAACCTTCCAGATTGCAAAATCGCATTATCAGTCTAGTCGGGTCAGATTTGCCAGTCAACCTGCTGTCTTTTGCTCAATGAAACCATGTTTCTACATTGAAAAATAGAATTTTATACCATCACAGAATTTGTTTTCTTACTCTAGCATTGTTTCTCGTAGTAAAAATTAATCCGCTAGTTTGGCCAACTTTTATAATTTGTTACATTCGTCACAGAAAAATTCTGGCATAATATTACAATTACCAAACTTAAAAACTAGTCACGGTTTTTCTTTTTTGCTCGGAAAACAAAAATGGGTCGGTAGTCTGGATAACAATTTATCTTACTTTAACGCCACATTCACCTAAATAGTTCACCAACCACAGCCCAGACGACAAAAATGTAAAAAACGTCAGTTGTGCAATAATAATAGGCTTCAATTATTTAATTCAAACAGATAATCAACGTTGAACGTGCCGAAAAGTTCTTTTGATAAGCCTCTATACGTTCACGCAGAACAGGAAACGTTTACATACAGTTTATCTAATGGCATGCTATGAACTCAAGTTAATAAGGTCTTATCACACTAGCGTTGTGAATGTACAATAGCTATGGGCAATAATAATTAAGAACTGAAATGGTTGTAGAGGCGTCACTTCCGCTACTTGAGTTCCATCGTCAATCAAATTCTAATGTGTATCAATACTTTAAAAATTTTGTCGCTCCAATTTAATACTTAACGTTTTCACTTTTAATGTAATGCAATTAGCTGTACAGTATATTATAATGGCTAGTCTACAGCCTTGTAAATATAGTTCATAATCGTTACTACTAAATCTTCACAGAAGAGACAGTAGTTGTTTTACTTGACTAAAACTGGGACTACAGAATTAAAGAATTTTAAAATCATGAATACAAACGTACCCTTTACGCACGAAATAAAAGAAATAAGAAATAGTTAAATAAGCATAATCTTAGTAAAAAATAGTTTTAAATGTTGAAATTATCGGCATTCAATTGGTGCTTAAACTCAGACCTCTGCTCTAGCATAGCACGACAGCAACCTCAGCAAAAAACAACTGTTAAAAAGGAAAAGCTTCTTCCTTACGCCAAAAAAGATGATCAATTTTAAGTAAGAAAATGCGTTTACTAAATCATTGCATCACATAAATCAAGTGCGTAGAGAAACGGTTCTGCAATGGGTAAAAATCTCCAGGTCACCTAGTTTAGCTCACACTGTCTTCGTGGTTATATAATTTCAGGTGTTAATGAATACGAGACGCGCCGACAGCCAAGGAAGCACAGTGCAAACTTCACATAACAATATTCAGCTAATTAAATCACAAAAGCTTCACTCAGCAAATGGTAATGCAGTTCAAGCATAATTGAGGATCAGAGGATCTTATTTTTCAACAAGGTTTTTTATCGTTAATTTATTTACGCAATTATTATTTATTTATATATTTATTTATAATTTATTTACGTACCTATTATTTTTTCGTTCATTTATATACGTAATTGTTTTGAAAAAATGAATTTCGCTTTTTCAGTCAAAGTTATCTATTTCAGTATCAGTTTCATCCATTAAAATAATGTCTCTAATGCGCGTGTCAGTCTGTTCTGGAATGCTGAATTAACACCAAATGCCCCCCCTGCGCAAGTCGAGATTATCTAGTAATTATGATGCCTAGTAATTACTGTTTGCTGCTACTGATGCTACTAAAATTCCCTAGAGGCAATTTGTATACACATTGATAGAGCCTATAATGTATAAGTGACAGCGATGGAGAAACTAGTTACCAACAATTTAAGTTATAGTTGTGCTACGCAAAGCTAAACTGGGGGCTAAAAATGTACAATAATCAATGTTTAGTAAAACTCAAAAATTTACTTGGCCTGTATTTTAGGTAGAAAATTACTATTATGCAAAAAGTAAAAGTAGATGTGATTTAAGTAATACACTAAACAGAAGAAAGGCATTTGTACTTTTTTGCTCAATAATTATATGTTAAAGAATTCAACAAACACAACAAATGTGAATACAACAAAGTAAAAAAGGAAAGGTAGTATTAAAAAAGAAAAAAGAAGAACAAAGGAGGAAGTACAAGAAAAATAGCAAAAAACAACGAGCAGAAATAAAACTAAAAAGCATAAGCGGAAAAGAAAATGGAGGAAAAGTGCAAGCAGAGAAAAAATAAGAAGGGAAGGGAAAAGAGGTAGTCGATAAAAAAGATGAAGAAAGAAAAAGCATGGAATAGATACTTACTGAAAAAATTCAGCAAGTTGTGAAATATGAATGTGTTTGATGGAATTACAACATTTCTATTTCTGGTTTTTGTGATTTTCGTCAAAAGAGTTGTAACGCTGCTTTGGTAACATTGAATAGGGTGAGTTCCATTTCAAGGCCAGGAACATGGAGATCTTTTATACCTGCCATACAAAACTTGCCAGCACTTAGCCAACTTGTATGAACAGAGAGCTGGTTATGTGAGATTTTATTTTTTCTGCGGATTAATGGGCATAAAATACTAGCAATAAGGCTGTTGAATAGGTGGTACAACTGACTGTCACAGTGGCTAAGTAAATACAGGGGCAGGTAATATCCACCTCTAGCCAACAGTCGGTTAATTTGAATGTTTACATTGTTGAGGCATTTCCCACGTGCAAAGGTAAATCCATACACGTACGAAAAGGATGCCGACTTTTTAAACAGCATTTAAAATAGAAATTACTCAAAGCTAGCAGCTACAATAGCACAGCAATCAAGTGTTGATAATTAAAATGCACGTGACTCTTAGATGAGTGATACAGTGCACTTAGTTTTCGCGATGATTTGAAGTTAAGTTGGCTAATTTTGGTATCAAAGATGCTAAAAAGTTTTAAATGTTGTGTATCATAACTACACAGAGTAACTTCAAGCTATTGAGTTATTTTATGACCAATTTCAACATAATAGTTTTCATTTCTTTCGAGTGATTGTTTATTATAATGATTTTCAATAATTTATGAATGTCGTTTATAGGTACACCATATAAAAATGACGATGACAAAATGTAGAGCCTATTATTGAAACGTCTGAAGTTCAAGCTATAATATTTTGTCTACATTTTATCCGAAGCCGGATACAGATGAATTAAAAGTTAATCATAAGACGCTTGTGTGTTATTTTGTCCTACCACACAATAAAAAGATTGCGTCTTAAGATTTCGTGAGATCTAATATAAGCAGATCAGAAAATTTCGTGATGACGTTTATGAAAAATTAACAACTCCCGTCTTAAATCTAAGTTCCAAAGAAAATAGACAAATGACATTATAGTTATTAACAGGCATAATGAATTTCGTATTATATCATGCTATCAAATCACGAAATGTTATTTCATACAGTCACAGCACCTGTTAAACAATGGGAAGTTTATAGGACCGTTAATGAAATTTTATTTACGTTCGCTTGTAATGGGGGATAAGGCCGATATTTTATGCAACTGTGTAAGTTTCTGGTATGATTCAAAAAGGAATAACGTGCTTCCTATATTAGCAAAATGAATGCTAATTATTAAGATACAAGCTAACAAAAAAGCGAACTCAAAACGGCTGTAAGTTTTAAATTGAATATCACACGTCGCGTTTCCACGTTTTTAGGCAACCTTTGGTCGAGGTTTTAGTTTCTTCGATTTTAGCGACCGCTTTGCTATTTATGGGAAATATCACTATTATGTATGAGTTCAGAAACTTTAGAAATACGAACTATTATTTCTCTTATATCATTTACGATAGCTACAAACTATTAGTTCTATTATAACATTTACAATAACAATCTAAAAAAGTCTATTATTAGCTTACATTGCTTTAGCATTTATTATTGAGGAATTTTGACAATGGTTATTAATCCGTGTTGGTTAATCATACAATAGAAGTTTCAAGAAAGACCTTACTTAAACGCAGCACGGTAAGCAGGCAGTCTCATATTTGTATGCGCATGTGTGTCACGAGGGTATCACAAATGATGACACTAAGATTATCTAATTATATGTAATGAAGGTGGTCTCAGAAAACAAAATTATATACCTTTGATTTGACCCTGAAAGATCTGTCATACGTGTCACTGCAGCGAAAGAACGCATTCTCATTCCCCAGACAAGCCGTCATTAGATTAACATTCAAGTTGGTCAAGATGGCAAGCTCTTCGTTTTTTACGATAGCACGTTGCATTGTTCTAGTTACACAGTACTCTGTTTCGCGACTTGCACATTAATTACAAGCTTTCAAAAGTTCGCACTGCTATACAAAAACTGGAAAATTATTCCTTGTAACACTATAATTATTGCATTATAACAATAAATTCAAATTGTTCTGTTTGTATTTTCATTCTGATAGTCATAATAGAACACATGGTATTCTTCTTGAACGCTAAATTTTGTACAATATGCGAAATCTCCTAACTAAAATTGCAGCAACTTCTCATTTATAAGATAAGATCAAAACTAAAAATACGTGCAACACATCCTTACATAACCACTACTCACAGATATCAATTATTGTTCGCAAAAAGACTAATTTGTAGACAAAAATAACACGCAAATAAATTCAAATCATATAGTTTTCAAAGACTTATTCACTCTAACAGAAGTACTATGAATCCAGCACCAAAATGACCGTTTAACTGATTTGTGGTCGGCACCACCACTACGAAAACACGACTGGCCCTGGCGCGTAAATTTGCAAAATTACAAGAAAAGGGAGACGATTGAGGAGTGTGCAGGTGCAGAGACCGACCACTGTTTCTGATGATCCGTACCACATCGGGTGTGACAAATTCCATAATTGGTTTATATAAAAGAAACGATAAAGTCCGTTAAAGCTCGTGTTAAACACATTTAAGGGTGGACAGGTATAGCACGCGTAGTAACACGGAAAAATACGCATGCGACTGTATTTACACAAATTCAAAATGCAGGTACGACCAGAAAGTCGTTTGGTCGCAATCATGTTGTGTTTCAGCGTTGATTGAACTGTTTTTAGATGAAAACTTGTTGGTAACTCAGTGCAACCCCTTGGAAAGATGCGCAGTTCTGACAAAAGCCATTTTGAGAGCTACTTAGAAAATAATGGAGCTCAATTAGGGCAGCCGATTTTAATCCTATCCACTGAATAGGCCACAGTGTACATAAATATTTACTAGCGTGCAAACACGGTTAATACGTTAATCAGTTATTATGATGAAGTATGGTCAAAAGTTTGTGTTTATATTCTAACCAGCTACACATGATTTTGGTATATTGCTGGCTTACCGCAACTTAGCAAGCAAGCAAGGATTTTTAAAACCCTCCTTACTTTTTTCATCGATATTATTTCTGTAAAAACTTAATACAGTAGCACATGAGCTCTTTTTTCTAACTTGCATTATCTGCATGTTTATAAAATAAGTCTAAGTATGTCGTTAATCGGATAAATAAACAAAAAACTTTTTAAAGGTTTATTCGTCCACGGCTGGATAATAGGCAAGTCCCGTGAGAGGATGACTCCCATCTATATCGCCTGGTCTTCGTCTTGGGGGTAGAATGGAGAATCACTAAAACGGCTATCTAAATTAATAAGCAAAATTTTATAAAGGTGAATTGTCCGAGTTGAGTCTGGCTCGTTCCTATGGGAAATACCTTTCTGAGAAAGCTTAAATGAACAACAAAGTTATTGTGCAAGAAATTTTTTCCACTTCCAAACGGCTCCAGTAGCCTGCTGCTATAACTACTCACATTTCCACCCCACTGTTATAAGCGACTGGGATAAAAATAGCTAAGAATTGGGTATTAGTCGAGAGAGATGTACAACTTTATAGTCGACTCCTTCGATTTAGCTCAGTAACTAGTTGTGCATCGATTGTCAACACTTAAAAGTTTTTGGCAGCTATTTCGATTGCTGAATGTGAAAAATTTCAAAGTTTGTGAACTCCTTGCTTGTACAGTTGTGGACCATTACTAGACCCGAAATCTCAGTCCATTCGTATACTAAATACCATTATTTAGTTGTTTCCCATGAATGGATAGACTGAAGTCCGTTCGCCGTACAAGGGAACTATTGTTATCCGCTTTCCAATGAAAGAAAAAGGAAAAGGCAAGTTACACAGGTCGACGAGGGCACGAGAAATTATGGGAACTAAAGTTTGGCATCAATGACTCGGTAATAGGCAACAAATTGTCGAGAAAACGCCTTGACAATTTGCGCTTCCAGCAACATAAAGCAATGTTAATAACACGGACACTGCAGTTCTGGTTATCACAGCCTTTCTTTTGTGGTACATAAATATTCGTCATTTTTAAACGGAACATAATAGTTTAATGGTGGCACAAACCCAAAAATTATTAAATTTTGATACCTAACTTGAAAGACAGGAAATTTGAAAAAAAAGCTGGAATACAGCCAGGATTTGAATCACGGACCTTCTGCTTACGTGTTCCTGTCTTTCAACCCTGGTATTGGAATTTAGTTATTTGTGGGTTTGTACCATCATTAATGATAATCTTCACATTTAGATAATAACAGCTAATGTTATTAATGAAGCCTATATTGCTTCCCAATGCTTTACTACCTATCATTTAACTAAAATCAATCAAGCATTTAATATTAATTTAAAATTATGCACTGTCCATTTACAATACTCATTCAAAGCAAAATTATAGTCATGTTGATATTTTATGTGGTGTTGATTAACTGGTCTTTAGCTGATGGCGATGATGATTCTTTAGTTGTCATACAGGTACAAACTACAGTGGTGTGGGTCTGATAAAGTGTATGCCGCATACAAATATATATTTATATAATTTAGTATGTAAATCGTAATGCTTTTTCCCATGGTATATTGTCATCCGTAAATTTATAACAACGAACGTATGAGCATGGTTGCAGCAGATAGTGCCAGTAGGGAAAAGTAAATTAAATTTCTTTGCCAAAATATTCCACAATTCTCTGTCTGACTACAATAATTACGAAATTAAAGAAGATTGAACATATACTCATATAGTATACAACATTTCATGCGGAAAATAACAGTTAAACCAGTCCAAGTGGTTCATAAAAATCACGGCAAGTTTTAACAATAGCAGAACAGGTAGAAAAGATTGATCTATTAATCATAGGAAAATTACATAAATACACATAATTTACCTTTTTATACACCGCGGCAATTTGAGTGACAGAGAAATAAATCGCAAAATGATAATCACAATGTAACTAAATCGAAACCAGAAAAACAGCGACATTGAACTATTAAAAATAATTACGCGAAAATCACTTGAACAAAAATGATGCAGAATCATTAGTATGCCATGCATATCCCAGGACTTGCAAAACTAGTCTGACGCCCTAATGCAAAATGGGTTAATATTTCAGGGACGTTAAATTTGGAATTTTTGCAGTACGCGAAACAAACGAGATTAACATAGCGAATAATTGGAAATTATACGCTCAGTTTGTTTATTACGTTATAGATTTATATTTATCATTTTCAAATGATGCAAGAAGCAAAATGTGGGTTATGGACATTTCAAACACGAGAATGTCCAAATAAAAGTAACGACTTCAATTTATCGTGCAAAATTCAAGTGCAGTGCTACTGTAAAATATTCAGTTAGTTGTACTAAAACTAGGCAAGTTTTAAGATAAAAATTCTAATTTCAAATTTACCGCTGTGCTCATGCATGAACTGTCGAACGCGTGTAGTTCGTCACAAACTACACATCTGAACGGAGAGGTACAGCACCTGTTTTTGTGCAATGTGTTTCCGAAATGCTCGTATAACTAGCGAATGGCGAAATGCATTGTAACAACAAAGAACTACCGGCGCGAACGTGAAATTGTGTTTGCGTGGTAATTATTATTTCACTTGAGTCATTTTTGAAAAAATAGTATGTTTCTTTTCAACATTATATTGTTTTGACCTACAATTTAAGATTGGGTCCGGTTTTGCTTTAAGGTGCTTGCCTGTATAACATTTTCCGTTTTTTTTGACAATTCCGTTTTACTAAGCATCAGTAAGGACTGTTGTGGGCTGCACAATAGTACTATATATGGTCCACATATTGCGATTCTAGTACACGCGTATTCATGTATGTACAATAAGTATAGAATTAGCCCTACAGGCAGCCCGGATGCTTTAAATTGAAATAGCGTACAATTATACAGGACAATTTCTACTAGTTAACGTTCATCTAATGCTTGGAAGGCAGCTCAAGTGAAACACTGGATAGTACATTGCTAGCACACGTTCTACCTCTGAAAATTTCAGCATAAAATCAAAAATAAACATTTCTGGCGGATTTTTTTCATTCAGTTGTCTCTAAAATATGTTTGAGCATTCTGTCCTTTGCCAAATGCCCAACAAATGAGGCAAGAACAGAATTGAAAACAACAAGCTATAGCTTAAGCTGAAATACTAGGCTATAACATTAAACCATGGTTTAAGCTATAACATTGTTATAGCTTCCGTTATAATACTAAGGCATAGCTTAAGCCGAGAAGCCAAAGCTTAACGTTAAATTAAAATGAAATTTAGATTTTAGGGACTACAACTTACATGAATGTGAAGTTTTGTCTTTTCAGAAATTATGTTGTAACTTTTGGCCTAAAATATATTAATACATTGCCGCACGTAAGTAAGTAAGCAAGCAATTTATTGTCATTATAGCGTAATACATACAATGAAATTTACGTGGTTTTGCGTACTGCAATAACTTATAGAAACAACAAGGAGATTAACATTCTTGTGGTGTCGCGATGAAACCAACGGACAAGTACCCAAACAGCAACTGGCAAAACGATAGAAAACTAAATACACATAAGGCTCGATTTTAGTTTGTATCTTACATACGTGCTCGTAGATTGAACCAGTTGCTCCGTTGAGGGTAAATGTGAATTTTACGCGAATTTATAATGATCGGTAAAACTGAATGGAAACGCTCTATACTTTTAAAAATATTGAAAATCACCTTCCTTGAAAACAATGTGATTATCTAAACATGAACATCGTATGAACATGGTGACTTACAGTAGCCAGCAACAAGCAGGCTTAATCTGTAGTAGTATTTCAAACAAATAAATACTTTGATTTCTGCCGGCATTAAGCTCTAACTGACTTTCACGGTCCGGGGACAATCTCACAAAAGACATAAAATGATTTAAAAGACAACGGTTAAGTGTCCTTAAACTGCGATAGCGATAAGAATCTGACGGCAATTCAGAGGGCCATGCAGATGAACTTCTACCCAAAATGAGTGGAGTACCAGCATGAGTTATATACCTTTATAGACACGTGGCGCCTTTAATCCAAGCTGCCTGCTGTCTTATGCGTTTGACTTTGATCAGATTAATAAAGATTACTATAACGCAGCTTCTGAAGGTGAAGCAGATCAGAAAAAATAACGTGGAATAAAGAAATTCAAACAGTCATTTGCAATCTGCTAAACATAAAAGGTATCAGGAAGAAACTAAAGCAATTTAATAAAAACTAACAAAACCATAAGAAACAGCATTTAATTTAATAAAGAACACGTCTTAATATCCAGTACTTCCGTTATTTGCAGCGGTAATAGCCATAAATGAGAGGGATACAATTGGTCAGTTTCTGATGGGAATTGTGTCTTGGCTCACTTCTGATTTCAAAGTGAGTGAAAAAATAAAAAACAAAATAAAATGCATATTAGAATAATTAAATATTAAAAATATGTTTATAACTACTTGTGATAACTCTGAATAGGAGACTATCATTTCCTGACATCCTGCATAGGTATATGTACAGGTTTTCCCACCAAACTCTACTTAACCTGTCTACTTCAAAACTGGCTATGGCACTATACATTTTCTATGGTTATAATTGGCCGATAATAATTAACCTTAAGCAAAAAACTGCTAAACTTATGTAACCAAAGCTTCCAAGAAAACATTTATTTCCATTGAAGGTATTCTGTGGTCAAAAATTACTTGACTATCCTTCTCCCTTAATACTCGTTTCAGCAATTCCATGGCCTAGCATTTCACATTTTTCTTTCTCCTCTATGTTTAAATATTGTGCTACAAAAATTAAAGGATCAATGCTTGTTCATCTTGTTGGGCACACTACAACCATTATCTAATACTTAACACATCGCCTACTGTTATTGATTGCAGTAGAAAGACCGGAATACAGCTAGTTATTAAAATGATGACACTATACGAGTAGAGGTTGATTGTCTATGCGCCCTTCAACATCAAGACAAATAACCAGAACCACATGGAAAATGAAAATTCGTAGAACCGGTTTTCACGATGGCCATTCATCCGCTTAGTAGTTAAACCCGGCATTGTTTAATTTCATGCCACCACCTAAACCAATCAGCTATTTCCCTTGATCTAATTATATGTTATTTGTCCTCCCAGCAGTATTCCACAATTTTCGCTTCTTCCCTATCCTTTTCGCCCATTTTCTGGCCTGCCATTTATAACTGTTTCTCCTCTTCGCTGGCCTGCAGCGTTAAGCATCACCTCTTTCACTTTCGTTATACGTATTTCACAACATGGCAAGCTACAGGTCGCGAAGACAGGTTAATCAGTTTCTCCCTAAAACTTCGATCCTTTCCAGTTAGAGGTACCGTGAGAACTAGTCCAAAAAGTAGCACGAGGATGTGACCACGTCAAAGAGAGGCTACCAAAAGAAAATATTATTTTTCCAAGCAACTCCAGCACCTCCAGTTATACAGTCACCGTAGAATCATGACCTTAAATCACAGGTGCTAGCAAAACAAGAGTTAATAATACCTACAAACTTTTTATCGATGAGCTCAAATTTCGATCAACCTATTGGTATAAAATTACTATTTGCACAAAAAATAGGGTCAATATTTATTTACCGAGATATAATTTGGCACTCAAAGTCGAGAAAGTTCTCGCGAATGAAGCAAAAACTATTGTTAGGAAGACAAAGGCTGTTTACATTGGCTAGCTTTTAACAATATTTGAACTAGCGTTGATAAGAAAATGAAGTAGCCGTGTTATCAGGGTATATAAGTTGTTGTTTTGTAAAATGAACAATTCTTGTAACAGGTTTTTTGACGTTAGTGGGAATCATTATGCTTCATGGGAAAAACTGGTCATGTATCTTAGTATCTCCAATATAGAGTATATGGACGGAGCACTATAGTGTCAATTGTCAAAGACAACAAATTCAGTTGCAGAATTGTCATTCAGTCGCGCGAAGTTTGGGACACTTATTCTGGTATTCTGTATACTTTCCAATCAGACTTTTTTCTTTTGGGTGTGCTTATTTAATTCATTAATTTATTCCATATTATTTAGCGACACATTCACTTCAGTGACATTGTGCTCATCATCACGTTAACACACAAAACAGAAAAGTCTGTGAAATATAGATAGATCCACTGATTTTATTGAGCTATAACCTTTTGGACACTGTGTTTTGATATTATTAAGGCCTAAACAGTGAACAATTTTCTCATTACATCATTTTAAGTGTTTCATAGCCTTATATTCTGAATAAAATTGTTTGCATGGTCACAGAGAAGACAGCACTTTTGCATACTTAAAGTAATTATTTGTTATGATTTTATAAATATTTATAAATCGATTCACGAATCAATGCGTTGTACTTCGTGACGAATAACATCTTCACTGTGTTTGTAACATAGATTCTGCTAGTAGAAGGTTACTTCTGTATATTTACTAACTTTCCCATGGTCACAACAATTAAACAGGAAATCAAGATGTTGTTATTTCTGTGAAACACCTGATTTAGCTTCCAAAAACGACGGCGTTTGTTTGACAAGAATAACAAGTGGCTCCCAAATATAAATACAGATTGCTTTTTATTGGCGTGGTGTCTTGTGTGGTTGCTTTTTTCGCTTTCAAGAGCACTTTGTATGAACTTACCGAAAAAAGCTTTAAACGGTAAAACATACTGGAAAAATTTAGAATGCAAAACAAAGTTTCTGCTTACTATAGTGCCTTCTCGTGGAGAAAATGTTAAAAAATGATGGGTTGTTAAATAATAAAGAGCATAATATGAAAGAGAAGGGGTTGAGCTAGTGTAAGCGCCAGTGAAAAAATTAAGCAAACAACAATCACAAATAATTTTTCAACAAAATGTAAACTTAAAATTTTCGAAAACAAATTACCACAAATCACAGCTTTCACCCACTAGTATACAATACCCGTAACTTAAACTCCTCCAAGCGATTCTAGAATTAATAGCTCAGAGAAAACCATTAAAGTTTGTGGTCAGCTTTCATGCATAGCCGGTGATAATCACGCATCGTTCTAAGGTAATAAAAGCGGCAAGTCGTTAGGAAGTTCAACTGTAAATCAACTGTTGTTGACTGAAACGCAAACTCATCATTTACCTCGTAAACTAGTAACTTGCAGACGAACGCGTAAACCACAATAGTCAATTGAGCTTTGAAATTGAAACTGGTCTGTATAGATGGCGTCTATTAAAAATCTTTTAACTTACCGATCGTAAACAACCATTTAAATTTAACAATCAATTGGCACCAAATTAGAAAAAAATCGAAAATTAGAGGATGGGCTACTCTTTTTGAGCAGATTTTATGCATTGACTGCATTGGAAAAAAATACGGGTGAGGAAATTCAGAAAATCGAACACGACAGCTTTTGACTATTCTAGTCCCATATTCCACGTGATATATAAAAAAGAACCTAAGAAAAAATCATTTGCTTTTTGAAATCGTTTGCTCTGAGTCATAAGCCAGACATGGCAGTAAGCAGGCTGTTTGCCTAAAAGTAACTGAGTTAGTTATAATTTACACAGTACGAGTAAAAGTCCTCCAGTGGGAAATTGCTGAACTAACAGCGGCGAGGGTGGTAGCATGCTCGCTTAAATCAGCAGTGAAGCGTATTAATTCATTTGAAGCTGCAGAAAGCTCACACAATCTCATATTTCCAAGCACCGATCCAAGCATTCTTCATATAAAAAAGATAACATGCATTTTATTCCAGTTAAAACCCATAATATCAACACACACATACAATAAAACTACTACATGCGTACACCGTACAATAGCTACCGTGCCACACACGCATTTATCTACTATGTTACTCAATTTTCTCCACAAAAATATCTACTTCAACCTGAAATTTTTCCTTTTTATAGAGTTTCCTATCTTGTTTGGTTGGCAAAGTCAAAGGCAAACATTGTAATGAGCGCATGATTAACGAATACACGTCATGTAGCGTCTGTTCAAACAGCTGGAACATGTGTTTTAGGCTCAAACAACTTGCAACAAGTGTTTTGAGCATTTTTGGTGTTTTTGACACTGCCCGTTTTCTTTCTTTTTTGCATAATTGCTTTTTCGTTGCCTCGAAAACTGACAGGACATTTTAACGCTACAAAGCTTGACGTTTTTAATTAGCAATCACTTGAAGTGGAACGCTTTGTCAAGTTCGCGTGTAACCTGAAAAACTCAGGCATACATCACATAAATTATATAAAATGGACAGGTGAATCTTTGTGCAGAGAAAATTGAAAAGATTACATTTAAATAAACAGTATTGCTTATTGGAATTTAATAGAGTGCATGCTATTATTCGCAGCTTTGCATGTGCCAGAACTAGGCTTATGTTGTTTTAAAGATGCGCCGTAATGAATAAGTACTTAAAAATAATAATCCTTCATTGAGTCTTAAGCACATACATGCACCCTTAATTCTTTCAAATAATATAATCAGTCCGCTAGAGTTGACAAATACATGTACCAGACAACTCAGTCACTAGTAATCTTCGTAATGTCAGGTGACACCAAGTGGAGAAAGAAAGGAAAAGAAAATAGAATGCTCTAACGCCCGCCCTTGGAGAAGGATGCTTATTACAATCGAATTACACAGATTAAAAAGCGTTGTTTCTGGTGCCCTTCAAATAAAACAAAACTCTCAATAGTTAGTTTACCATTGTGGTTATGGAGAGAGTACTAGACACACAGGAAGATTTGGCAAAGAACAAAAGAAATAGGCCATTCGCAGCCTATATTATAATCTCGGTAAATATCCCTGTTTGAAAGAGATAATATAGTTGAAATTAACCTTGACAATCAATCACAGCAGATCTTATACAGCGAAACAAATCACCTACCGCAAATTATTAATCGTGGTTTTTGCAACCTCTCCTCTTTTATATCTATTTGATTCATGTTTGCTATTAAGTTAGTTAGTTGGTTATTAGTTATTTGATTAGTTATAAGTATGTTAGTTGAAAGTTTGTGTAGGTTAGGTAGGAAGTTGCTAGCAGTTGGGGTGCTTGACTGACTAGTTGGTAAATCGGTTGGTTTCGTAAAAAAAGGAAGACACGTGTACTAGTCTATTTAAAGATCAACGAGATCCTCAGAAAGCAAGTCACTGTACGCGCTTTTCACAGTTGCTGCACGATAATGATTGGTAACTTCGCGAGGCACTAATTCTGGTTGAGGACGTCAGGTGATAAAGGTTATTAATGTTTTGACTGAAGCGAATGGACAAGCAATTAACTAGTCGTTAAAATGACCACACGCGCACCTGGATATGTAGTTTGTTAAAAGTACCTGTGAAATCTCGATCACCAAGCACCTGGCTGAATGGTCTAAAACGCTCAAGAGGATTCGAAAGCGGGGATTTTTTGGAAGACCATAACAGTTGATCAATACTTGTTTCAGTTTTGATCAGCGCTTCGCAAGTTTGTAGTTTTGTTTTTCCTGAAGACGTACCCGTTTCCTACGCGTATAAATTAGTCATTCAGGCTCATTTAGTTTGAGAAGAATTGCGCTGAACCTATTCTAGATGGTGCGAGGTAAAATGGCACAGGCAAAAATGGCACAGGAAAAAATGGCACAGGTAAAAATGACGCAATGGAAAGTACGAAAAATGGCACATAGGTTATTTTGATGCAGTTGATGTCTATAATAAAACTAGAATGCGCTTAGTAGCAGATCTTTGCCAAAGCTGAACATTCTCAAGCTTATTCATCTGATTCTTTTGATTAAAAAATTTAACACAAAGATAAACAAGCAAATGTGACAAAAATCTACCTGTACTGGTATATATAGACTAGCAAGAGACACGCGAAATATTTATTCATTAAATTGATTTATAATCAATAATACACGAACGTGCAATTATCTACTTTTTATCTACTTTTTAACCATTATTTTTTGCGATGGCAGTAGACTGACAAATATATACGTACCAAGTCACCTTTATAAGGCTATACACATTAATCAACAAAGGTTACAGACAGCGTTACACAGTTTTACAAGCGAAAGTTTCTCGAAATGGAATTGGAAGTAACTCGCAGCTGTTTGTCTAGGTGGGGATAACAGAAAAAGAAGTATTAAACGCTCTTTCTGAGACCTCCAGCTTCGCGCATGTTTATTTTTTGTAAGTGGTGTTCGGTCAAGTTTTGCGAAAAAAGAACCGGCGAAAAGGTTCTCATTTTGGCACCCTTTAACCGCCTTTCTTCGCAAAGTTTCTTGGAATGCTGTTAGACAGTTTTTGCGTAATAGGCTTACTGTCATAACAGACAAAAAACTAAACAAATTGACAAAAAACAAACTGTGTTGAAGCACAACTTCCTTGCCAAAGGTAAAAATAACTAAAATAATAATTCTACATTGTAACCATAACCCTAAACACGTATTTTACTAAGTGCGTCATTTTTACCTACTTTTCCATTTGTGCCATTTTTACCTGCACCATTTTACGTACTTTTCTATTTGTGTAACATTTTTCTTGTGCCATTTTACCTACATTCGCTATATATATATATATATATATATATACACTTATACTACGCAAACTATTCAGTCTACACCAGGTGAAATTACTCAGTTCTCTCAACTACTCAAACTAAAGACTGAGTACTTACATAAGGCTTCTCATTTACGCATATTTAATGCCGTTGCGCTAGTTTAGTGGCTATTACTCTATTACCATAGTTTAGTCATCATTACAGGAGTCTACAGGACCCAGTCTACAGGAGTTAGGGACTTCCAAGTTTCTGCCATGTTGGTCTTACAATTTCGAATTTCGAATGTTTAGATTCATTGGAGATAAAAGTCAGTAGTGCTGAATATAGCAGATGTCAACTAGTCACTGAGGTTTTTTTATCGACTTTTCAGCTTGAATTTCTGGCTTTGTGGTGCTGTTGGCGTTCATTCAGCGTTTGGAAGATGAATTTCAAAATCATTGCTTTAAAACCTGCTGTTAATTCACATAAAATTGGTTGTTGTCACAGATAACAGTGCGGCAGCTGTCTGCCTGTCATTCTACATGCTATTATGACGACAACTTCAAATTTTTAAATGATTACTCGAATGTAAGTAATGTCACGCCTTTGGCGAAAAAAAGAATTATACACTCACCTGCTTGGCTAAAAATACTTTAGAATATTATGAGGATATACTGAAAAGAGAGGGGATTGATGTTAATGATCATAAAAACTTTAGAATATTATGAGAATATACTGAGAAGAGAGGGGATTGATGTTAATGATCATTACGACAGTAATCTTGACATTAAGATTACAATAATTAATTAATCACCCATGGAAACTTAAAATTAATGAAAATAAAAACTGACCGAATTAGCTCCAGGGTTACCAGAAATGCTGAATTTGGTATAAGAAATGAACTTTGTTCGTCTTTGTTTGTAACGTCAAAGCTAACATGATATTTTACTTTAAATTTAAGAGGAGATGTGATATCACACTATTAAGGTGTGAGGCGGCCAGGAAGGGCAGTTTTTTCTGGGACTTTGTCAGAAGCATTTATCATTCAACCGTGTACTGGTCGCTCATCAAATACAAGTTAAATCGCATTATTGAGCACTTTATCAGGCCTATTTGACGTTGACACCTGTCAGAAAAAAAGCAGAGTAAATTTTAATTACGAATGCATGGTTTGGTTACCTCATTTTAGGGAATTAGGCGTGCCTTCACCAACAAACTGTCACGAGCTGCAGAGAAGGCATATGGAAAGATAAAAAAGAGAGCCCACGGCGGCAACAGCGCCGTACGACGTGACAGCAAAATTACACATGTCACTTCACAGAGGTAGGCGCTAGGCAGATGTGCCAACGATCTGCAAATCTATAGGGCACGTGGAAAAAGAACTCTAGGCCTACTCTGCTTCACTAGTTCGTAACCCTGATGGTTGCCTTATCTGCATACAAATTAAGTTTGTCCACTGGCTGGCCTACAAATATAGACTTGGAACTTAGCAGGTCATATTTAACCGAGGAGAATGGTCTACAAATTGCTTCTGGGAAATGTAATGAAAAACGCTAAATAAACGCAAAAAAGCCAGAAAGTAGAAAAGTAGAGCGATTAGCAAGAAACCTATAATAGTAAAAACTCCATTGATTTTATAAAACGTAAAAAAGTCAGTCACAGGCAAAAGTCAATCTTGGCTAGAGTTATGGTAATTTCTTTTTTCCCGTGCCTTTTTTCCTGTTACTTTTTTGTGACTTTTTACCTGGATTCGTCACCCTGACTCATCCATGTCATAAAAAATGCAAATGCAAGGGGGAGGGGGTAAAAGCAAACAGAAGGACAATTTTCCAACCAGCAATAACCACTCAAAGAATTGCACGTCATTAAGTAGTAAGTTTCCACGTGATTATAAGAAAATGTGTGCCGAACCAAATGTAGGCAATTACTTGCAAAAGGCGAAAGTCATTCATTAATTAGCTCATTCTTAGCTATTGTTGCATTATAATTTATATCAGTCTGCATAACCATGATTAGGTTTGCCTCAAAGCAAGGGCACGTCAAATCTTCACACACAAAGTGCCCACTTACAACCTAGTGTCATTCTGTTCTGATAAAGACAAAGGCACACTTTGTGACACAATTCGATGTGTGAATAGTTCAAGGTAGCGAGGTACCGCCTACCATTTACAAAGCCACTCAGGAAGCACGAGCTATTGTTAAATAATTGAAAGCGAAGATACGAATTGCATAATACATTACGCATGCAACTCCAGCCTTAGCCAAAGAGAGAAACGCCGCTAAGTGCGGTTAGATGGTGTTATCACTAGTGTATCACGAGTGTGTTATATTCTCTATCCTTCTGAAAGAAATGTGAAACCTCAAATCTCTTCTCCCTTTATCAGCACTCCAAAGGGACTTAAGGTTTGCCGTTTTGTTGCATAAGGGCAGAAAAAAACGTACTGGTGATACTACATCTGTATGTTGCGTTAATAATAGGTGCATAGCAGCATTTCAGTTGATTTAAGAATTTAATCATCATAGTCTATTAGACTGTTATTACTACAGCATGGCTGTATTAGAAATATTACACTGCTTGTACCATTTCTTATCCGCATGTAAAAACATTTTAGTTGTTTCGTCGTTCTGTGGTGCTTTTAAAAATTGTAAACGTTCACTAAATCGTACAACTTTTCCAGTAATTTACTTATATTTTTCAATGATTCGTGTTCGTTACCATACAAACAATGATAGGCTTGTTGCAACATAAATCCTGCAATTCAGTTACAATCACACCATACCAATGATCAGGGTTTAGACATTTATAGCAAAACCAACACAAATCATTCTTCTCTTTTGATCCCCCACTTCCTCAATCAATTTGAATTGCGCGATCTTTTCTGGATAAAGAAAGGAAGAAGATGAACAAGACAATTTAGGGATCATGACGCGTTAAGTGCAGCTATGTATACATGCAATCCAGCGTGTTCCTTCTGTACCAACTCCGGCAATTATTTGACGGAACCGCCAGGTATAGTGAGGACGTGTAGAATTAACAGTTCACGGTCTAGGACAGTTCAAAAAACAACAGAAGCAAACTACATGTATTTGCTAAGCAAAGTCAGAGGATGGTATGTTGACATGATCTACTGTGAAACAATTTCAGCTCACAGGAATCTTAACCGAACTGCATATAAACCAAGGAAAGTACACAAAAAAGGCCTCCTTGATTTTGTTTTTCTCCCTTTTGTTTGGTTTCTTAATTTGTGGATGCATATAGGGCCAGTGAGGAGAAGAAATTGCACAATATCTGCACAGAAGAGGTCAATTTGCTTTGAGAGCGAGTGAGAGAGAGAGAGAGAGAGAGAGAGAGAGAGAGAGAGAGAGAGAGAGAGAGAGAGAGAGAGAGAGAGAGAGAGAGAGAGCAACTCGTGTACAACAAAAAGATGTACAAAAATATGGACTTTACGAAAGATTGTACACAAGATTTTTGATAAGTCTAAATAGGTTATCATTTCGTGAGTATTTTCCATACAATGTTTTATTTTGTATTTTAATCCCACAAGGGAGCGGTAACCCCGTATTTTCAACGAAAAAAGTCTCGTCTAATTCGACATAATTCATATTTCAATACTTTTACGCCCCGCAAACCCGATAACACCTTTAGCGCACTAATCAGATAGATAATAACTCAACCTGACAGGTATGGAAAACTTAAAATTTTTATCTTAAATTCTATTTGCTTACTGCGCAATTTCCAATGCGCTAATTAGGCCAACGCTGGTATTTTTAATCTCTTTAAATCTTAAAAAACTTTCGCTCTGGTTGTTAAAACACTAGTAATACAGCACTTTCACTGTTCTAATTAATTGTTGAACTTCTAAATTAAATTAATCACACTAAGAAGGACTTGAAAGATGGAATAATTATTCCTAAAGATAAGATACTGCTATCTATCTCTACGTATCTGGTTACCCAATTCCACATAAGTCTTCTTTATCTGATGAATGTTCCAAAGTAAAAAATGCAGGCAAGTAAACAAAGCACGAAATTGCGTTTTAATCCATTTACAACAGACAACAGACATAGACGATGTTTTAAATTAAGAATTACAAACAGTTGGAAGGTGCCAAACAAAAGCTCACCGACAAATAATTGCAGAATTCTGCTGAGACACAAATCCTAACAGACAAATTTAAACTAGGTATCTGTATCATGTTTGTTTTTTACTTTGGAAAGTAAGAAACGAAAGCTGATTCTGGCTGGTTATTCGTGTAGCCTGGCCTCTATGAATTTATTCGACCGCAATAATCAGCAACTTTGCCTGCGGTGTAACAGCTTTTATGTATTAATTGTGCAGATTATACAATATAGTTATACAGCGCTTATATGCAACCCAGTAACTGATTGTGGTGTGTTAAACTACTGGTAATTTGGAGACTGTTTAATTTGGAGACTGATTACATCTACAACTACGTCTCGGAAATTTTTAGGAACGTGAAAAAAATAAGAAAGAAAAACTTGCTGGTCGATTCACGCTTTCAAACAGTTATTGAACACGGCTACAAGAACATGCAGTCTACAATGTAATTGATCAGACTGCTATAATATTCGCTCTTATAACGTCCCTAAATTCGCAAAAATAAGTTATATAGCAGATTTACCCTGTTCTTGTCCTTACCACCATGAATTTAATGGGAGCATCGGCAATAGTGCGATAACAGCAACCACAAAAGCAACAGCAACGCGACAAGGAAATGACAATCACAACATCGACAGCGACACCAATAGCAGTATCGGTAGCAGCAGTAGCAGCAAAAATGATGACGAAAACCACCGCCCGTGTTACCATCACTAACGCCAATACCAGTGACAGCAGTAACAAAAGCAACAACGACAGCTGCAATCATAGCAACAGCAACAGCAGCACCAATTACAGCGTAAGCAACAACGACAAATGAACTTACTGCCCTGTCAACCATCATAGATAGCACCACCGCCACTACCAATGGCAGTAGTCATTGCATAAGCAAGTGTTATAGTTGCATTAGTATAAACAGCAGCAACAAGCAAAAAAATAGTGCAAAGAATAAAAACAAAGGTGTCATAGAAGCATTTTGAAGCGCATTAATTGAGACGAAAGATGAAAATTAACAGTATGGACGAACAATACTTTACAAAACTTATTGATGCTAGGTAATAAGGATATGTACATCTGATGCCAAAAATTAAAAATGTCATATTGTAAATTCGTAATTGCGGTTAGAAAATAATTTGTGGAAAAAATTGCACTACCACTTAATACACCTGTAATGTCTAAGTCTTCACTCTTGTACATTAAGTCTATAAATACAGCAAGGCGCATTCCAGAAGTCTGCTGGTGATAATAATGATTACTCCCACACGTGACAATTTTGCCAAAATATTGGCATATTGTTCGCCCGTAATAATAAGAAAAGGGCCCTTGGCAACACTTGGGGGGATTATAAAACAGGTCCTCTTTTTTATTTCGGGAGAGTGAAGCAGCTTCAGTATGGTTTATTTGCCAAACGACAGTCACTGCACGCAAGCGAGGTTCATCAAGCATTAGTCTATTCTCTAGTATATTTGCTCACTGCATTCAGTTTTAAATCCCTCACAGAGAAAAGGTGAAAGGTATGCACTTTTAATACAGGATATGGGTCAGTATAGCAGGGAAAATAATATATTCACGCCAAAAGCGCAAACCACACACTACAAAATTCCCAGTCTTTGCCTCACTGCCATCAGGGTTCAAAGAAAAGACTGGCGGCAAACCTGAACTTTCTCCGTTTTTTACAAGAACACAAAACAGTGGTAATAGTATGTATTAAGAAATATTAAATTAATATATTATTAATGATTAATGCAAGTTTTCGAATGAAATTAATACAAGTGTTTGAACCATTTACTTGTTAATTGCAAGATTTGGCAATTTTTTTCAATCGCACAGATATTGCGGTTTTTTACGTGATATCTCATATTTCAAGGGGCTTGGTAACTCGTAATAAATTCGCAGAATCATTCTTAAATCTTATAATTGCAAAACTTAGCATATTTATCTATTTTCAGAACTTTTGTTACCATATCCTTATCTCTTACCTGACAGAAAATCTTCAAGTTTTAAAAAACTTCAACAGCACTTCATCTAAAAACAAGAGGTCTGTATCATATAAACTTGCATTGTAAAGCAGCTGGAAATTTAACTCAAATGCTAGACAATCCGCAAAACTGGGCAAATGCTCATGATAGTTTTGTGCTGGCTTGTTTGGTGCATTCTCTCAAAACATTAAAACTATGAAACTGGCAAGAATCAAACTAAATGCAAGATGTTCTACAGTCATAACCAAAGTGTCGTAAAAATTTTCTAGAAATGTTCTAGAAAATCAGTCACTAAATAAATGTAATATTAATGTCGCCCGAATACTGAGCTAGTACAGTGTGTTGTAGTCAATCGGCCTATGTGGTAGTAAATGCTAGGGGTAGGACAATTTATCACCATAAAACAATTTGCAGTCAAATGACCTTGCTACCCGGGACAGTTAAACTATCAATTGGCAAGACTGTAACCTGAGTTTATTATTATACCGGCCTGTTAATTTAATAAAAATCTACCGAAGTAGCAACATAATTACTGAAATTATCGAGATACCCAAAGAGACCTACTGTTGGTAAATGTCTGGAACTTATTTTTTACTTGAAGACATCAAACAAGTAGTCGCTGAATATCGTACTTTGATTATTGTCCATGGCTAGCATAACACATTATATGTAATGTAATATATATAATATCTTCTTGGCCGTTAACTTTTTTTCTATATTATGTATTAACAATTTGAAATTGAAATAAGAATTAACTGTTAATGAACGTATCTTTTGTGTATGTCTCTAGCGACCAAAGTTAGGCAATACAGTGTTTGTGTAGTAAATATATGGGTGATCGCTTCTGAACGTTTTAATCTGCCAAGCATGTTTACTACAAAGCTCAGGTACTTCTCTCGCTGGGGAAAGACGGTTACACGCAACGGGTTTCCATGTTTACTGCCTCCGATTTAAAGACACTAAACTGTTAAAATGAATTATTTTTGACAGTGAGCTAAGTTTTGGTCTCGCTACAAGCGTCGACGTAATGTGTAGACCTGCCACTGACTGCTTGATACCGGTTTGCGGTGAGCAAACTGCATAAAACAAATATGTAGGCTATATTTATTAAGTAAGAAAACATCGTGTATACGTTTATGAATTTCAATAGTGTAAAATTTGGAAACGCTTTAATTACTACAACTTTACCTAAATTGACATTTTTAAAGGACAAGAAAAGGGGAACCTAGAGTAGGTTTCAGAAAAATGGCCTTAAAAAATTATACAATTTCATGCGTATATCGTACTCGCGTTGAAAGGATTTTTTCGTTCGTTTTCATTTTAAATCTCCAGCAATACTGTTCCGACAGCGCCATTACATGACTTCATATATATATATATATATATATATATATATATACATTCGCACAGTATAAATCAGGGGAAGAAAAGGCATTGCATCAAAAACCAATTGGTAAAATGTCGCTGACTAACCTTACAGGGTGCACCAATCACTAACCAAAAAACGTATTTTTTTATCCTATTGACAAAGCACGGTAAATAAAAATTTTACTTAGTTAGTGACGTGGGCGTTACGAATGCTCTGATTATTTTTTCAAACTTTACTCAGTGTTCTCTAAATTTGTTTCAAATGACTATCGTCAAAATGGCTGCGTCTAACGGTGTCGTGGGAGTTTAAATTTACATGTTTTAAACAGCGTTACTCCCAACGCAAATCCTGTTTGCAAAAGGGCAGTACGTAAGTGGTATAAAATTTCAAGACGAATTTTCAAGCTTTATATAAGGCATCTTCCGTATAGCTGGGACAAGATAACTGGTTAAAAACGTCAACCGGGTTAAAAATTTTCGGCTAGTTAAAAGCGACTTTCCTCCGACCGTCACCCTTCCGACCATTATATTATTACACATATAGCATTATTACAAGACCTTTACCAATCGCCCTACATTGTATTTTGCAACTTTTATTAATGATGATTATTCAGCTAACATGGGTATTGTTATTCACAATCTGTCAAAAAAATGACTCTGCAAACACAAAGCGAAAACGTCATGTTTATAAACACTTGTCTTTTAACTTCATGGCAGGACATGCGAAACAACCTAATATTGATAAATTACAGGTGAAAGGGTTAGAGAAGCGGGATAAGCGAAACAGCCTACTATTGATAAACTACAGGTGAAAGAGTTAGAGAAAAAACTTGTTCGAAAAACCGCTGCAGGTGGTAACCATGACGTGATTCTAAAAAATGACAAAAACGACATTATTTATCAAATTTTTTTCGACAGCTGAACTAGTTCACTGAAGGCGAAAAACAGTAACGGTTGAGTTTATTCTACCAAAAAGTGAGAAAGTCAACTGACTTTGGGAGGGGGGCGAATGATTGGCGTGGTTGCATGTCAGATTTTCAAACATCTGTGGGTCAAACACGCTGAATGAAGAGTAGGAAATTAATAGTTCGTTAACTAATGTTGTCCTTTCTGACGTATTTTGTCGATCTGAATTGCCTTATGTATGGAACGATCATTTGACCCATATTTTTACATATCATTGTCCCACAATTTTAATTTTATGGCACTCTTGCATATATGTTACATGTATGGCTTTCAGTGACGAGATAAAAATCTTAATCTAATCTCAATCTAGTCAGGCCTGTTTTTTTACGTAATTTGTTTGAAACAATGCGCAATAGGAACAGAGTTATGAAATAAATCATGTTCTGACGACTACGGAAAGGAGACCTCAACCCGAAGGCTTTCCTGTCCCATCTGAGGCAAAAAAAACTAACTATGCCAAAAAAATCTAAACTGTTGAAAGGTAACAAGATGCTGTGACACGAGCATAAACGCCATGCAACCTTTTATAAATATGCAGGGAGAAGTAGAGCTTCTAGGCACATTAAGGAATTAGACAGCTACTTCTTTTTAGCTTAATTAACGTTTATATGGGCGCTATGGAACTAAGCAGCTCACCCTTAACAGCATTAAAGAAAAATGGCTTTTATCTTTGAGTACGCGATGACTTATACCAGGTTTGATACTCTTGGTATTTACCACGCATATAGGCTACTTGCAATAATTTTTATTGATCGTTTACAATACTGTGTTTGGTTCACTTGTGGCAACACATATATGAAGGAATTCCTTTTAAGCAGTAAACTAAAAAGAAATAATCATATTTGTCAGACAGTGCAGTCGAATGGATAGCGCGCTGCTTTCTATCTAAGAGGTCGCGGGTTCGACACCGCTGGCGGGTATCACCAGACTTTAAAAGCTGGTGTCACCGGTACATGCTGCTGCTGTTGGCGCGTAGTATTTAGACTAGAAGCGGGGTAATAATGATCTCTGTTTAGCAGTTATATAATTATATAGTCTGTCATTTACACTCAGCGATGTAGTCCTCATAGCAGACTGTACTGCTTGTTGTCTTTAAAGGCAATTTAAATAAAGGTTATGTATTATCACCATTACATTCCTTACCTGCGTGAGTTAAATTAAATCCTAAAATGAGATTATAGTTAACAAGGTACATTATTATGCTTCTGTAATTAACAAGTTTAAATTTTAGCAGGTAAACGCTCTCTGCAGTATGTCAATTTATCAGTCAACCACGCACGGTTCCTGTGTTATTTGCTGTTAAATGAAGTTTACTGTTCAAAAGAGCAGTGAATCGGTGGCCAGGTGTGTACAGGTGTAAAGTATATGTACACATCCCACCTTGCAGTGCCAGATAAGATATTTGTAATCTTTCGGGACGCAGATCAAAGGGCCGAGGCCGCCAGGTAAGTCATTAAATTTATCACGGTTAATAAAGAGCAGGGAATCAGTAGCTTTTTAACAGGTTGGTTAGTCAAGTTGTGAGCAGTGGAATGGAAATTACTACAACCAAAACATTCCTGTGTAAATTTAAGTACCTATGTATGTTCACTCATGGAGTAAGCCATTCATTCATGCTGTACCGTTGAAAATTAGCCCGGGATTGAAAAAGTAGAGCCAAATCACATTCTAACCTAAAGCTTCCTACAAACTTGCATGTACTTGACTTTAATTATAATAAACGCAAATCAAGTCACGTTTATCCATTTTTACGTTTTTACTTCATAAATTAGTATAATAGTCACAGTAAAAATAAAAATTTTAACTCGTCATTATTACTTTTTGAAAGAATCCAAATCATGTGTTTTTCTGTTACATATGTGATGATTATTAATCTTTGCATGTGTGCAATAAAATTTATTGTCCATTTTCACTGCAGTTGGTAAATAATCAGCTTTGCCTAGGACTGAATACTCCTTCCAAAAAAATTTAACAAAGTAATTTTATCACCACTAGGAGCTATATTAGGCATGAATTCTTCAAAGTAATTAATTTATGTCTGAAAGATATCATGACAAGAATACAATGGAAGCCTATAATTTAATGTCTCAGTAGGCAAGTACTATAATTAGGGATGAGTTAAGGCGTACAAAACAGATAGCTGAAGGGTCAAGACATGCTGTGTTTACAGTGTGCGGCCGCGTTATTACTGTCATTGTAATCAAGATGGACTGACTGTCCTTGAAAACCCAGAACTATCATAATTAGAAATAGTAACGCTGCCCAAACCTGGCTGAAATCTTTTACAGATAAATAATAACTGCCAAGCAAAAACAACAAGTATAATAGCTACAAAAAACCGCGCATACCACAAAATAATTGCATATTATTTGCTCTTCTCCGCCTTCTTCCTGCGCCGACAAGAACTGATTCCCACCCCATGACCTGCCCCCGTTCAGCCAGCTTCCACAGAAGCTCAGCGAGCGGTTTATTGACCACCAACACGTTAGTCTGTGCAAGAAATGGAAAGCACCTTAAGTGAATTAACTTTAACAGCTTAAACTACAATAAAACTTACCAAGGTTTGTCACGGTTTACAGCTGATGTGCGTGTCACAACAATCCAAAATTCACTGTAAATCACCGTTTTCTGCCTGCAGGAACTGCTGTCTTTCTCTGCTCTTTTGTTCGCTCGATCAATTATTACAATCTGTGCCAATGCAAACTAGTGCTATCACGATGCCTGGCACTTTAGAACTGGGTTTTTCACATCTCATGATTTCAGTGTTCAAAAGCTAGGAATCACGTAAACCGAACTTTGGAATTGGTCAATAATTATATCGTTGGTTTAACATGTCCATTGCATGAAAGTATGTGTCTCACCGTCTTGTTTCGGCTAGTGTATTCTAAAAAATAGAAACAAATTCGACACTGTAGTATAATAAACTATTTTGTGCATATACTGAGCGCGATTAAATATGAACGATTAAAATCTTTTGCAATACCAGTCTTACTGTAAGCGACATTATCTTCGAAACTTCTATCACGGCGGTATATGTGTGTCGACAGTTTGGTGTGTCTCCTAGCCAGTGTCAACTACCCCATTAATTACACTATGATTAGAGGGACAACAGAACAAACTAGCAAACCTGTTCCTTCCCAACCAAACTTTGCTTGATCTCAGAAGGAAGAAAGTGACAGCACTTTTTTAAACCACCGACGAATGTCAACTGCTGTCAACGCAGTTTAAATTCGTCCAAAATTCAGGTATAATAAACAGGTGAAAAGACGAATTCATATGCAGGTAAACAAAACATATTACCTAAGGGATTGCGCGGTTTCAAAAAGGAACTTTGCGACATGCTTTGCGTGCATTGAACTGATTTTTTAGAATAAAATAAGTAAGTAAGTAAGTAAGTAAGTAAGTAAGTAAGTAAGTAAGTAAGTAAGTAAGTAAGTAAGTAAGTAAGTAAGTAAGTAAGTAAGTAAGTAAGTAAGTAGGTAAGTAACTAAGTAAACAAGTAAGTAGAACAGCTAACTATCGCAAAAAACAACAAGACAACACATTTTATAATTTTTGTTTTGTGTAGTCACTTGTAGCTACAGAAAATGAATGATTGCAGACTTATTTAACTAAACTGTGGTATTAACAGGTGCACACATCATAGTGAAAAGTAGTCTGCTATTAAACACACAACACATTATTTCCAAGCGCAAGATCTGCGGCTAGTTGACCCTGACAGAATAGGTGCCTATTTAATCTCAATGTTAGCCCCTAGTCTTCAGACGGTCAGCATATAATATTCAGCCATTAATGGTTTGTTTACACCTAATGGACTCTTGGATAGCTGGTTACCTAAAATAAGTTGTAGTGGCTAGTGCTTCAGTTTTTGTGCTGTTACGTAACTTTAGATTTCTCTGAGATTTTGTTATAGTTTTCAGAAATATTTATGCCACCTCAAAATACCAAAAATCTCGACCGCCTATATCTATAAACTTCATGTAGTAGCATTTTCTAATTTTTATTTGTGTAAAATACAAAGTGTATCTCATAGCTTAATTTAATCTAATTACAAAATATAAGTGAGCTGTAGAATTTTGTATCCTAACACTCAGTGGTACTGCTAACTGATACGTTTGTATTTTGTCAGACGATTTTTGTTTATGGCAAACTGCACCCTAATTAAGGAAGACATGTCAGTCTCGTGCATTTATTAGTCAGGTAATGGACGCAATGTGATCGTCAGGTCCCTGGACAGAATCAGGTACATGGCCAGGTGGCGGCTGTCTCCTCAGAATGGGCATAGATCACAAAGCGATATGCAGTTTTTCTCTTCTTTAGAAGAGCATTAAAGCCGGCGACCAGTTAATTGGCCCGTGGCGGTCTGATGCTAAGCCCATTCAGAGGTTTGCCATTAGTTTCAATCAGCCTGTTTGGACGTCAATAAAAACTAAAAGCTAAACAGAGAAGGAGTTTATCCAGCAGTGTACTTCGGGAAAAGGTTACACAAATGTCTCCAGTCGGCCTGTCAGTAAAACAAATGCTTCACAGTGCAGGCTGTATTTACTGAAAGTGAACATTTGCTTCTTGACAGCACATGGGACAGAGCCTGACCATAGCCAGATACAACAGTCAAGACACGTTGTTTAATATTGCCATACGTTACTGTGCTTAAGTGGTAACTGCCAATGTCTCATCCGCATAAAGGCAACAAAACAATTTCGAGCGTATAAAATTGCTGACTTTTTGATATGCCTACATTTTAAACAGACCCATTTCATCTCAACGCAGCAGAACGACATGTTTACTATGGGCTCTATAATGCATGCTTCGTTATAGGGCTTACACGTTTATTATCGTCTGGCTTGTATTGTTTAGTTTCCGAGTATCAGGTTTTCGGGGTGAGATGCGTTTTTAAATGGCCCCCGGAGATTTAAGTTAAATTTAAAAACGCGTGCGACTATGATGTGCTCTGTTAGTTTTACAAGTTAAGTATCATCGTCACGTGCTTTGTTTTTTAAACCGACTGTAACAGCAACAAAAAATGATAATCAAGAACATCGTCATTTTAACTTGTAGCACACAGCAAAATGCGATTCGCTCGCAATCTACTGATCAGTGAAAAGCTGAAAAGGAGTCTAACAGTTGTACTTTTCCAGCTTTAGTAATTATTCAGGTTTAGTTCGCAACATGGACCACCTAAGATCATCATCATCACCACCACCACCAACACCACCACTATCATCATCGTCGTCATAAAAATGATGTAACGACTGCGAAAACCCTTTCGGGTAATAAAATGTGACTATCAAACTTTTGCAGAACATTGACATCCTCTGTTCACTTAATAATTTTGGCTTGCAACATGTAGTGTAATCATGCCTAATGAGTATTCACACTGAGATTAACTTCTCACAAAACACATAAAACTACTTTTATGTAAACTGGTTTCGGTAAAAATGACCACTCACTTAAAACAAGATCCTGTCGTCAGAGAAACCATTTCTATTTCATCATCGCAAATCGTGTACTTGCAAAGTACAATCTGTATTATAAAAACGTTGGCCTGTGGTTTAGGCCTTTCATTGATATTGTTCAAGTCGCAATTTATAAAGGATAGTGACACTAGACGTTTCTAAACTTTATCAAAAAACGAACTTAAACAACAATTTCGCGGTCTTAAGTAGACAAACAACTGTTCACATGCACTACACAGTCCTACAACACGTGCATACTGTATTACGGTGAGACTGAACGGTTTAATGAAATTCACACTTGGTGTGAGCGCACTCGAGTGTGAACAGAGCTGTTTGCATAATTGTCACGCATTAAGCTGTTGTTATTTTAGTGCGTTATGGTCATGGGGCACATGGGTCGTACTAGTTAAGTGGAGCTACTGGTCTTGTACTGCTTAAAAAAAATAATACTTTGGGGTTGTGTACAAATATCTCAAACTAAGTGTGAACTACAATTAAGAAATTAATTTGTATGTAGTTTATCAGCACAGAATCTCGAGAACAGAACAAAAGCAGAAGTATTATAAAAAAAATCGTGATTTTGTTTACAACTTTTTGTTTTGAATTACAAACGATCTTCAGATATTCAGACGTAGGCGGTTTGTCACTCAAATGGCAAACGTTGCAAATAACTGCACGATGTTTTTATTTGGCGATTGTGCTGAAATAGTAATTTGTTTAAAAGATGGCTATACAAATGTTCTATATGTTGAAATGCTTTCAGCTATGTGAGCCTATGCAATTTGGGCGTTGAAAATTTCATAATAATTAATAGCTAAACTCAACTCATGACGTGTGTCGGCTCAACACAAGTAGTATAGGTTCAACAGTTCAAATCATATAAAGATTGAAAAATATAAGTTTCGGCACTGTCCATGTGTCCAAAAACTTCTCCGACACCACTGTCCAGATTCAAATTACGTATGGGTATCTTTCATTCCTGGTGCTTAACTCGTGATCGTAATAATTAATAAAAAATATACGTCAGTTTTACAAAGGCGTAGTTGTCTTGAGTGTTCGGCTGTTCGCGATCAGGGCGGTCTGTTTAATACTATTGTTCACTAAAAGCTATTGTAGGGTTTATAATGGGTGGTCTACTACGCAACTATTGTACCACTAATCGGCGAATAAGGAATATTTCATTTGATTACTCAGTCCTAGCTGCGGGCACGCCTGTTCCAGGTGGACCCCTATGGATGCATGAGCCATAAGGTCATCCATACAGCTTAATACTGGTTTAATATGACGGCTGCTGGAAAGAAGACTCAAACTAAGATGCGGAATAGGCCTATAAGTGTCGTACAAATGACTACAACTCCTTTATAAAAAATTCAAACATTGCAGTTATCCCTCGAAGACATCATTGAGGAACATTTGATCATTCAGAATATCATGGCTGATTATCAGTATGGCGCCTATTATGAAGCTCCTGTCGTTTGGCTAATCTAATTTGCATAAACGGTAAATGTTCAGGTAACAATTGCAATTGCAATTAGAGTTGTTAGGAATTTATAAAATTGCTCCAAACGATAATTCAATTCAAATTTAAAAAACCCTTATAGCTGTAACTAGTGATTAGGTATGGAGAAGACATTACATTTATCTTTATTAAACAGTAAAATCCTGACCGATGTGTTTAAGAAAATAAAAAATTAAGAAAAAAAAATCAGTTGTTTTAAAACTTATTTTGGTCACATTATGGACTCACATAGCGCTTCTGACAGCTGTTTCTCATTTTTTCAGAAAATGACAATAGGCATTAGAATACAGGATCAGGGCTTAAATAATTTAGGAAAAGTCGTCCAAAACAAATGATGATAATTATGACGATGATTATGATGGTGATGATGATGATGATGATGATGATGATGACGTAGACGACAACGATGATGATTCAAATGCAAAGGAAACGTGGGGCATCAGCAGATATGTTAAACAGAAGTAGTTCAGATTTGAAATAACCCTACTATAAACGCTGCAAGCAAAAATACCATAAACTTGTTAATCCTTAGTTTGTTTTCGAAATACCTTATTAGATTACAACACCTAGTACAATACACGCATTTCAGGTACTTATTGTTCATTGTGTAAAAGGAGTTCAGTTAATCCTTTCATGACTAAGCGGGGCCTTTGGAAGAATACTGCACAGATTCGGTGGTCAGTAGAAATGACCTCACAATAGGAGTGGGTGTCAGGTCTTGGTTCAGACCATTCATACCTTAACAAGTATAATAACTGGATAGATAGCGTATAATTACGTGTAAATTGGTTTTCGTTTTTGTCGACTACAGCAAAATGGTTCAGTTCTTTATTTTGACGTTATCTTATCTGTGTTCTGTTGAAAATGAACAATTTTAATCAGAATAATAAATGTCTGACAAGGTTTCGGGTAATGACCATAATGTTCACTAGAACTTTGGGCTTTTGTGATTTTGCAGTAAAAGTTTATACGTTTCACAAAGTGGAAGAACAGAAAATAATTTTTGCTATCCATTTTTTGTCGATTTCGCATTGCACATTCGAAAATCTTATAGTGCTTCCAGAAGGCAGCTATAAGATCCTTTACTGAGAATCTGAGATCCCTCTGCAGTTTTTGGGTTGGTCGGCCGGCTGGCTAGCTAGATTTTGTTCATTAGTTAGTTACAATTTAATCTTAATAAATTATTATTATCTTAATTCAAAATTTATATCTATATTTACATATATATGTATATGTATATATACAAAATACCCAAATATGTTAAACACAGTAGAAGCATGTACAATTATTATAGGCCTAAATGGGAGTTGCAAGCTATTCCTCAACAACTTTGTATAATAATTACATCTTAACCATAAGCAGAATGCTCGTAAATGTCTATTCTATATAATATCACATTAGTAATGCTCTTTCCATTCGTCAGACTTAGCCAGTTCATTATATTTTTCTAACAATTTCAAAACACTAAAAAAATTATTAAGCAAACGTTTAAAACAAAAGCTCCTTACATAGCAGACAACTCGGAAAATATGTGATGATATTGAAGAAGGGCTTAACTTTTAGTTAGAGAAGTAGGTCACTCACAATAATTATATCCTTGCCACTGAGAATAACAATTAGGTGATGATACATGTGAAAAAAGTATTATTGAAGCTTAAATTGTTAACCGAACAAAACATTCTCACTTTTGCGAAATAATGCACGGTTTTGTACAGTTATTACGTTTTTCTGCTGTAATTGCATATAGTAGTATTATAAAAAGTGAAAGCACTTATTAAAGTTAAGTACTTTTGCGTGCAATTGACTGAACTTGCATGCGCATATTGCGATTGCATTTTTACCAATATACAAAACGAACTAGGTAAAAATGGCTCAGGTAAAAGTGGCACAGTTAAAAATGGCACAGGAAAAATGGCCAGGATAAAAATAGCAGATTTCTATAATTTCTATAGCAAAAAAACTTAAACAGACAAAAGGGAATGTTATGATTTGTTATACCAGGATCAGAACTGGTAAAAGTACACTTTTTGCAGCAACAAGGTTTTTAAATACGATGTCATTTATAATCATATGTTTCTTTTTGCAAAAATTGAAGTTTCAGCTTTATGCAGAACAGCTATATAAACCTAAGAAGGTCCATCGAGTCACATTCATTTGGAAATTTACTGTATTACTACATATAGGCCTTAAGTAACTTTAGAAATTTTGTTTGCTCACAGCCAGATAAAAATATATTAATCGTTGAAGTTTTATGTCATTATGGCACTTGCATTCTATAAGTGATTTCTTTGTTTCAGAATCTAAAGTCAATGATTTTAGTAGGCCAAACATTATAAACTCCTTTGGACGAACAATTGATTTGTAACACACACCTCATTTTAAAATAGAATCGAAGATGTGCCAGAAATGAAACAAGAGTTATAAAAGTATTTGCGGCATACAGGGAATATCAATAAATGCAGTATATTTGTAAACAAAGTAACCGTCACATAACTTCTAGTCGTCTTGTCTGAAAGAGTCGAACCAGCTAATGTTGCGCATTGGACTTTTGTAAACACATGTATAAGCAGGTATGCCACATTTGGTTGCCCTAAATGCTGAATTTGGGCGCTCAGCTAAAATAGGTGACTTCGGACTGGCTTGATCACCGGTGAATGCGTTTCCCTACTGATCTAAAGCGTCTGCAATCTACGCACAAAGCCCCTGGTTCAAATCTAGACTGTATTCAAACTTTTTCAAATAACATTAACATTATAACAATGAAAGTAGTCTGGATTTTGGAATTGATAAATTTGTTCATCAGTCTTATACACGATAATGACAGAGATAAAAGTGAATAGCCTGAGAAATGGTTACTCCAAGAAGTACAGAAAGAAAACTAAAATAATATTTCTTTTAGAGACCAGACGTACACTTGTTACTTTGCCCAGCGCCATTTGCAGATAAGCATCTACCACATGCTTAAATTCAAGTACTGTACTCGCAGGGTGTCTTCGCGAAACGTGAGAAAACACTCAAATCAACTTTTCACTTTCACATTTTGAACAAATACGTTATGAAAGTAAAACGTCGGGTGGCATAGACTTTAGAGAACCAGAAATTCTTCTGAACAAAAGGGGCGAAACAACAAGATTCGCTTTTCTTAACTCACAGCGGTGTCTATTATATGAAGCGATTTGAACTGGTAGTAATTAAATGGTGTACAGAATAATCAAGGTTATACAACAACCATTAACTAAGGAATTTGCTGTTGCACTGTGCGCTCATTGAGACTGCCCGGCAGTTGTCGATTTTCAATTACTTTACTGTGTTACGACAAGCACGATAATTGTCACATTGATTGCTAATTTCATGGTAAATCAAGATTGCTGTTAACTTCGAAGGCTAATAACTGAATTTTATTTTAGTTTACAATTTAAGCCGCGATTGCTAAAACATATAATTAATTTATTAAAATTGTTTTACATATCATATTATTATAATTAGTTTACATATTGTGACAATCCTGCGAACAAAATAGATCAACCGCGACCAGAGTTGAACCAGCGAACTGAAGTTTGAGGACGCAGCAAGTTACACGCGCTTTAAAGACAAAAATTATTTCTTTCACGTTCAGATAACTTTTTTCAAAAAGAAAAGTAAAATCGATATTCATTTACGGTCGCTCATTTAATAGACAACATTATCACTAATGACTATTTAGCAACTTATACATAAACGATACATGTAAGTCTGTAGTTATAAATTAATAACGAATAATATGTAGAGTCAATGCACAGCGTTGGCAGCCGTTGGTCTCGAACCCAAGACTGCAAGCACTAAGCGTGCCTGCAAGGAATTCAAGCTGGAATGCTCTTGTTCACAATCACGATGACTTAGCAGAAACATAGAGAATATTTCGCAACATGTAGATGCATGATTTTACATGTGCCTGAATAATTTCGTAAAGATTCAGATATAAAATATACTGGTTTAAAAATTGCTCCACGAAATCTGGATGAATTTAAAAGGGTTTGATTTCAAAGGATATTTCGAATGGTTTCATATCCATTCAATTACATTCGGAGAATTTTACGCATGCATAAAGGCGCTCAAATTACATACAGAGTTTAAGTGGTTTCATTAATAAATAAATAAATAAAATCGAAGAGTTCGGTCGCGTGTATAGGACTTCAGTTTCAGACGATTTTGCTAAAGTTTAGAGGGTTTCGCACAGATTTACAAAGTTTTCTTCTGGTTTACATGGCTTCGTTTGGAACAGTCATTGCGGTCTGAGATTAAAAAAAAAATAATCATGTTCCAAGTTAACTACTAGAGACTTTGTAAATGAATTTAGAATTGCTTATGCTATGTGTAACTGGGAATGTTCTGAACGACACCTCATCGAAGTAACTCTACTTCTACATTTAGTTTTTGTGCTGTTTTGATGGCATGTTTTTCGTTAATCCTTGAGTATGGTCAACAAACGCTTAGCAGAGCAAACAGAACGGATAAAAGACGTTAAAATTGACTCAAGCTACATGGGTGTGTTTCGAAGAAAAATCAACTTGTTCTGATTGGGTGTTCCCAACATACTGCCCGGAACATCTTGAATGCAGATATAGTTATATTTTACGCCTACATAATATCAAGAATAATAAATTCTTGTGCTCGTAACTTGACAATGAGATACATTGATTTTTCACGTCCAAGGTTACTTGATAGATTACTGCAAAGAATTAATGAAATGTTGTTATATGGTTTTGCGAGATGTTGCGCTTGTCTATTATACACATGGTACCCACTACTCGCAAAAGTTTCTTACCTGTCTTTTCTCAAGCAAGAATTCGTGCAAACACCTTGTAGTAATTTTTGTAGAATGCGTAAAATCCGCAAAGGAAAATGGTTGATCCTTTGATCTTTCTAGGTTTTAATATACTGAGTACAAATCATCATTTGAAAATCATTCAAACCAAAATCCACTAGACTAGAAACTTTAAAAATAACAATGTTGAAATTTCAGATAGCGCTAGAACGCTTACACGAGTACACGTATATCTGATACCAGTGGCTAGTAATACATTGCTTGCTACTGTTTTTTCTTTATTATTTGCTGATGTCATTAACAACGGAATGTTAGTCAGTCAGTCAATTCCAAAATGAATAAGAACCACAAATTGACAAACTGGCTAGGAAGGAAATAAAAGAATACAGGCACTGGGACTGGTTAGTCAAAAACCAAATCTGAAGATTTTCTGACTTAAATCTTTCCACCAAACCACTGCAATAGCTCGCTATCAGTGTAGAGGATTTTGCGGCATCCGTTTTCAAATTTCACTCCCCAATGAATGCCAGGTTCTTTGGCGGCGAGATCAAAGCATTGTCAAAGCAGCCATTAAATTATGAGAGGGAGGACAGGAGAGTGAGCTTAATGGTTGGCAAAAAAGTGCACCTTTCCTCTGGGCGGGTATCTAGACCGGGGCTAACACTGTCGCAAGCGTCGAATGTCACTTAGTTTAAACTGATTGTCCAAGATTTATGAGTTTCACTTTCCAAATGCAATAACAGCAAACGTTCGCAGCGTAAGCTTATATAAACTGACCTTTTCCAGTTAACTGAGCAATCACTGTTAAAGAGAAAAGTCGATGCCCGTACATTCTTCTAGCGATTAAGTTCAGGTTTACCGTACATGCAGAAAAATTACTCTTTATCCAAACTTTCCTTTCAACTACTTTCTTATAAAGACGTACATCAGTAGTGTTTAATTTAGACGCAACATTTGAAGATTAGCCCTGAAAGCAAAAACCATCAGTTGACACCATCAGTCGTTTAACGGTTCAATGTTACTTTTGTCTTGACTTTTTAAATTATTAAAATTCACCTATGGTCAGGAACAAGCAGCAGCAGCAGCAGTAATAGTAATTAGCAACAGATATTAGGGCGGTGATTTATGGGGTTTTTAAGAAAAACATGATAAACATGGATCCTTCCCAAAAATGGCCATAGCAATTTTGTTGGATACAGCGTGCGATTCAAACTGTCCGGATAATTTCCCTGGAATGTACATCATAATAACACGTTCAAGTTTATTTTATTGCCCCATAAATTTGGACACCTTTTAGCCATAAACTGCGCTTACTCTGCATTGCCCAAGGGTGTGTGAGAAGTCTCTTATGATACAAGTCACAGTAATAGAAGTGTCGAGTTGAACTGGTCTAAATCGAAAAATAAACAGCCGACATCCATTACACAATAATATAAAATGATTTATTAATTCTTTCATATTACACGAATAGCTACAGGCATCAGTGAGGATTCGTGTGATAAAAAATTAAAACGCAGGTGCTCTATACTTTAGGTTCAGCGGCTTCAGCCTTGTTTATGCAGACGGATCACACGTGTTCTTGGGCATTTTAGACGACTTCACAATCACATAGCTCCCATACACGAGGGTCTCGAAAGTACTGACACTAAAAACCCATCGTTTTAATCTTGTTTTCTAGCTGCTACAAACAGACCTGAAACTATCAATTCCGAATTTAATTTTAATAATGTTTATGGTGTAACATATTAATATTGAAAATCCACTGTTCAGTTCGTTTTCTAGCAGCTATAGACCCAAAACTCTCATTTAAAAAACTCAAATGGTATTTGAGGTATAACATTAAATAAGTGATTATATAAATGCATAGCCACAGTTGAACATGAAGGGCATAAATGAGTTAATAGATTCAGATATCCTTATGTGGCTTTGCGGGTTCCGGCTGAACACTTTCTCATAGGTCCTGTACACAGCCAAGCCAAGGTTTACAGAAAATCTTCAAAAGAAAGAAACAGAAGCTATCGACAGGGAAATCTCTCCGTCTCTCCTTTGAACCTCAACCTCATTCATCACGAAGAATTATACCGCGTGTTAAAAAATCGCATAAAACAACCTCTATCAGGGGATAAACTAAACCAGGTCTATTCACACTTCTCAAGATAAGGCGAATTCCAAGGCGTCTTAAAACCACAGAGCGGCTATTCACAACAGCAATTCCACTTGTTTTTGTTTTTCTTGAATTACGTCAAAATCACAACCGAACGAAAACACGACTATAATCTGTGCAGTGAACCATTGAGCAGATATTGGCTCGTATTCTTGACCTTATAAGTCTTCAATCTTGACCAGTATGTAATTACGCACTCTATTGTACATTTCTGTGCCAATGTACTGATACAAGTAATGAAATTATACCCTTTTCATTTTCTTCCAAACGGAAAAGAGCGGATATGATCTAAACCAGAAGATGTTGATAACCATGAATGCAATAAACTACACTTATTATTGAGATTCCAAAAGTATTTGATCCCCGGAGATGCAAATTGGTTTTACACATATACACTGATAGTAGTTTTTCAAACACCAACACTAAGCTTTCGACTTACAGAACTAAAATGGCGTTTTGATATTAATCATTTTCCAGTAACTACTGTAAATCGATTACGGAATAAAACGTTTTGGAATTTTCACCATAAATTAACATTTTCTTAAGAAGCAAAAGAGTTTAACAGAAACAGTGTGCACGCCATCTTTTAAATTGAAAACTATAATCAGAAAATAATTCTGGCTAAAAAAAGTAAATGTTCTGATTGTTTACCACAGCCATAGATAATTATATTATAGTGACTGTAATCCAAAAAAATATTCGAGCGGCTGGAATCGAATTTTTGGTAAATCCAGATTAGAAAACAACTTGTCTACTAATCGCAAATTAAAATATAGTCATATACAGAGAATTTCAGAGCAACAATTTTAATTGTATCAGGCACAGTCACGATTTTATTATTATTCATATTATTATTGTTTATTCATACTTAGATACATTAGCAAAATTATGCACAAGGATTAGTCAATAAATAACGAAATAGGTTAAATAAATAAGGTTAGGTGAATAATATAAATAATGCACCTTTTTTAATCTTCTGGGAAGAGTAACTATGGCTGGAAAAAAGTTTGAAGACGCTAAGTGATGTCTTTGCCTTTAATTACTATTTACTCCACTTTCTTAGCTGGTAACTACTACATGAGAGCGTAATAAGAATATAATACGTTAGAACGTTCACGAATATTAAACTGTTTTTGTTAGGCATTTATAACTTTCTTATTATTGCATTAAATTATTGTTACTTTTATCAAAGGAGACTTTTGCATGCACGGAGTTTCACGTTATCCACGTATCAGCTAGAGTATTAAATAATATGCCAAAGAAAATTTATACCAGCTTACGCAACAATAACTTTTTAATAGACATTACAACTGTTGCAAAATTTTGGTGCACGGTTCATGGTTCACTTATGATTCAACCGTTTTAGCAGCTGTTATGCTTATACTGAATGTGCGACACATACATAAAAGACGTAGCTTGCCAGAATTCACCACTTCAGGTTAAAGGCCTAGTCTCCACTTAAATCTGTTTTAAAATTCTATCTATATGTACTGTATTTTATGCCGTCAAAACGATCGATCATCGTAAGTTGATTAATACGACGGCAATCGATCATTACTTGTGACTTGGTTAGTCCTGTCACCCAGCGTGTAAGTCGTGAGTTATACGACACACAGTATGCTTGTGTGAATGTTTTAGCACTGGGTCTGCTGGGCACAAAATATTGTAATTATGGAATCTCATTTGCCTTTTTGTTCTAGATGCACTAGTTTTACGACAGGGCTTATAGTTGTTCACGGTAGTTAAGTTGAGTGAACCTCACATGTCAATAAATAATTCAAACCTAGAAGTGTCTAAAATAGACTGTAAATAAGGCTATGTTTTCTGGTACACTGTAGACCTAGCCATTATATAACCGTTATAAATAATATAATAAGCGTGCCTGCTCTGTGATTGTACTTGCAATACATCATTTTTCTTACTGAATGTAAGTCTAATTGTGTTTCTAACGTTAAACGTACTAGTAGCAAAAATTAAGGTTCTTTTGTTTTTGTTTGTCTGCTCGTATTCATTATTTACGTAAATAAGAACAATTTTCGATAGTTATTAGCAGCAAATTCTCGAAAAGGCGCCTATAGTTTTGTTAGCGTAGCTTTCTTGACAGCTAAAAGTTGCCTTTAAACATTATGATTAACGGGCTTATCTCTCTGTTAGATTTTTTAGTAAATGTTTGAACAACTTCAGAACTAAAATCATTTTGTATTTGTACTTACCTGCTAAAATTGGAAAAACACTGGCTTGTACTTCTAACGTTTTGTAGGTAATAATTACGATAACATACGAATACGCAAATAACAGTCGATAATATAATACAGAAATTACAGTATCAACACCACCACGCTGAGTCAAACTGAGACACAAGTCTAAATTGAGTCAGACTAAAACCAAGAAGTGAACTAAGAACTTGCTTCAACTGGCAAGAATTCGAAGGACAATTCCTAACAAATTTCCACAATGCCACATTAATTTCAAACACACTACAATAATTTGTAGTGTCCAACTCGTAAACAATTTTCGGTATCACCTGTGGAAACCCAGATCAAAGCGAAGTACCGGCCAGGTAAAACTGCAACAATCGCGTTGGCGGTAGTAAATTATACAGCGGTACGTGAGCGGCGCATATCAAGCTTAGCCAAGCATGTAATACTTTACATAGTTGGCGTTCTGGTGTCAATAGACTAATCATGCCCTCTTGCCAAAAAACAAGTCAAAATTTATATTGCTTAGAAGTGCATAAATGGCGCGAATTTTATTGGGTTTCGTCACATGTTTGTGATGAACTTTATTAAATTTACTGCACAAAATTAACGAAGTTTGGATTTATAATGAATAAGTTAGCCATGTGCCATCACAAAACTCGCTAACTTTTACACTATTCGCGATATTGCTGAAATAATTGTTCGAGAATCTTAATGTAACATACATAAGTAGGTATAATATAAAAGTTAATTTTCAAGAATGGAGCAAAAATAATTTCAACTCATTTCTTCTAATTTAGCAGCGAAACAATAAAAAGCAAAATGAAAAATTAAACCTTGAAATAAGAACGTTTGTTTTAAAAAGCCAGTGAAGGTTTACGCCTGACTCTGTTGAAGAAGTTCCTAATCTCTGGCCCTGCAGAATTTGGCAGTTTCTTCAAAGTTATCAGTTTGCTAATGTTCAAAATGTTTTACTACTTGTACGTGATGTTAACATTATTCGAACCATTTCCAGTATCTTATAAATTAATTATAAAGAATTGCACAGGTTTTTATCATTGTTAATGCACGTATGAAATCTGCTCACGATACTATTAGTTGCATTTTCTTTCCCTTTTCATCATTTCTGTGCCTTTATTCCTTTGAAAATACTCACTAAGCAGAAAATGCGGAATCACAGCCTAATTAATGTAAAGCTTATTTAATTACACGTATAAACGTATTATAGCCGCTTCTTTGGAGTTTGTAAATGTATGATGGCTTGATCTGATGTTTATGACTTTCACTTCTTAAACATTCTATTTTTTCAGGCAGGGCAGACTATATGTAGGCCAAGGCCTATAGCTGTGCAACAATTTTGTTCTCGGCTACAGAGTAATGAAATTTTATAAAAAAAAAAACAAAATTGTTATTTCCTATTACTGCTATTGTCATTCTTGTACCTGTTTAAGATAACCGTAATTTTAACAAGTAAAAATATCACTTGAAATATCAAGGTGTTAAGCATAAAGCTTTACAAATAATTCACTCGGCATCAAGTGCTCTTTATAAAACAAAAAGTACAGGGTGGTACGTAACATTTTGCTAGGGGGTACAGAAGCAATCACTAATAGTACAGAATAATTTATTACATCAAAGTTTTGCAAAAATAATTACGATTCTATCGTATCCTCAAGTTTAGTGTGGAGTGTTTGGTGCACAGCCTGCAATCTTGGGAATATGATGATCGGAACACTGTCTCGCACACTCAAGATCGGCATGAAATCAATGGCATGTTCTTGTATCATCTAAGTGACTATTTATCCTTCATCCAGTGTGTATATCGAGTTGAGATCCGATGAATTTTCATGCCATTCATCCCGATAAAAAAATTTTCAGTATACTGCTCCGATCAGGCCAGACACGCGAGATTTCCACACTAAATTCTGAGGGCATGATGGGGGAGGGAGGGGGGTGTCGCAATCGTTTGAATAATACTTTGCTGCAAATAATTGTTCTGTACTAGTATTTCTTGTTTGTATGCCCCCTAGCAAAAGATTGTGTACCACCCTCTATCATAACTACACCACAATAAAACGAGATGGCACTCAACAGAAGTTCAGGCTGACCCACGACCTGACATGAAGTCGTTATGGATGAAAATTTATTTTGACATTTTTCGATCCTGTAACTGTGACCTTTTAAATCAAAAAGTAATGGGTTACCAGGTCGTACCAATACTCTCTATCCTTGTGTTAAATTCATGATTATTAACCTGTTGATATTATTAACACTTTTATCTTTGCGATCTTGACCTTTCACATTTTGAACAAAAAGCAATGGATTTCCAGGTGTTTCCCAGACCTATTCCTGTGCCAAGTTTATTAAATATCAGCCTTTTGATCGTGCGGATAGGCAGACAGCCAAACACGGAGATGCGACTTAACGCCCTCCCCACGCACAGACCACCGTCGGCGTGAGTAATAACTGCAAACTACAAACAGAGATAGTTTAACTTTAATGACTGCCAGGTAAATGCATATTACTCCACGCTGTAAGCGTGCGGGCACATTTAAGACTTGGTGCTTACATATACATCAAAAGTATTGAAAGGGAACCAAATCTTACATTTTGTGCCCATTTCTCTTTGCACGTGAAATTATTAGGTCTGTCCAGAAGAGTAGGATGTTAAGCCATAAACTTTAGATGACTTCGATCTGTATAAGCAAACACGCACCCAGTCATAAAACAACCACCAATGAACTTGTTACCAGATATAGATATTTGACACACAACTATATATATATGTTTCTATATCTTCAGTATCTATCTTCTCTATCTTCAAAACCGCTATCTTCAGTAATCAGCTATAATATCAACAAACTGTGAACTATAATCCAGGTAACCCTGACTTTTGTGTTGAAATTACCCCAAGCATTCAAAACAGGCGCCAAATCTTTCAACATTTTGCGAGAAAATTTTTCTTGGTCGCTGATTTTCTCTTCTGTTGGAACCCAGGCACACGCCTATTTGTGAACCACTATATGGGAAGCTTTCATACTACTCATTAAAAGATTAGAAGCAGAGCAATCCAGGTAAACTGGGTGAGATAACATCTTGTTCATGTGCATACCTACAGAAAAACATAGGAAGGTAGGTGGTGTGCGGGACACTCCCAAAATTCCATTGAGCATGTCACCCACTGTCATGCCTTTTCCCCTGAATGCAAACGGTACGAATTAAGCTGTATTTTCGAGTTTTGCAGAAAACAAAGAATTTTTATATTTTAGGAAGCGTTCTTAAATATTTTAAGCAGTGATTCTTAAAATTTTAATACATTTCCTTTTAACTTTCTTTTAAAAGCAGTGTACAACAGTGAACATCTTCGTTAATAATATCAGAGTAATTATTAACAGGACAATGATAAGCATTTTGGAAAACTTCTAGATTGAAAAATCAAACTAGCGTGTTTGGCTATGCGTGAATGTGAAAAACTGAAGAACTGAAGCTAAAAAGGTGAGAAAAGTGGGAAATAACTACTAATGCATTTGCATGGTATTAATAAGTATACAATAGCCCCTACGCCATTTTGTAAAAATAAAGGACTGCTTGCTGCTATTTGAAAGAATTTCTTTGACTTCTTCCAAGATCTTTATTAATATTCTGAGCAGTTACCAATACAGAAACTGCACTGCAGCTCTAGCAATTTGCCAGGTAAGACATTATAAATGGTCAATCGATGTACAAGTCAGTACATTCTGCGACATTTTATTTTATTTCTATTTTTAGTTCACATTCATTAAGAATATACATTAAAAATAAATTATAATACAATAGAAACATTCATGATTCCAGATTCGTTTATTTCACATCACACAACACATAACAGAGTCAATCTTACAGTATTAAATAATGTGAATTTATAATTTAACAATTATTTTAATTACAATTTAACAATGTAAATGCATTGTGTCACAAGTTTCCCTGAAGCCCAGCTTGACGGAAAACTTGCAAGGTGAAACAGAGGTAAACATGGGCCAAAAATGTTTGTGGCACAACATTAATGCGGGGCGAGATGTACAGAGATAAGCTACTTACATATGCCTAGCGTACACAAACCATTTATCAAAATTCAGAAACTTCAATCTATTCTTGTAAAACTTACAATTGCTGCAGTGACCAAAGGTGCATCATTTACCGAAATGGGTAGGGAATTCCACACTTGAAATTCGTTCAACATAACCGATATCAAAGGATCGGGTTGCTAATACACCCCTAGAACTACAACATGTGGAGACATGGGACAATGAAATTAGTTGCCAAAATGATGATCAATGCAGTGTACTAATGTATGACGTGAGCACATTTTCATAGTCGATTAGTTTCAAAACTAATCCGGTGTTAGGTTTGTGTATCCCAAATGTTTCGACTGTTCAGTAACACAAATGGAATACTGTGTGGTCACAAAAACGTGAAAACTTGCATACGCTGCTTTTACAAACTTGCACATGAATCAAATACATATTTGTTAGGGCTCTTATTCCACAATCGCAATTTTATGCAGACATTTCTAAACATTTCCCCGTGATCAAAACTTACCAGAAATCAAATAGACTTACTTTGTTTTGTCTTCAGAGGAGTTACGTTCAAAACTAACAAAACTGCCACAAGGGTGATGTAATCCGCTCTGTAAAATCAGAACTTTGATCAAAATCTGCTATAGACAAAAGCAGGTATTCACATTGGAAGCTGAGTTGGATGACAGGCAAATAGCGACGTATGTTGCTAAAACAAGGTTTTGTTTGTGGCATTTAGGCTTATAATCTGACACGGACAAGGTTAATCTTATGTCTTAAAACTGTAGGCATTGTGTCTTAATGTTATTAGCCGACTTCTTCAGTTTAGGTGCAGAGGCATTTCCTGATTTCCTGGTGCCACGCCATTCAGGCTTAAAGTAATGTTTATCAGTAGAAACTTTGATACAGGGTCGGCGAAAAGCCAACACAGACGTTAAATGTTAATTCATACAAGATTCATAGAAAATACATTAAATGTGCTTAAAACGTGTTCCTGGAGTTTAAGCAAAATGGACTTACTTTGAAGCTTTATAAAAATTAATGCCTTTTTATACGATTCATTATCTTATATGGCAATAATCATATAACTATGATTACATAAGTGTATATATTGGTCTGTTGATTACTTACTCTTGTATGATACAGTTGTCATCATAAGTTAGCACTTGTTTGAGATGTTATGATTACATTGTTTCCTTACACACGAATCTATTAACATATTAGCAAACATTTAGTTACGTATGTTATATGAGACAACTCAAAATAAGGAAAAAAGTAGTAAATTTGATACACTTGTTGGGTGCACAGTTTAGAAAAAGCTCGTAAGAAGTACGTAAGAGTACGACGGTTGCTAACATGCATAGAATTCTTGAAGAGATGGTGTTGGTTAAGATAAAAAATTGCATTGAAAGATTTGTTATGATAAAACGAATTTTAACAAAAGTGAAGAAAGCTCTCCGTTTGCTACTTTCCAGTAACATACTTTGGCAAAATGCAGTGCCATAAGCCGGAAATTCTTTCTCTGTATATGACCTATTTATTTATACACAAATTACCGTTATAGTGATATATAGTTAAGTGCTCTAAATTCGAGGACCAACAAGTTTTGAAGAAGCTATTATTTGGGATAAATCTAGCCTGTACGCTAGGCCACAGAACTTGGTGCAAAATGTTTCAGTAGAACTGAAATCGCGAAATGAAAGCGAAAATGGTTAAGAATACTTCTCGCAATGTCAATACGTAATACTGATAATCAGACGTATACGGGACAGCCAAATTCGCCAATCAACGATGAACACAACTGCAGGTATAAGAAGCAGAAGAAATGTAAAAACAAATGACATTAGCAAAAACAAAAATCAACTCCTTTTCTTCACACGCTGTTTTACAGTATTCAGGCACAAGAGACCGCCAGCTAATTCCAGATACCGAATATAATAAGGAATTATGCAACAGGTAAATATTTTAACAGTGAGAAAATCTGGACATAGGTGTGATGATAGTTGTGCTACCATGAAGACGAGAATTGTTTTGTCAATAAGAACCTTTCAGTGCAGTAACTGAATGGTTGGCGAATGATTGAATTGAACTGGGAGAAACTGTCAAACGAAAATGTCAAAGTCGAAGGTTAGGGTCAAGAAACAACTACCTTTAACGTCTAAGTGCATGTATGTACTCTCGGAAAATTTGCAAATGATTTAAAAAATTACATTTACAAGAACTTAAACTTAGACTGTGTTTTGATTTCCTCTTTTGCAAACACCCACAGGCCACAGTTAACTGATCACAGTACGTCTCTATTTTCTGGTTCTAAAACTATCAACAAGTATATTGAAAAAAAACTGGAAATCTGCTTAACTTACAAAGAAACATCGGACACGCGTCCACTTCTTTATTGATGCAAATTGTGGCAAAGTTAACAGACAGCTGAGTACATAAAACTGTTTTGAAACTCAATAAAAACTTGAAATGTGAAATGACGACAGTCTAAATTGCGGATAAATTTCGGCGGGTTGACAAATATAAAATTGAGAAAACACCTGCTTGCCTCTGTTTTTTAAAGTTAAATGCTCTGCTGCTCCACGTTTGAGTCTATAACAAAAATAAAGGTAAACTGATATTTTTATACAGTTCAACCGAGTACAAACTGGAATCCAGCACCTACAGTGTAATACTAATGTTGAACTGTTGTAGCGGATTCGGAATGTAGTCCAACATACCAAGAAAAATATCTTTAAGATGAGCCACTGAACTGATAAAGGCGCCTTAGACACTCGTGGAGCATCGAATGTGCATGCCATGCAAATTCTTTCAACAAGAAAAACACAGGCAAATGAAATCGCAGTGGTCACTCATAAATTTTTAAGCAGACTCGGCGCTGTTTCAACATCATAGATAAACAGATATCACGATCACTCAGCTATTCCTCTCCTGACAGAAAACAGAAACCTAACCTAAGTTGCTAGTTTTTTCAAAAACTACATTTCGCCACGAGTTTGAAATTTTGCGTTTTAACGGCATGTTAGTTGCTAGACCGGAATCTAGCTCGTCAATAAGCATAATCTCTAAAATGAGGCACTGAATCACTAGAAGTGCCTTAGCCATATCTTTCCTTTCAGTTAAGTAAGTAATCAGAGGTAGTTTATACGGTAGACGAGGTAGCTGCGATCCATTTACTAACTAGGTCCGACGCGGCGTAATTTTCATAGGAAAGAATACACCATGAGCATTCAGGTATTCCTGGACCCTTCATTTCCACATAAAAAAACTCACATTTATTTAGTACACTAAGTTGTTTGCTACAGAAACAGGCTAAAATGCCTAAGAAGAAAATGTTGGTGTTCTCAACAAACTCGCTTTAGGTTTTTTCGAAAAAATAACGGAAAACGAGGGAGGAATTTTCTGCCTCTGCGAAATGGAACTGCTGTTGAAAGGAAACTGAACAAAACAAAGAATTTTTGATACATGACCAATGACCAATACAAAGTTGATCAACACGAATGCTGTACCTATGTTCGTAATTGTTTCCGATTAATTGTAATGACAGTGGTGAATGGCAATACGTGGATTATAACACTCATACCAGGCTAGTAAAACTACAAGCAGTGTTTGGGGGTGAAACAACTTCGCTTTCGCCCAAGATACGATTGAAAAGTGCAAACACCCATATGACACAAGGTAGGCTAATTCAATGTGCTGACAATGCATGAAATACAATACTGTAGCCCGTGGCACTCAGCATGTAAATTATCACAGATAAGTGTTTTTATAGAAAATGCGGGACTAAGCACTAAGGCTATTGTTAGGCCTATCTATACTTATAATTGTGCATCATAACAGCTGCTATTGTATTCACGAGCGTTGAAATGAAATGGAATATAATATTGACGAGTGAGAGCTGGCTTTGACTAAGCACTTTCTTAGATCTAACATAGCTTACATTGTTTTATACCGTCTATTCAGCCTTTTATTGTGATTATTAATTTACGAAAATGATGTTGAAATAGCTTTGCTCAAACCCTAACGCTATTATTTACAAAAGAGCAAGAAACAAAGGGTTAAAACCTTACTCGAATCGGAACAGCAATGAACGTCAAGACACTGAGAATAATACGTGCAGATGAAATTTATGTATATTTCTTACTAGAAATTAATATAATGATTAGCTTACAGATTATGTAGCCTCGGACTTGAAGAACCCTCAAATTGGCGTCCTAAAGGAACAAAGACAAAATTAATATTTTGTTTGTTTATTCTCCAGGATATTGTTAATTTTTTATTAGACTTTCCTAATAAAAAGTCCATGTAATAAAATCTGTGTGTTGCTATAACATAATGAGACTAGGACGAAGTAAATACACGGTAAAATTAACCATAGATGCTGATGCACCAATTGATGAAGCTTATAGCGCTACGAAGACTATACGCCAAAACTAGGTCAAAGTTATAGAGGTCAAGCATTAAGAGAGCAAACAACACACTAATTACGACAAGCAATCACAGAAAATTATTCACTTTGACACCAAACATACAGGGAAGCGAATGAATTACCGGCCACTAGTTAGAACAAACCCCAAATCTTGTACAAGAAAGTTATTGTATTATTGCCAAATCTACCAGTACAAGAGGCAGCGCTTGCGATGCGCGTAGATAGCGCCGCGCAGCGTAGAAAATAGTAATAAAAAATCAACAGATTAACCGAATGAAAGACTTCGTTGTGGCGTAACATGAGTAACGATTTAATCGAAGCAGGTGTAAACAAAACCTTGTTAAGACCAAGAAAGACAAACACGGGCACATGTATGCTCAACTAAATCGCACGTAATCGGAGGAGTACAGGGGAAATTTTTGTTCTCGAGGAGGAAAAATGTCAACTTCTTCGTTACATGTTGACTTTTTCATAAAAACTTACGTTTATTTGAGAAACGTTTGTTTGACATACTAAGAGTTAGGAGGGATATCTTGTTTGTTAAACTGGCCACATTTTTGGAACTGGATATGACTTTTTCGCATTAGTATGGTTGATTTGCTGCTACCTTCTGCCGCAAAATTGCAGTTTAGGAATGGGAATAAAAATATGAACATTCTGGAGTGTCTGTAGATCATCTTGCCTTATCTGACATTGTGTAATGTGCAAGAAAATTCTATAACTTATTTGTATAGGGAATTTGTGCTAGGAGCGTTTTTTATGTAAAAATTCACAAAGATTGAAATGCTCATGTAAACGTACACGTTTTACAAATAACAAAACAGGTTACTTAGTGCTTGGCACTATACAAATACTGTATTTGTTAAACATAGCAGCAACAAAATGCCCTAAGTAGGATAACAAGTTCAAACAGAATTTACCCACTTTTTGCGATCATATCTCAGTCACAAAAACCGGTATAATTTACTAATAACTGAAGAGTGTTTCAACTTAGTACAGCAAATTTTTCACCAGAACAATGCATGGTAGAAATGCAAACAATTAAATTAGTCATGCTGGCTGTCATTTATTTTATCTACAATAATTGTTTCAATTGTAAGGAAAACATTCTTCAAATCTGTAAAACAATTGTTACAAAAGTTTAAACAAAACCAGTCTTATTAAATGGATTATAGACTACTGGGCTGTTAAACCAATGAGATAAACTGGAACTAATCAGATTACAGCATTTAGAGTTGGTCACCAGATGCACACATCAATTGATTTGCTCTAAAGCTTGAAATTGTGTAATGTTGAGATAATTTGCAAAATTTGTTTGTAATTACAACAATGCAGAACTGTTTGTACAACTTAAGGGGTGTTTACCAGACATCCGGCATGTGTTATGCGTAAAAATCGCTTTGTATTGTTTTCAATGAACCAGTTTATCAGACCAGCATTATTGCGTTATATTTTTTGCATCTATTTAAATTGAATTGTTTTTAGGCAGCTGGATGTGCAATAAAGCATAACGCATTCCGGATGTCTGGCAAATGCTGCTCTAGAATTGTACAGCAATGGTGCAGATGCAGCAGCCCTTCATTACGAATAGAATGCCTAGCATAACAAAGGAAGGAACTTCATACTGTCAAATCCTTCTACAACATGTCAAATTTTAATGCCAGACTTGTTTATTAAGTAAACACTCTGTTGAACAAAATAAGAATTTTTAAAGATATGTATGTACCTAACCCCCGTTGCAATTGCGAATTTCTTACAGCAATGCTGAAAATGGATGCCAAAATATATAAACACATTTTAGTTCAAAAATCTTAGGTACAAACAAATTGTAGTTAAACTTTCTCTCCTGTTAAATAAATTCACAACTATATGCAGTAAGTTACTTAACTGGAGCATTTCAAATACTCACATGCAATATTAAGTAAATGTCTCTAGACACTGAAAAACCTGTACATCTGTCTGTAGTATCTGTCTAATCATGTGTAGGAAATACACAAGTTTACTACTGGGAAAAAAGGACATCTTCAGACATGGGGCCAAGTGCTCCCCACAGCCAGAGCAAAAAAAGCAATGTAAACAAGAAAATTAATACGAAATCTGGAGTAAAAATGAATGTAAAATAAATATAAGGACTAAAGTTTCTCCTGTTTAATTATGATGATTTAGGTATATGGCTCTAGGTATATGCCATGTAAGTTAACACGTTCCAGTACTGAAAATTTGGAGTTATTATAGGCTAGAGCAGAAAATGCCTAATGCCCATTGACCTTGACTGTTCAGTTCAAAGTCACAGTGCACTAAATCATTATTTCAGTAACTATACATGCCCACTTTTTGAAAAATACTTAATAAACTACAGTCCTTACCAGGCTACCCATATATGCAAAAAATAGACTCCTAACCCAATACTGTAAGAGGAGTTGAGCAACGAAGCCATTTACCCTATTTTTAGATTTTGGTCCCTATTGCTGATCATTTTGACCCAGAGTAACCCTACACCATTGTCTGACCACCTATCTCAAGTATCTACTGTACAAGTTTCATGATTCTAGCACTTATACTTCTGGATATATTGACACGACTTCATTTTCCAGAGTTTGCTCCTATTTCGGGCCATAAGAAACCCCAACTTTTTAAACCCTGAAGTGCACATCTACACTACAGTACCAAAATACTTGTGAAAAAAATCTGAAAAAACTAAAAGCCGTATGTGGTAGTATGTGGAAACTAATGAAAAAAAAATAGAATGACGTTCACTGTGCCTTACCCCTTAACTAAAGATCAGAAACTACCAAACTGATCCAATGCTCCTGCCCAGGGCTCTCTACTCTGTGAGTCTTGTGACCCTAGCTTGCAAGGCTTACGAGTATATGTTTATGGAGAATAAAGAAACAAATGTCTATATGAGAATCAAGAAGATTTGGCAATTGCAAAATCTTAATTAAACAAGCAAATGATGAACTATTCTCATCAAGATGAAGCCAAAGCTGTTTGAGCAGCAATTCTTCCAGGACTGCCCATCACACCACCACCTACAAGAAAAAAATAAGAAAAATTTTCTTAATTTTCTTGCTAATTATAAATAAACCTTCATTATTGCTAATAAAAAATTGTGCACGGTTTGCAAGAAGCTTCATCTCATAATGCTTTTTTCACTATTGTTATTAGATATCGCCTCATACACATATACTATTACCAGCATATTATTTATAAAAACTTACAATACAGATAACATAAAACATAACATTAAAAATGTCACGGTTACTTACAAATGGCAATTAAAACTGTGACGTGTTCTTATCTGTGGCTAACATTTTAATGTTTGGTCTTACTAAGATTTCCCTTATTTTTTAATCGGGCTCACCACGAGGTAGAAGTTACGTAATGTGGGATTTGCTTTGTTCATGATTATCTAAACTGATGCTCATTTAATAAACGTTTGTTTTAGTATTCACTAATTATTCAACTGTTGTGGCTGTATCTTGCAAACGTTACATGGTAGTACGGATGGAAGTTATCGGCAAGTGCTTAACTACTGATACGCTGATAACATCACTTCTTTACGTAACGCCAAACTTTCTATCGGGAAGACTGTGGTAAGATAAAATGGCTGACGGCGAAGGTCATGTTCAAGTTACTTCCCCGTATAGTGTTCTACCTGCACCACCTAGACTAGACCTGCATGGAAATTTAGCTGCGAATTGGCGAAAATTTCGTCGGGTGTGGGACAATTATGAGGTGGCTTTGAAGCTCAATGAAGCAAATGATGCTGTTAGAACAGCCACATTATTGACCGTTTTGGGTCCTGAGTGTGTGGAAATTTTTGATGGACTAGAATTTGAAAATGAGGCAGACAAAACAAATGTTGCAATGGTTCTACAAAAATTTTAAGCATTTTGTGTCGGAGAAACTAATGAAACTTACGAACGATATTGTTTTAATAAACGCGATCAAAATCCTGGTGAAACAATCGATGCCTATGTCTCATCTTTGCGCACACTAGCCAAAAGGTGTAATTACGGCAATCTAACTGAGAGTCTGATACGGGATCGGATAATCCTAGGCATAACTGACAATATTACTCGTAAGCGACTACTGCAAGAGTCGAAACTAACATTGAGTAGCTGCATAACTATTTGTCGCTCGTTTGCTGAGTCTGCAAGTCAACTTAAAGATATAAAGGCTGAACAAGCCTCGTACTCTGAACAAGTGCAAGCTGTCAAACCCAAAACTCATAAAGGTAGTGCTAGTAAAGCCACGGGTGCTAAGAAAAAGGTGATTGACTGTCACTTCTGTGGGCATAAGCATGAATGGGACAAAAATAAATGTCCTGCTTATGGCAAAACATGTAACATTTGCCATGGAAGAAATCATTTTCAGTCTATGTGCAAATCTAGAGGTAGAACTGACACTCGTGCAAAATCATTTCCGTCGAGAAGAGGCCAAAGTGTCTTTGGCATGGCAAACTGTGAGGAAAAGTCGAATGAGTATATGATTGGAACTGTAACTCATACTGTTCATGCTACTGAACAGTGTACCACACAACAGCCTCAGATTTACAGTGAATGGCTTATGGAGGGTACACCTACGATTTTTCAGATTGACTGTGGGGCCAGTATAAACATTATACCTGAAAGACTTGTGCCACATCATTTGTGTGATAAACTTGCTACTGTAAACACTGTGTTAGAAATGTGGAACAAAACTAAAATAAGTCCCATTGGGCAAGTCAGATTGCCAATTGTAAATCCAGTGAATAAGAAAAGTTACTCTGTGAACTTCTTGGTCGTAAACGAAAATTATGTACCATTGTTAGGTTCTTGTGCTTCACAGCAAATGAAGCTTATTACTGTAAATGAAAATAACTTCAAAAGGGTTGAATCAGCCAATGTTGCTAATATGTTGTGTAGTGATAGCAGTACTAGGCCTACAGTACATGTTTCGGATGTTTGTAGTGTTGCTGATTGTAATGCTTTACTAACTGAATTTTCTGATATTTTCAGTGAGGTACCAGGAGAATTCCCTGGATGTGTAAGTTTGAAAATTGATCCTACTGTACCGCCAGTTGTTCAACCAAGTAGGCGACTTCCTTATAACATGCGAGATAAATTTAAAGCTGAACTTGACAGACTCGAACAAAACAACATCATTGAACGTGTAGACCACCCTACTGACAGGGTTAACGCTTACACAACTGCTACTAAACGTTCGGGCAGTATCAGAATCTGCTTGGATCCTAAACCACTGAATAAGGCTATCAGACGAGAAATCTACCATATTCCTATAATGGAGGAGCTTACTCCTAGACTGTGCAATGCGAAGCTCTTTTCTACTTTCGATGTGACAAGTGGGTTTCATCACATGAAGCTAGACGAAAAGACTAAAGATCTAACAACATTTGATACTCCGTTCGGTAGATATCGTTATACTAGAGCTCCGTTTGGGATTTCAGCTTGGCCTGAGATTTTTCAGAAGAAAATGGATGAGCAAATACAAGGCCTAAAAGGAATAGAAGACTTCCACGATGACGTACTAATTTATGGTTGTGGTGCTACCATTACAGAAGCCGGTGTTGACCATGACAACAAACTGAGAGCATTCTTTGAACGATGTCGTGAAAGAAATATAAAACTGAATCCAGATAAAAGTCAGATTCGACGTAGTGAAGTGCGATACCACGGGCATATTCTGAGTGCTAATGGTATTAAAGCTGACCCCGACAAGGTCGTAGCGGTGCAAAATATGCCAGCTCCAATCGATAAGACGGGAGTAAAAAGACTGTGTGGTTTTGTCAATTACTTGGCAAAGTTTTTGCCTATGCTTTCTGAAGTCTTAAAACCTATTAGTAATTTAATGTCTGACAAAACAGAATTCAGATGGAACTTTGAACAAGAAGAGGCATTTGCACAGGTTAAAAAGCTCATAACTACGTCTCCCGTGCTCAGATATTACAACCCAGATGAAGAACTCACTCTGCAATGTGACAGCAGTCAGTCAGGCTTAGGTGCATGTCTAATGCAGTTGCGTTCGCCTCTCGAACTTTGACTGCAACCGAACAGAACTATGCGCAACTTGAAAAGGAAATGCCGAGTCTATTTTTTGGTATTCAAAAGTTTGACCACTACTGCTACGCTCGTAAAGTAAAGCTGGAAACTGATCACAAGCCTCTTGAATCCATACTCAAGAAGAGCATACTTAGTGCTCCTAAGAGAATACAGCGCATGATGTTGGTGCTGCAGAACTATGATGTTGAAGTAGTATATAGGAAAGGAGCAACCATGCTGATGGCTGACACCTTGTCTCGTGCTTCTCTCCCCGAGACTGATGACATTGCTTTAGAATTTGAAACTGTACGTGCTTTGGAATACGTACCTGCTACTTTTAAAGATGAGAAACTTGAATTGCTCAAAGTGGCTACAGTGACAGATCCAGAGATGAAAGCTTTGCAATCTATGATTAGGTCTGGCTGGCCTTGCAAAGTATCTGAGGTACAACCAGATCTACGGCAATACTTTAATTATAGAGATGAACTGGCAATAAATGAAGGTTTGATATTTAAAGGTGAGAGAATTGTATACCCACCAAGCGAAAGGCTGTCTTTCATTAGAATGGTTCATGCTAGCCACATGGGAATACAAGGCTGCTTGCGAAGAGCACGTGAAGTTGTATTCTGGCCTCGGATGAACGCTGATTTTGAATCTTACATTCAAAAGTGTGAAATCTGTAATTCATATCCACGGTCACAGCAAAAGGAGGAATTGATTCCACAAATTGCAACTCGACCATGGCAGATTGTAGGAAGTGATCTGTGTGAGGTAAATAATACTGATTATCTCATAACTGTTGACTATTATTCCAACTTCTTTGAAATAGACAAGCTTGAATCAAAAGAAGCTAGAACAGTCATAACAAAGTTGAAAGCACATTTTTCTCGGCATGGAATACCAGAAATGCTCCGTTCTGATAATGTGCCATTTGATTCTCAAGAGTTTAAAACTTTTGCTAAAATTTATGGCTTCCAGCATGAAACTTCTTCACCGAGGTATCCAAAATCAAATGGCAAAGTTGAGAATGCTGTCAACACTGCTAAGCGTTTGATGAAGAAAGCGCTAGTTGCAAAAGAAGACCCATACTTGTCTCTATTGGCTTATAGAAATACACCAGCGGAAGGTCTTAATGCATCACCAGCTCAACGATTGTTTGGAAGACGGACACGAACTACTCTACCAATGCCATATTCCTTGTTAGAGCCGAAACTTGTGCCAAATACTAGAGAGAAAATCATTGCTCAGAAGGATCGCCAAGCTACATATTACAACCAACAGGCGAAACCTTTGATTCAATTAATGGTTGGGGATGTTGTACGTATGGACTCTCTACGAAAAGGGAAGATGTGGGAGAAAGCTATAGTGATACAGAAGATTGGTGGAAGGTCTTACCTTGTAAAGACTGAAAGTGGAACCGTGTACAGAAGAAACAGAGTTCATCTGCGCAAGACGTCTGAGACTTATATAGATGAATCTGTATACTGCCCATACGACAACATGAGACAGAAACAAGACGTGATACCAGACAGACTTAACGATAACAGACAGAGGAATGATAACGAGATTAGAACACGTTCTGGTAGGCGAATTCAGAGACCTCAGTTTCTTAATGATTATGTTACCTAGTTGGAGTATTAATAACCTTGATGTTGACCTTTAATTTTGTGACCTTGATATCTGCCTACATTGATGTTTTTCAGTTTAGTTGGTCTACGTTACTTACTTTTAAAACGAAGAGGATGTGACGTGTTCTTATCTGTGGCAAACATTTTAATGTTTGGTCTTACTAAGATTTCCCTTATTTTTTAATCGGGCTCACCACGAGGTAGAAGTTACGTAATGTGGGATTTGCTTTGTTCATGATTATCTAAACTGATGCTCATTTAATAAACGTTTGTTTTAGTATTCACTAATTATTCAACTGTTGTGGCTGTATCTTGCAAACGTTACAAAAACTTTCATGTTTGTTTACATTAACCTACTTGTGCCTTTAAAAGCCTTGTTTTCATTGCACTAAATAGTGTGGCCTTGCTATCTTAAATTTTTGCAATTATGCCATTTAATTTTACTTAGAAATGTCATTCAATAATATTTTGTCCAAATTCTCTAAAATTATTTTTGTTCGTAGTGTATTGTTAACAATTTAAATAATTTGTACTAGTGACAAAATGCTGTCTATATAGCACTAGCTCAATGCTCCAGTGCACATCAGTGGTTCACAAAAATAAAAATGATTAAACTTATTCTCAAAATATTGTTTTTTTTGCTCAGGTGATAATTGTCCTAGCACTTTCCCTGATTTCACAATGTGTATGTGTTAGCAGAAAGCATCAAAGTTTAAATTTTAAATTTAGGTTTCCACTGATATTACTTGCACCACGAGTTTTGCAAATGATAACCATATGTGTGCACACTTTAGGTGTTTTAATATTTGAAACCAAGTATTGGGAGAAATTTACGAAAATTCACTGATCTTATCTTCTAATATCCATTTCACAGCTTACCAGGATGGCCACCACTTCCACATAGATACAATCCTTTAATAGGAGTCCTTGCTCCGCAATACTGAGGTAAAGGACGAGCAATGTACAGCTGATCAAGAGACATGGCACCATGAAAAATGTTACCACCCGTCAAACCAAAAATGCGCTCCAACTCTGGAGGAGGTAGAACTTCATAGCCTACTACGAGCTCCCGAAATTTAGGCGCATACTTTTCCACAGTGTCAAAAACTGAAAAAACATTATCAGCTGTTAATAAAAATAATCATGCCTATAAAGTGTATTGGTGATACTGACAATTTCAAAGCTCACAATAACTAACAGCTGTGTCAAATGAATGTAAAATAATCGTACTTAGATTAGCATAAGTTTCTTTAGTATGTTCATCCCACTCTTTACCATCAGCAAGCATGTATGGTGTGTACTGAGTGAAGAACAGCACAACATGTGAACCTCTAGGAGCTAGCGTAGGATCTAAACTGGAGGGAATTACCATCTCAATAACTGGCCTGAAGAGAAGAGAACAACTATTACAGTAAATATGCCAACACAAATAATGAAGCACTGCTTAACATATAAGCACAAATTAACTTTTGCTCATAACTAGCACAGCATTAATTACTGCAATGCCATCTTTCACAAAGTTATTTGAGTACTAGAAAAAAAATCCAAAAATAGAAAAATTGAAGGAATTCACAAATGATTTAATTAAGAAAATGCGGATGTATTTTACAGTGGCATAAATTCTTGAATTCAGTTGTGAATCATCTTATGCTGAAGTTCAGAGGAAATAACATTCTATTGCATCATGATATTTAATACAGTCTCCGCGATGTGAAAATTACTGTGCATTAAGAAATAGTCAATACAGTCACTTCATTTGACTCAGACCAATTACAGTGAAAAAACAATCACTAACCTTGCACAGCGATAACAAACATGATCAAGTAACTAAAAAAACCTATCATCAAAATGTGCTGTGGTGCCCTTTAGTCATTACAATGTGAACAATGTTGGAATGCGTGTTAACAAGGTATTCTTAGTAGTTTTTAGTATTAATTTGTTCCAGCACCTAGGTTAGGTTGCAACATGAAAGAACAAAAGACTGTTACCATACAAGAGAGAAGCTGAGGAAAGTGTTGTGCAGGCTCATGCCATTCTAGTTCAATTTTACCTAAAGGTTGAAAAATTTTTTAGCTGTAAAATCGAAGATTCATGCAAAGGCCAAGCCAAGGAAATTATCATTAACTTTTTTATGAATTAATTTACTACCTTCTAGAAACATGTCCGCTAACAGCATCTGTGAAGGCATCATGTATAAGATCTGTATGTTCACAGTTCAAATGAATTGTCGTCTTGTGATGTGGCTTAATTTCGCCATCTTTGCCAGGGCTTGCCAGGAAATTTGGCAGGCCTCTTATAGCAACTAGAAAATTTAATAATATAACAAGTTTAGTACAATAAAAAGTAATGCAAGTAGTTTATATTTGGTATCGAATTCAAGGCAATTAAAACATTATAAATGAAAGACAATTTCAATAAAATGTGTCTGTTAACACAACCATCATAAAACCACAAAATGGTCATTTCTGGCCGTACAACATAATTCTTTTAAATTGTTGTGTTGAAAAGCACCAGCTTAGAGAAAAAAATGTGAGCAAAGAAATGTTATTAAACCACTACAGGTAATCTATTGGAAATTTTTCTTAAAACTGTTTAGGCAATAAGGGTACAATATACAACAATTACTACCATTGATTTTTGTAACAGGGGACTTGTAGTCAATTGCTTCAACAGCGTACACAAAATCAGAATCGAGTGCGGAACGCTGGCAGAGATCTAAAAATGTGACTTTAGGAGTTGCATTGGAGAAAACAATGTCAGCATGTACTTCAGTCCCATCTTCCAAAACGACACCATTTGCTTTTTTATGTGCATCAATGAGTAATTCTTTCACTTTCTAAAAATGCAGAACAAGAAAGTAAGTACGAAAACCAAGTTCAGTGATAGTGTCAACACAAATTACTTTTTTATGACATGACAGTAGTGTATTATAAAAGTTTTTCTGACTTCTGCGAATCTGGGCCCGCATTCTCAACTTTATGTGTTACTTTACAATGCCTCACAAGAAATTACGCAACTTTACAAAATTTTTCAAGTTAAAAATTTTGAAGAAAAATATTTGACATCATTTTGTAAAGCTGCATAAAATTGCCTGACAAGCAAATATGTAGATTTTATAATTGTTCTCTTTAGGGCAACACAAATTGAATGCATTAATAGTTTACATTTTGAGGAAATTACTTGGTAGAGGCTGAATTATTATACACACTTAAACATTTTTTAAGTGCTATGGGGAAGATGCGGTGGCCTAACAGTATGGCACTTGGTTGCTTATCCAGACTTTTTGCGGTCGAATCCCATTCGTGTCAGGGTTTTTCTAGCTATGGTCCATTCGTATAGGACTTTATGGCCACCTTTCTCGGTCTACTTAGCCTTAACCGAGTAACTCACCATGTACTAGGGAAGGAAAGGTGGCTGAGTACTGAGCTAGCCATCTGTCCTTGTGTGCTCAGGCTACAGAAAGAGATTCATCTACCCTAAAGTCAGACCTGTCTGGCATTGGATTTTCTTCTGCTAAGTTGAAAATTGTGTTTCTGTTATAAGTGTAAACTTACTTTATTTACAAAGATATGTACTCCATGTGATGCAGCAGATTTTGCAATTGCCATGGAAACGGAACCCATGCCACCTTCTGCATATGCCCAGCATCCTTTACGGCCTTCCAACTCACCCATTACATGATGTAGCAGCACATAACTAGAACAAAGCTTGAATTTGAACGAAAACATAATTACAGTTAAAATTCAGGTAACAAAGTAAAAAAGTCAGTCAAAATAAAATGAAAAAAGATAAAGATTAAAGAATAATAACAGTATTTGCAGTAATGAAATTTTTTTAGTAAATTAGTAAGTTAATATTTCAAAAAAGTTTCTTAAGACAGTAAGCAACCTATTCAGTTCTATTGAAGGGCCACAATGTTACCACCAGTATTTAGTTTACTCTGTTTATACAAAGACTATTCAATTTATCACTAGTACAGTCACGTTCAAACACTTCAACTTCGTGCAACCAAAACCGATAGCGATGGAATCTGAATAGACACATTTAAAACAAGGTGATTCCACTTTGTTGGACATAAGTTGCTCAACTATTTGTCTGCTAAAACGTGAACAACACAATAACATTAAAGGTCCCAGGACGCTATTTTTTATGTTACTTTCTTTTATAGCATAGGCGGAATTACATATTTCCTAATTTTTGAAACAATTACATACTTTTATGTGATATGGTAACTTATATTATCGCCCAAAATGACACTCAGTGTTGTGATATCACATAAGGAAGAGGCATTTAATAGCTACAGTCCTTTAGATAACCAGTGGCCCCAGCCAGCAGAGTACTGTGAACACTGAACAAGGCAGTTATGGCTAAATAATGATTTATCTATTAATAAAAACGTTTCTTACAATAGTATTTATCTATTTATAGCAAATAATCTTATAAGAATCAGTTTTCAATTTACAAACCTGCAAGGAACAGCAAATTTATAGTAACAAACGCAGTATACAGAGCACTATGATGTTACTATTTAAACTGTGTGTATGCTGTATCAACAATAGGTATGCCGAGTACTCCCGCAAATTAAACCATGTTGCAAGTAAACTATTTGCCACTATTTTGGGTCAGATGCAGAGTAAGTAAGGTAATAATTAACCTTTCTAGCTAAATTTCATGAAAACTATATTCAGTCTAGGTTAGCAGTAACACATTTCAACCTACCAGTTTAATGGAAACTCTCGATATTGATAGCAACCTCCCTTTCTTCACTTTTGAAATATGTTTTCCCGTTTTACACATTACTTTAATGTAAAAATCGCACAAAACGCAAATGCAGTGAAGATAGAGCATCCCTTCCTTTTGCCACAAATAGAATCCCCAATATATCTTGCTAGAAATGGCTTAAAAATAAAATCTGAGCAGCTACATGTAGAATGGAGGAGCTCGGCTGCATGAAACTTACACCTTACAACTTTTACACATTGTACCTCGTTACTAATATTTTTCGTTTATAAAATATAGTGCATTAAAGTACGTGTGGACAAAGCTATGATTTGAGCTTAACATTAAAAAATGCTTCAGCGAGGACCCCAGTTTCTCCATTACTGGCACACAGCTTGATTTTTCCCACCTGTAAATACAGTGAGAGTTACATGTGCACAGTGTCGTTCCTTACAGGACATCGCTTCCGCTTTCTTGCCCGATTTTTTTGTTTTTCGCAAGATGTATGTGCGACACTAAATCTAAAGTGTTTCAATGCTGACCAAAGAAAAAAGTGCAAGTTTATAAAGAAATAAACCCACTTTTTTGTATCACGCTAGTCAATAATGAATTTTGACAGCAGGTGTCTACCAGGGTACTAGTGGACCTTTAACTGAAATGTGCATCTACCAATTTTAAAATAACAAATTACGTTACCTACTGCCAGGAGTATGAGGGCTCATCATAGCACCTATCACACTGTCTGTTGCAAGTGTAGCCTTCAAAGGCTCCGACTCGAACCAGCTGTGTAACACTTTAGACGCGGGAGCTGTGAGAAGTTCGTAAAAATGAGGTATGTCTGTTTGCAATACACGACCTGCAGAAGAATGAGTAGAAAAATATGACATTTGTATGTGTGAATATTAAAGAGATACAAGAAAGGTGTTGTTAATCAAAATATGACACATTTTTTAAACAAGTCTAAATTTTTCCAGAAGTTAAATTATACCATTAATTAATTTAACTCAAAATGCTCTTTACAGACAAAAGACTAGTGAGATAGCTTAAATGTGATAAAAAAATTTCCTACTAGAGCTTGTGCTTATTAAACTACAAGAAGTATGCAAACACAAAATTAGGAACATCAATCATATAAAAACTAAAATGTTCACTTTTGCAAAACCAGCAACGAAAAACTGCTCGATGCACAATTTTTTTAAGCACAAAAATGACAAACAGGACAACAGCATTTTTGCTTAGGTAATAAATTATCTAAATCTTGCACTATGTGATATTTTTGAAAGAATGCAATTAATTAGAAGTGCATTGGGGATTATTAAGTGAAAAGGGATATTTTATTTGATATTTTATTTAACTGTTTACGGAAAAAGATAAGTGATGATAGTTTACTCCACTCTGTCTGTCTTAGCCACATTTTATTAATACAGGATAGTACTGGGAAAGGCAACACAACAAGACATAGTTATTATACAGCGCAGGTTTCCAAAATTAGCTCGTAAGAAATGATAAGAACCACTCAGATAAAAATGCGAGTAAATTAATGTCGAACATTTAGGATTGTAAAAGGCTAAGAAATATGCAGTTATTTTAGTTTGATAAAGTAAGTAAAATTTTAATAATAGACAGCATACCGTCAATAGATACACTAACTTGAATGCACCCAATTTTGCTTTTTAAATCACCAAATTATTCAATGTTCAATTATAAATACCTGTTTCCACAAGATGTCTCAGTCTATATGCTTCTCTTATTCTATCTATCAATGAGCCACGATTCAGTATGTTGATGTTAGGCGGTTCATTGTCTAATAGTGGCTGAATAGCTTGTACAAACCTGTGCATCTGCGCTTCGTAAAGTGGCAATGCCTGCAAACATAAAAATGCTGTTTAACTTTTAAATGCAGTCAAGCTTCTCATACTTTTGTGTTTTTCAATTCCATATTTGTGTCTGATAGGAGAACAGCTATAGTTAGTAAACTCATAGGTTCGTTAATGCTAGTCCCGATTCTTGTGAACAGCACTTCGTATGGCCAATCTTACCGTGACCTGTATCCTAGCCTTTGAACTTCTACAATCTACATCCTTACCTTATATGCAATAAAACCTCATTATGAATACCCTCCCTAGATTACACGTCTGTCAAGTAGAAAGCTTGGTGATTAGCAACAGACAAGTTTCGAGGGATTGTTAAAGCTGAAGGCTCTTGTTGCTGTTACAGGTTTGATAATAATTCATGTAAAACCATAGACCCAATTTTGTACTATTTTGTTTTACTTATTTTGTACACAGTTTACCTGTATAGTAGCAGAAAACTTATGTAAGTAAAACTATGAGAATACATAGACCCCAAAAACGTTAATCAAGCACTGGATTTCCACCTCGCAATGGTCAATCAGTTGCTCTAAGTGGTTCGCCACTGCTGGGGCCTTGAGACTTGCTCCCAAGCTCAGTAGCATTTGCACGTGAAGCGTATACAAAATACAGCGAGAGTGCGTGTATATTTTTACTTTTTTCTTACCATACAAGACAAGAGCAGCTAAAATTCGTTTTAAATAGCAATGAAATAAAGTATAGAATGGAGAAGCATTGTGCTTGGGGCACATGTAATGTGGATGTTCAGTACTCAGAAAGGTTAGGAGGCTAGGAGACCGACTTGTAAGTTTCCTAAATCCAAAAAAATGCATAGGCAGGTGTCACCGATGGAAAAAAAAGCATGAGGCCACATGAACAGCTCAACCCATTAACTTTTTTCTGTCAGAAGATTTGACATTACTGAGGTTTGCTTGTGTAGGGTACCTCTTGTGGAATATCAGTAAAGTTGTGCAGTTTCAAGCCTTGCATAAGACAGGTAACATGTGAGCATTGACCTGCTAGCCCGGAAAATAAAAGTTAAATGTTTTGTCAGTAATAACTCCATAATAATGCTACCGTAAATTAGCATGGACCACTATAAAAACTTGGAAAAACACCATTTATTAAAAACAGCAGTTCCTCTTCCTCAAAAAATTATGAGAGTGTTGGGAGAGAGGGAGGGGGAGGGAGAGGGAGAGGGAGAGGGAGAGGGAGAGGGAGAGGGAGAGGGAGATTGTAAGTTAATATGCGTACTACTATTTAGTGTGTTCACCTAAACAAGGCAAGCCAAAACTTACATTTGCGTCTTTCTTAGAGAACTTAGAAACTTCTTTCCTATTGAACTCTTCATCATTAGACAGCAGCAGTGAACGTGGCCGCTCACCCAACACTGGATCTTCATTCATTGGTGTGTAAGAACACGGGTCACGAAAATACAGCTTGAGACCATGTTTCTGAAACAAAAGAAAAATTCAATGCATGACCTCAAAAGAAAAATTTATCATTAAATAACATTGTTTTATTGCATCTATATGGTTGGCTTGCACTATGAAAGCTAAAGCAACATAAAGAAATTTGGCATGAAAGTAAAGCAAAGTGCTGAAACAAAGTTAGGAACCGGAGTAACATCATTAGTAGACAGTAAGAGATAGAAAAAATTAATTAGTCACTGTAACTGACATAGAGGTACTTAGTTTAATAACACTCTTTGTGTTTTATGCCATTGTTCAAGTCATCATTCATAGCAAGTATCAAGTCATCAAGTACAGAAAGTTTTCATAGACAGCTAGTTCCAAAACCAATACTGGTTTGGTGCCTTGCTTAACAATTTTTAAATCGCCAAACTAGATAAATCATGATCAAACACAAAAATATAGAAAAATAATTTTTTAAATAGATGGATACATAATCATTCATGTTATCTAAGTGAATTTAGGAGCATTCAGGAACATTTCCTCCAGGGACATTCCAGTTTGTGTGCAAGATTTTGGAAGCCTTATTAAAATATAAAAACAACGTTCATGATGAATGTTATTACCGTAAAGTCGGATTTGCAGTAAAAGGTTGTAAAAGAAACTGCAAGGTATACCAGTGACTTACTTTTAGTTCTAGTTCTTCCATGATTTGTGGTCGAAGCAGGCTAAGCAGGTAGGAAGCTCTGGAGAATTTAAAACCTGCAAAAAATGCTCATCTTACTGCAAGTGAGCACAATATGCATTTCACATTTAAAAGGGGACTGCACCAAAAATGATCTCTTTTAGACTGTAAATTGAAAAAAAATGAGGAATTTGTTGACACAAGTTTATGATTTTCGGTTATGCGTGCAGTTTTGGATAAATCATGCTGTGCGCATCAAAATGTAGCACTGTTAGTCACCTAAAAATATTTTTTCATTTCAATTTCATTTTGTGACAAAAGTTATTTCAAATATTTCAGACACGCCACGTAAAAGGGTCAAAGGCATCCAGTTCTGATACATAGTATAACAATTTTTAACATACCAGGAATTATTTCTTCTGTTACAGCTGCACCACCAAGAACATGCCTCCTCTCCAGAACAGCCACCTGTTTCCCTGCTTTTGCTAAATAAGCTGCCTGCAAGCAAGAAAGAGCATGATTTATGAAGTACGTAGACAATACAACTTCATAATATCACCAGTTTTAGCAGTGAAAGTGGCAGTTTTTTAAACCAAACATATTTGTACCTTTAAATGTTAGCAATTAATTGCACACTTAATATAGAATAAAGAAAATTTCCAATAAAAAGGTTTAAATAATCAGTGGTTGATTACAAAAAATAATGAAACATCAATATGTCTATTCGTACTTATTAAAAAAAATCAAAGAGTTTTGATACTTACTGCTACGAGACCATTGTGACCTGAAAAGCAAAAAAGAAAATGAAATATGTATACACTTTTATGAAGAAAAGAAAAATAGCATACAAATTCGTGGCATGTTTTTAATATAGATCATGCAATGCAAGGACCATTTATTTTTTAATGCTTGTCTGTTATACTTTTAAATAAAATTAGAACTTCAAAAAAATTGTTTTCATACGTTTCATTTTCTCTCATTTAAATCAGATTTATTGATGTACAAACGATAATCAGGTGCAGCTTTAAGAGAGACATGTTTCTAAACAAGTTATTCACCCCTGTGATGAGACTGAGGTTTCAATTAAAATTCCTAAGTCCTACGAGACACTTTTAAAAGTCACTGTCATTTAGCATTGAAACAGGCTTACTTTGCTTATCAAAATTCTTTTTCAGAATGGTGGGAAAATGATATATATGGTCTGTGAATTTGTTTCGTTAAATCACTTTTAAAATTCGGTCGTATTAATAGTGAATATTGGTGTATTTACTTGCTTAAAAGAATCATCAGTACAAATTACGTGAATATTACTGTATGTCTTAGCAAAAACATACACATTTAGAAGTGTATAGTTTGTTCTTTGTTAGAATAATGTGGGCAACCTGCAGCAAGGAATTACTCCAAAGTCCGCCACGGTGAAAAGGTAGTTCATTCAACCATTCAAAACAATACTATACTGGTGACAAGTTTCACCCAAAATTTTGTGTAATTGCTGAAACCATATAATTGCAGAATATTAAAACTTCAGTTAAAAATCAAAGTTAAATGAGAAGTGATCGATAAATAAAATGGCAAAAAACTGGCGACAGCAGAATAATTAATAGGTGATTGTTCTCACTCAGAAATGGTAACGAAAGGTATTACAATAGAATAGCATTTATTAAATAACTTACTTCATCAACATTATGCATTACATATCAAATTTAGCAAATTCAGCAGGTATGTGAAAAGCGTGCTGGTAATTTCCCACTGTGACCTATGTCCTACTGTGACAGATAAATGTTACTATCACCTTTTTCAATGCTACTGTCCCTTACACATTCACTTACCTCCGCCAATGATAACACAGTCATATTGAGATTTCAGCTGTTCATCTTTGCTGATGACTCCAGTACTTGTTCTTCTACACAGGATTTTTGGCACTTCAGTTTGAAGTAAGGCTTTAAACTTGCTGAGCTTCATGAGAATTTTGGAAGATCCAGTAGACTACATAACCACTCGCAAAATATTGTTACCTAATCACTCAGAAGGCCTGCAAACTCATAACAGGAATTCAGTGACTGTAATTATATATTTTGTATGGCTAACAAACTAACTATAAACAGTACAACATTCTGCTATCTACTCAAGTATGCAAATTTAGTTACAATTTCAGAGAAAAACAAAGCACAATCACATTCATAGCTGCAGCCTTACTTTAGCCTGACAGCATCCAAAACCCAAGTCATGCATGTCAACACTAGAGTGAATAACGTTTATTTGTTTCCGGTAGAATTTCGCCTTTGCTTGTTTGTACATACTTATCACAAGCTAAGCATAATCTCATTTAAGATAGCCTTTGCAAAGTAGAGTCCACCACTACAAGCGCATGAATACATGAATACGTTTCCCCAAATTTATCACAAGTTCAAGCTATTCAACTATTCAGAGATAAGTTAATATATCGAAGAGTGATTTGACTTAAATACAGCAATGATTGTTATTAATAACACAAATATGAATTTTACCTTTCATATGAATGCACATCGGTGACTTGTAACACAGCCAATTTGGATAAAGACTAAATAGTACCACAAAACTTGTAACTAAAAATGATAATGAACATGCAAAAATTTCTGGATGCCCAAAGCATTACATAAAAAACCTACAGAAAAATCTTAAATAGATACATATTACAAAAAAGAATCAAATGCAACTTCAAAAAAATACCAACCCTTTCTGATGATACAGAGTAGATATTTTTGACAGAGGTACATACTGATAAATGACCTTCTTGGTTAGTTTACAAATCAACTGGTTTATTCCAGGTAAAACAGGTAATTACTTGTTTTGGCAACATGCCTAGTTCAACACATTACCTGCAGAGGCACTAAAATTTACAAAATGCAACAATATTTCTACCATTTTGGGTTCTGATTGATTTTTCGATGAAGATTTTTGAATTGCAGATGACCTGTGGCCTAATGTCTTAAGATTAGGAATAAAAAACATTCAAAAATTCTTTATAACTTACAAACTGTTGGAGTTCAGGCTGTTCGGCACAATGTAAACAAGTTCAATAATAGACAGAATGACCTTGGGTGACTGTTTGAAGGTCAGAGGCCAAATTTGGGCTAAAACAAAGTACGCCTCGAAATATATCTGAAACAACTTAGAAAAATATGAACACAATTATATCAGTTCACTTGATATTAATATTCACGTCAAAACCACGAAGCAAAAAAGCAAGATACCTTTAACTATGGGTGGCATGCTGCCACTTGGCAAAGGAAGTATATGCATCTGATAAACTGATAAACATGAGCACAAACTGTAAATGTAACTAAGTAAACAGAAATCACTTTGATGACTTGGTATACAAGCTAAGGTAAACGAAAGTTCACAAAAGACCCACCAATCTACCAATTTAAAATTGAATGCAAATAGTTAAATTGTATTTCAAAAGATGAAAAAAAAGATTAAGATATGGACATTGGATTAAATCTGTAGTACTCAGTAATCCGTAGTTAACAAAATTTAAAACAGTGGTTTGACACTTGCAACAGCTGAGTTTGCTACGTATGAGATATGTAATGCTCCTATTAAGGGTAAGGCAGGGAGTTCAACTTAAAAAGTAAAAATTCTATTGACTTTTTGTTAACACACCAAACATTTTATTGGACCCGATTAATACATAGAAGAATAAACAGTTTACATCTGAAATTTATGACTATTATAATACATATGCAGATACTACTGTATTTACAAATACAGAAAGATATAAGCAGCAAAGAAGAAGTTTACTCTGGTCAGGTCTCCATGACTGTTCAAACTAGCTTCAGATAGCAGTAATTACTTAGAAAGTACCACTGGCACAAAGAATTACTCTATAAGTACACATCTGCATAGCAAAAACATTTAATAAAATTTTGGCATTTATATAATATCAAATTGTCACATTAAACAAATTAAGAGACCCAAAAGGTTCTTGAATTAACAAATTCAAATGGCTAATTCTAGATTATTTAAGTATCAATAACTAATTAATAGTGTAACAGGATAATAGCTAAAGGTCGGTATACTACACACAAACAGTAAGATAGTGGAAAATAACACCAAATTGATTAACCAGAAAGATAAACTATAGAATACAGGCTAACAATTAAATTTTATGAATATAATCTAGTCGAATTTTAAATTTCAATTTTCAAATAATATTGTAGCAACTGTACAAGTAAAATACTACTCAGTCTGAACAGTTAATAACTGCACATAAATATAAATGCATTATTAAACACATTTCAACATTTTGATAAAACAAAAACTAAACAGACCCGAGAGGAGTGAGTGAAATTCTTGAATTTCTAATCACCTGTAAAAATAAATACCAGAACACTCTTAGTTAGGCCTATAATTCATCATATGTGCATGGTTTACTTTACATAATTTACTTAAACACGTAACAGAATACTGTGAACCCGTTTTGCTGTTGCAACTTTTCAACTCGTTTTTAACTTAAATAAACACAAATGAAATGCCAAAAAAAATTTAAAAATGTTGAACAGGAGACACAAATCTTAATCATTTTCAATATCAAAAATACTCATAATCCTACAAATCCGACAGAGTTTCATATAATACATGATGTATAGGTACTTTTTTGAATATACACGATGATATAATAAAATGTTGCTTTGTAATATATCACAGGCACATACGTAAGTAATAATAAAATATTAGGCAATTTTGAGAAACAGCTTAGCTAAAATGAAAACACAATGCTGTAAATGAAACGATATGGGCAGACAGTCCGTGCATCAAAGCTCCTAGTTAACTTCAGGACAAAATCTAGGAAATGTAGAATAGGCTTCCATATTTCAGAAATCTTTGCCACAAAAAATCATGGAGCAAACTTTGTAGAGGATCTCAAAGATTTCAGCATATGAACAGCACCTGTATTGCTGTTTGCCAGGAGGCAATTCTTAACATATTTAACAATAAGAACTCCATGCAGTGTCGAGCAGATGTTTAACATTTAGAACGGTATATTATTTGCAGTTATACTTTTGTGATTAAATGAACAATTCTTAAATTAGTATAATTCGAAACATTTATATTTGTACTTACGCTCTATGCGGTATGGCAGTATTATATGTAATTATTTTGTTGTTGTTATTTCAGCCTGATCATTGCTGCAATATCATAAATAAACCACTTTGATTGATTCAGCAAAAACTTCCATAGTTATTTACTTTGTATGAAGGAAAGTGTATACTTGTAAATACCAAAACTGTGGTACCTACAAATGGGATGAAGCTATCGAATTTTGTATCCTACATTTAGATCCTAAGCCCATTCCATAAGAGCGAAGCACATTTGGCACTCGGTAATAGATGAAGATATCTTTAATGAATCCTAATAATTTTCATAATTACTTTCCTTGTCTAACCATGCACCTACAGAAAAAATTCAATCTTATTTTATAAACACACTAGAATCAAGGACTCTTAGTACCCATAGACTGTACTGAACTAGCAACCATGCCTACACTTTTTTCAGGAGACTTTTTCAAAACTAACATTTTATCAAAAATAGAGATATTGGATATGTTAAATAACACAAGAAATATCTTTCTTGAAATAAATTACGAAAAATGCATATTGCATACGTGTAAATCAATATAATAACTAATAGGCCAAAGTAGTTTAATTACACGCTAACAGTGAGAATCTCACTACAACTGCTTTGGCGCCTAACACAGTGCTTTATAGTCAACCACACATATAGAACACGTGGTTCATTTTATCGCGCAACTCACCGAAACAGTTTGTACATTTGGTGTACCACTTAAAAAGAGCATAGACAACATAATGGGATGGTCATTTGTACTCGTCAAATTGCAGCAACAAGTAGTCTATTAAGTTCCGCGGCAATGGCAGACTGTGGATTTTTCTTAGTCGACGATACGATAAACAAGAGCGGATCGTGTGTCGACAGTAATGCTGCAGTGACCGTGCGCTTCTGGCTATTTCGTTGTACCATTCTAACTTGTTATCAGTTCCCCGTGGTGGCAAAGTATGTATACAAGATGAGTCTAAGGAAATAGGAATAACTTGACGCTCAGATTTTATGATAGCTGAAAGTATAGTGCGGTCGGTTTCTGGAATGCTTAGCTCATGCCGAAGTAGGCTTATACAACGTGCACTTTTAATGGAGATGTCTGCACCATACGCGATAAGAAGTTCTGCGGCTTCAGGCCGTCTCTCTTGTAGAGAAGGACGATTGTAGCTACCACTAAAGCACACATAATGTAATGGTGTCAAACCTAGAAATAAATTCTACTAGTGAATGACATTACACTGATCATATTAATTACATGAAAATTTTGCAGAATTTAGTACAGATTCATGCTTAACAGGAAAAGAAAGATGCAAGATAGGACAAAGACAGCTTTTAATTAAAATTTCATGAATTCTCCACCTTTGCAAAATTAATACCACTGTTATCTTTAGGAATTAAGAATATTGAAGGTCAAATAAATAAACAAAGCATGCGTAGTGCACACTTCACTAACTAAGGAAAAGTATAAATTACTTTGTCTAGTTAAGAAGATTAATAATATGATTTCTGCTGAGCCATTGATGTTTTTAGCACACACTGGATAGTGAGTCAGAGTCATTTTATTAACTGGCATGAACATTTTAAACTACTAAGAATTTTCTTTTCAATTACATATGTCTTTCAAACAGGGAGGCCACATTGTCCCAACTATTGCACCACACCGACTTAGTCACAACAGTTGCAAATAATGTTTAAACTCGGTATAAAAGTTAGGCAGACTATCAGGCTCTATCAAATAACACCTTCCTAAGGCTTGCTCATATGAAAGCTAGGTAAAGTTAAAATTAAAAACTGGGAAATGCAAAAAAAATCTAAATACCTGTCAAGTCTCGAAGGTTGACATCTACGTTATAACCATACATCAACAGTGCTCGAAGAATGTCTAAAGAGTAAGTCTTGTTGTTAAAGACCGCGTAGTGAAGCGGCGAGAAACCATTGGAATTCCTATGATTTACGTCAGAGCCATGTTTTAGCAGCAGTTTCACACAGTCAAACAATCCGTGACTGATGCATTCATGAAGAGGTGTGTCACCTAATTTAAAACAAAAGAACTATGCTTTTACTTCACCTTTATCAGATGCAAACTCAAATATACTTAATAAACTAAGGCAACAATAAGACATACTTATAACTTAAAGAACCTTTAAGAATATTGATATTAATGATATTAATGATAGGCAAGTAGACAATTAACAGAAAGTATATTTTATGAATTTTTAATTTGTAAATTCAAGTTCTAGTTGTAAAAATATGGCCATGGCTGGAGTCAGTTCTGGATTCCTAACATTGGGGCCTATATCCGTTCACCTAGTCTTTTTCTAAAACCTGTATGCCGAATTTGAAACTGTGAAAACATTCAGAATTTTAGGCTTTCAAACTTAACCTTTAATGACATTTTACTCATTAAGATCCCCATCAATTATCTCGTCTTCACGGCAATAAACTGCAAACCAAAATATCTCCACAAAAAAATAGAAAAAAAACACTCACACAATGAATACGTACACTCCTATCTCGGTTTACCGGACCTCGCCTTTACGGATATTGGAAAATTCTGACATTAAGTCCCGCATGCTACGGACACAGTCCATTATTTTGCAAGCTGCTCACTAGATAGCGGGCCGTCACTTTATTTACATCACGTATATCAGAGTAACCACGTGTATATCTCCAAGTCAAAAAATATAGAATCAATTATGCAGAGTTATTTGAGTCAATTGCCGATAGTTTTTATATACTTTTGCATAGGAGCGGCCCGTACTAGACATTTTTGAGACAATTAGGCGATTAATTCTACATTACCATCAGTCTAATACATGGCGCGTACTATATTAGTGCAGTGTCGGAAAATACAGACAATCGGCAAAGTTGGACCGACGTCTCCCCGCTTTTGTCCGGCAAACCGAGATATGAGTGTATATGTTTCTAGATCCCACATAAAAAATTAGCGACTTCAGCTATGAATAACTTCATAGTTTTAGAAAGAGAAAATTCAAAAGCGCAGTTGTAATCAAAAACTCATTAAAAACTACTAAAAAGTGAAAAATGGCAAGTTGAATGATCTTGCTCAGAAGAACAAGAGCGAGCTTTATTTTCTCTTCTGAATCAAATTTACTAAAATAGATAGTAGTTGATTACTTCTTCAAACTCTATGACTATTTGGTGGAAAAACATAAGGTTGCAACATGCTTGTTCTTACTAAGAGTTATTCCTGATTTCAAGTTAGTTTTGAAGAAATCAAGAAATTGTTCGTCTGACCTGAAATAACAGGAAGCGATAGAATATCTCTGCCAATTGCATTATGAAGATGTGTCAGCACACACTCCGAAAATCCATTTTTTGCTGCAATGTACAAGCTCGTTTGACCATACTCGTTTACTGCATTGTAATCGGCACCATTTTGTATGAGCTCTCGTACACAGTCGACGTGGTTGTGTCTTGCTGCTAAATGAAGTGGGGTGGTGCCTCCTGGGTGTGGTGTAGCTAAAAAACATCATTCCTGATTGGTAAAATGGCATTTTCTACTAAAAAAAAGTTCTACAAGAACTAGAAATTTGTTAAAAAGCAGTATAATTAACCAGTAAGAAAAATATTTTAAAATCAAAATCTAATTCGAAAATCACAGCTGCTCTTGGCAATTAATCATACTATAAATTTGCATTAGTTTTTCAATATTAAATATTTACAGATTGGTCACACAATTTGGTCTCAATTTATCTAAAAAAGCATGATAAATATTCAAATTTAGTCACTAACTAACACTTTCATTATATCATGCTCCTCTGTGAGAGGTTTAAAGCACAAGAAAACCCTCCACTTGCATAAAGCTTAAAAAAATTTGTCTTGAAATTTTATACCAGATACATGCTACCTTTTCGTATGCATGGCTTGCATCGGCCGTAACGCTATATAAAATGTGTAAACTTAAACTCACGCGATGACCGTTAGGCGCAGCCATTTTAATGGTAGGTCATTTGAAACAAATACACTTGTTGATCCAAAAATTAAAAAAAAGACAATAGAGTAAGTTTTATTTTTAGGATTTTTCATAAACGAAGGAAAAAATGCACTTCAACTAAAAAATGAGCTTAGATCATCTTTGATACAGAGGTAGTGAGATAGACTTAGACAGTATGCATTGTATAGTGCATGATTAGGCTGAAACATAATTCTATTTAGAGTTTTGAAATTGACTACGTGGAGTGATCATGGACAAAATAATTGCACATACTCATGCACGCATGTACCTTTCATAGTACTTAGTTTTAAATACAGTACATCAACATCAATGGACATATGATGCCAGCTGCTAAGTTTAATCAGCTCTGCAGGTCTAAATATTACTAGATGTGTACACTGCTTGAAAATAAATTTGGAACTCTGGCAGCTCAACTAATAAAACCTTGAATGAATTTTAGCAGCATTATCTTATTTTGCAAAATAATAAACATTACCAGTGTAGCAGCCATGCTTTGAGTATTTTGTTGCTCCATTGCAGCCTGCTCCTGCGTCTAAAAGCAGTACCAAGCATTCACTTCGGCCTTCGGCAGCTGCCATATGCACAGCCGTGACATCAAATCTGTCCTTGGCATCAAGACATGCTACAAAATAACAAAATTAAAACCAGTATAATTTTACTAGATTACTGAGCTCTTGGTCCTGTCTCTTTTTGATGCTGCACTACTTTGTACTTTGTACAAAGTACATGAAGTCATGTACATGAGGTGAAAAAATTATTCTCTATTCCTGCCATGCAACAGGCCATTGGCAAAATGAAGATTATTGGTCAAACTTATGCTCTAGAAAAATCTTTGGCCAGTTTGCAGCCAAGTTTAACCAGTCTCAATAAATCTTTGGAAAGTCTGAATAAAAAAATTCATAGAAAAGAAGTGACGTTAATTAAAAATGAAGTTTTGCCCCATTGGACTAGTGCATCAAAGGGCACTGTTTCAGATTTGGAAGTTGATTGCAATGTTGCAGGTTACATTGCAGATTACGGAAAAAAATAATTCCTAGGTTATGCCACAGTTCTTGAGTTCTTTTGGAGCTTCAAATCCCTAAGATGCCACAATGTGCTGAAATATGTGATGAAAATAAATCTAACTGATATAATTCCTATGTTAAACTGTAACTTCAGCACCACAACTTTGAATAGCATGAGTGGCAGTTTTGTGGCCAATTCTACCCCCGCATGCAAGACTCTGGGCTCGATACAGCAAATACAGGAAAGATATCATAATTTATCATGTGAAGCAGACTGTAAATATTGCCAATGTTACTAAGCTGCAATGGTAAAGTTAATTAAGTATTATAATTAGGTTTGCATTTAAATTATTATAATATTATCATTATTATCACTACCCAAATTCTATTTTGTGCTCTTCTAAAAATTGTAATTACCCTATATATATATCTTTAAATTAAGCTACTTTATTATCAACATATATATAGGATGCAATTCAACTAGAATACTGCATTAGATAAATATCTAAATTGTTCCCCAACTAAATAAGAATTTGAGTACAGTGCAACATCTGCTATAATGAAAATACCATGTTTCAGACTCTTGAAATAGCCTATTGGAACTGTGTTTTAACTGTTTGCTGCACTTCTACTAGATTGTTTTTTAATAAATCGATATGGAAGACTCTGTGAGCTGTCAAATTCACATCAAGCTGGTAAATTTGCCAATAAATATCCACTATGCACGAATTTAACACAAACATGAGTACAAACAAAAGCTTCAAAACAGCACCCAACAAAATGCATAATAGCTTTTATGAATTAACTTTATATATATATGCGCTATTTGACATGCATGTGCTGTATTGTGTTTTGCCAATGTACATTATAATTATGTATTTGAGCAATAAATTGAATTGACTTGAAAATAATAAATTTACCTTCGTTTTCAATAAGTAGTTTTACAATATCTGAATAGCCGTCTCGAGCTGCGTACTGTAGTGGTGTCATGTAATTTTTGGACATATAAAACAATGATTTATTGTACTCTTCTGCATTTACTGATGCACCTTGTTCTAATAAGCGCTTCACCATGTCCATATTGCCAGTCATAGAACTTTCTACCAATTTTTTAGCAAGAAGTAACCTTTTCTCGTCTGACTCTAATCTAATTAACTCCATTTTAAACATTTCCAACATTTCACGGTTTCACGTGTTCCCGAAAACATTAAAACTAAAAAGCAGTGCAGCTGAAAAGTCACAAGAAAGACAAAGTTGAAAATGTCAAAGGACTTTATTTTACGAAGTGCTTCTTAATGTAGAGAGTCAGACACCAAGTGTATATTATCAATTGAGTAAGGTGAGCATTGAACGTTCGAGTTCGAACGAGTTTTTTTGGTTTAAATTCGATTCGAGCCTAAAATCATAGATTCGAATAACTCAGCATCCCCTTTTTGCTCGGCATCATTTTTCACCATTGACCTTGCTTTCCTCATCATACTACGACAACTGCCCCACTTCCACATGAGAGATAACATGAATGTGAAATGCGAGAGAGAAAACGTGTGATAAAACATTTAAAACAGAGGTTTAACAGAGAGACAACTATGGGCAAAAAGCCTATTTCTAGGCTTCATCCTGTCGATCTATGGTAATCTAATGGTAAAAGTACTTCAACCATTGTTCTTTATCATTAAAACGTTTGAAACATCATTTGAACAACGTTTGAAACACTTAAATTTGATGCGATTCGAATGCGCTTTCTGGTAGAGAGTGCTCACCCCCTAATATTGAGCTCAAGGCTCAATAAAATGTACAGAAACTTTAGAAGTGTGTCATTTCATTTGACACTGCAGAATTATGAACTATTTTGCTATAGATTTGATTGTAGATAGGATTGTGCAAGAATCGTACTTTACATGCCCAGCCTGTTTTGAGAAAATACAGTAATTGTTAGGGATTTTTTTAACAGTTGCATTTTGCTAAAGAAATCCTTTTATTGATTTATTTTGTAAAATGTACACATTGATGAGGATAGTTTAATTGCTGGTACCTGGAATATCACTGTTCGCCTAGCTGTTAATTTTGTACTGTTTTCTTTTGTCTATTTGAGGTAAACCAGAAGAGCTGGAAACCATCTCTCTACAACAGCATTTTTCGTGTTACAAGGTTGGATTCCTAACTTACATGCATTGATATGTATGATAAATGTTCAGAATGGCATCAGCCACGTACCCGTAAGTAAAATAGTTCTGGATTGGCCTGTTATAATTGTATGTTCGTTTCAATTCATAATTATGATGAATGGAGATAAGACCATTGAAATTCAGTTACAGCAGTATGGTAATCCATGCATACCTGCAGGTAGCATTAACGTATCTGTTGGTAATAATTACTATGGTTTTTTCATCACATTTGCAGTTTTTGTGGGACTATCACATAAAAGTAAACTGTTTTACTAGTTATGTAGCCCTTACAGTGTGTGACATAATCTTGTGCTAGGGGAATACAAAAAGAACTTGTAACACAGTCCAAAATAATTTATAGCATCAAAGTATTGCTCATTCAGTTAAGAATATGAATTCATCATAGTTTAGTATTTAGTGTGAAAACTTAACTGTGCAATGTGCATTTTACGTGTACAGCCTTTGATCATTCGGGTATGGTTCAAGCAATAAGTTTTTCTGTACTATTACTCAATGTTTTTGTATCCTGTTAGCAAAATGCTATTTAACAGACACTTTTTAATGGTCGACAAGTAAAACAGTCTAATTTTATATTATGAGTACAAACAAGAGAAACTGGTTATTACAAATCCCTTTTCTTGTACCACTATAATAAGAAATAAGATCAGGTGCAGACTGTTATATTTTGTGGAGCTTATGCATAAGTGAGGTTGCACAGTTTGTTAAAATTTAAGATTGCTCAAGAAAATAATATTAAAGCAACTACCAACAATGAATAACTGTTAATAAAAATTCATAGACATTACTTTGTGTTGTAACAAGAAATTTACTTTACTCACTTGCACATAATTTATAATACGCAAAAGCAGATGTTACCATACATTATGACACAATTAAAAATGACTAGTTTTGAGAAAGTTGAGATCCATCCACTTCACTTTTAAGTCTGTTCAAGACTTTGGTTACATGACATGAGGCTAGTTACAAATTAAACAAACTGCTAGGTTAGGAAAACCTTTGCCACATTTTCATTTCAGGCAGCCTATTTGGTATGTAGGCTCCTTTCAAATGCACTTGTAGAACATTGTAGAACACACAAATAGACCTACAATAAATTATTAATAAACAAGGTAAGAACTAAAACTAATATGATTCAAATAATTTTATGAGTGCATATATTGAATGTACATATATGATATAATGTATATTATGAAGGTCCTAAACTTATAATAAGAAAAATTTTATCAATAATGTTTGTACAAATTACGTTCACTAATGCATTAACATTAGTGGTATAGTGCAAAAAATATATATGGGGGAAACTGGCGCAAATCTAGAAGCCTCTTTTAATACTGCATGAATGGCATTCTTTACAAAGAGATGTAAGTAACTGTATGACAATGAAGCCCGAGGAGGGATAAACTCTGTTGCCCTGTGTAACCATCACTTATCACATAAATGAGTCAATCTCCAGTCAACACTGTACAGGCTAAGGCCGCTAAGCCTTATATTAATTTTGTAATTAAACTACGTTAAATGTCAGTTGAATGGTATACTGAAAAAATAAAGAATAAACAAACAATAAATAAATAAAACAGTAAATAACTAGCAAAAATGAATACTGTACATGTAAATGACTGAATAAATAAATAAGTTTATAAGAGAGAAGCTGGAAACAAACTTACAAATAAAAAAGAAAAACAAATTGACAATTACTGATGACAAGCCATAGATTAAACAGAAAAAAGTGGATTGGTAGAAACAAAAACTTTTGGAAACATGATAATTATTATTAGAGTGTATGAGCAGGTATCCTAATGGTCAACAAATTTCATACCTTACGAGACACATATGGGCAACTTATAATTACAAAGATAATAAAATTTAGTAAATAAAACAAAGACCAATAGAACAGTTTCTATTCTTAATAATGTCCAAACAGAAAAAAACGAAATTACTATACAATGAGTGAAACACCAGCTTTAACTAGCATTTTAATTCCAATTTAGTTATAAACAGTTATTTTTGCAATACGCTACGAAATTGAAAAAAAATCAATACTGACCTTCTTCTAGTTCTCATATTCAAGTAAAAATAATGTTGGGGGAGGGCTTAAAGGGAAATTTTTCAGAAATTATAGACAATGAAGGAACAGAAAAGTCACAAATAAAACTAAAATTACAAATAAAGAAACAATCAAATAAGCCAAAATAATCAATCCTCAAAATGTTATTCTGAGCTCTATTCTAAACAGCAACTGAAGTTTACAGGACACATGTTATAAGCCAAAATTTATTTTGTGGGTGCTAAAAGTAATGCACTCATGAAATATTTTAGAACTACAATATGTGTACTTGCACATCAAAATCGTCCATTAGTCAGCAATTAAGTTGTTCTAGTTGTTCACAAATTCTGAAATTCCATTTCATGAGGATCATTTTGATGCCAAGCTCATCGTTAAAATTAGTCATTGTTTTTTGTCGCACTTCTACAAAACACTTAGCAACCGCACAGATGTTGGTTGCTATGCACTTTGCAAGAACACATTGATGATATGTTTAAATCCAGTAGAAGGCTCTTTCTGATGAAGATCTGGACTTGCCAACAGAAAAAAACTGAAGCAAAATGATTGCTTCCATAAAGTACTAGTTTGAAAATACAAGTTTTTCACAATAGTAGTACTAGTTTCTAGCCTGAAAAGTGAGAACAGGGTAATAAAATTAGATTTTTAGTATTTTTTGAACATTTTCTTCATAATTTGATGCTAGAATGTAAAAGTCTAATACATTTGATTATAAAAAACAAAAAATTGACATCCGACCAAATTTTTGGTGCATTCTACTTTGAATCATCATAACGTAGTTTTAAGTATGCCGACTTATGGACGGTTTTGGTTTGCAAGCACACATATAAGTTAGTATCATTACTATGAAAGTGAAAACGATTACTGAAATTTGAGAAATGATGTTGCTAAAATTCATAACATTCAAATTTATGATAAAATATATCACTTTATATACAGCAAAATAAATACTCATTAAAAATGTTTTGGTTTCCTGTTTCTGTTTTACGCTAACATTTTTATACATTGATAGTATTTGGGTATTTAACCTTATAACATATGTACACTTCAAAATCCTTTAAATAACTATATAGTCCAAAAATATCAGCAAAAGTGAAACTCCATAAAAATGCTAAAAATGTCTGCTTACAATGATATTATTGTTTCTGTAATACTGGCTGCAAATACAAGGTTTGTTTTTAACAAAATTACTACATAATACATATCTTATACCTCAAATTTACGATTATTTGGTTGGCGTAACTTAACAATGCAGATTTGTCGACACATCTTATGAGTAAGTATCATAATGCTTGGCCCTGACAAAGACTGTGACAACAATGACACCATCTATAGTTGAAAACTATAAACCACTGCAAGGGATTGTAATTTTAAACTGCTTATTTTCAGTGTCATAGTATAAAGAACATGGCAATGTGCTGCTTACCAGAAACTGATAACTGTACAATAATTTCCAACTATAAGCAACTACTGCTTAAAACTGAGCAGTACTCAGGCTGTACTCAATAAATTTAGGAATACTCTTGGCATTGCACGAAAGCTGCTGAAGTCTTTTCCTTGTCTTGTAAGACTTGCAAAATGTACTCACTAAAACTGTAATTTTCGTACAAGCTTTGGATCGTGAGGGTTACTAAAATCTAAGGATAAGAGGTGAATTCCTTGGTTGAAGCTTGAGACTAAAAGGCTGCAAAAATGAGAGAAATGTAACAATCTAAGTGCAAGCATCATTATTAATAATGCTAGAAATTATGATTTATTACTGTGTGTTAAATATCTAACAGCATCGAAACAATAAAAAAACTCAGCTAAGAGTAAGAAAACATACTCATGTAACCACAGAAAGCAAGGAAATAACATCAGCATTTGCTAAAGTAGCCAGCAGTTAGATGCAAAGTATTTAGTAATTATTATTGAAGTCAGTAAACTAAATATGCAGCACAAAGTACTGCATATGTATCTAATTTGTTTCACAAAAAAAAACAAGTACACAAAATTAGATACATACACAGCATGTATCTAATTTTGTGTACATGGTTTTCTGTGAAACAACTTTAGTCCTTGAGCTCTTATATAGCAGGTGGAAGTATACTTATCATCAGTGTTGTTGGGAAGTTGGAACTTAAGCTCATTATCAAGTGAAATTCTCTTGAGATGGGGCACTGAACTGAAAAAAGTGTCTTCTTATATAGCAGGTGGAAGTATACTTATCATCAGTGTTGTTGGGAAGTTGGAACTTAAGCTCATTATCAAGTGAAATTCTCTTGAGATGGGGCACTGAACTGAAAAAAGTGTCTTAGTCACAATAGGATGTTTATACTTTATACATGCTCTCCAAATGAGAGACATATTTGATGCTGTGTAGGAGTTTTCACGACTGTCATCTATCTCATTTTTAGTTAGATAGGCACTGAACACTTAAAGGAAGACTGGACGATTGTTTAGACTCAATCTCATTTTAATTTACTGTCCAAAATATACATTTTCTTGCCTATAAAAGTTAACAATTTTTCGTTATATTGGAATAATTAGCTTAGAAAGTTAATTAACGGCAACCGAATACAGCTATTGCTTGTGTCAGAAACTAACTACAGTTTGTGCAATGGCAGGCATCTTCCCTTGTGTGTCAAGCACATTTGCATAGATGTTACAGTACTGCTTAAATGCATGATGTCACGAAAAATGGGCTTTACATCATATGACGTCATGAAACTAGCACAGCAGTTCATGATCATGGTTATCACAGTACCGCCTTCTATTTGTCGACCAAGCGCACGTGATAAAAAGGCGCCGCTGCCAATCTTAGTAGATTCACTGAGCCATGCGTAACTTTGAAAGTTTAACGAAATTTGAGTATCCGAAATAATTATTATTTAATCTAAGCTTTGATTTAAAATAAATTATTGTAGTTTTCAACATTTTAGAGCGTTCTTTATTCTGAACTCCTGTTTACACAAGCATCCAGTTTTCCATTAAGAGCAAGAAAGACATCTTGTACGTAATTTGCTGATGTTATGTATAAGACTTTGTTCTAAATACCTTATTTAGTTATAATCTATTAATATAACATCAGTTTATAAATTACTAAAACCACCTGAGAACAATTTTGCATTAGTGTTTTCAAACCAACAAGCATTATGTTGTTTCATTCCTGGTAAAAGAAGTTATGTAATCTAGTTAATTAGAAGAACCATGCAATTATGCATAAGCAGTTTAACTGATATAATCCCAGTTGTCATGTGTGTAAGAACAGAACAGTCATCGGGGGATACTTTATCATTTTATAGCTTAACTGATGTCATGAATGCATTAATCAGTAAAATTTCACAGTAGAACATTAATTTTAAGACAGTTAAAAAGCACAGATTCATAGGCATGCATTTTTACCAACATTAAAGGCCTTTTCCAGCTTAGCAATGTTACCAATTTTTTATTTCTAATAAAAAAAATAGAAAGATACCTGAAATCTGGATATGCAGCAAGAGATGTGAGAGGTCCCGAACCATCAAGTGACATCAAACATATACAATCTAAAATGAAATGTTGTGAATGCATTATTGTATGTATTTCGTACATACGTGTTTAATATGTTATAAGGCTAAAAGTGTTTAGTAAGCAACAAAATGCATTGCTGGACCGATATATACATACTACATAGTGCTTCTTAATTAGATGTACAATAAAGCTAAATTTAGCAGATGATCATTTTAATTTTTCAAAATCTAAATACATGCAAAACTGTTGTAATTTTTTATGTGCATGCCAAGCAAGCATTGTTAAAATAAAGACAATATGTACAGTAACTGCAAACTACAAAATGTACAGGTATCTCGTAAGTCACCATACACTTAACAAATAAAGTTTGAAAGCTTTTGGTAATTCTTTTAGTCGAATTAGATAGAACTTTGAAAAGAACTACTTCACTGGTAGATTTCTAAATGTGCACCATCTATTTCAAAGCACTTCAGCTAACAATTAAAACATGCATTTTCAACATTTACATTTAAAGTTAATGATTGCACAACATTTGACTTCATGAAGATATTTCAGTGGTGTTGCATAAACTTTTTTCTTGCTGCAGCTTCATAAAACATATTGCACAGAGCCAAGTCTGCCAAATTGTAGTTAACCACTCTAGAGGACAGCGACCAAAACAGCAGATAGGAAAACCTTGTATTGAGAATGACGCTTACAGCTCGCAATAATAATAGCTACCCAGTTAAAGCTTAAATACCCATAGATTCCTAAAGGCTGCTTTGACTCATGTAAGCCAAAATTTGGAGAAAATTTGAAAAGAAAAATAGACTTCAATGTGTATACAGTATTAAACTTTAAGATGCTGGTTAAACAGCCATTCCACGGGTGATTTTTTTGGCAACATTATTAAAAGATAACAAATATGTGTGGAACAAGAAAAGCATCTAACTAATTAAGTTATCCAGCCTCCTTTATAGTGAAAAAGAATGAAGCACACTAAAAAATTGTTAGGAATTTTGAATTGTACCTTTTGTCTCTACATCCCAAACTCGAACAGTCGTGTCTGCAGAACAAGAGGCAACGAGTTGCTGATTACCAAACTGTATAGGCAAAAATAAACAAGACCGAACATTTTGCTCATGGCCTTTGAATTCACTTAGGAGTTTCCGCTGCCGCAGGTCCCATAGCTGGAAAATTTCAAAAAACATAGGAACATCTGTTAAAGGTAAAAAAAGATTAAAAATAGACTGTTTGATACAAGCTGTGTTTTTCATCACTTGCCACTTGATAGTGAAATTTGTGCATAACAAAAATCATAAAAATTTTCATTTGTAAAAAATTAAAGTTATATTTGTCTCAGCAATGTACTGCCATAATATATTAATGAAAAATATGAAGCAAATTTTTATCTAGGACATTCTTGTCCTTGGATATAGATGCAAAACAACTGTTTTTAAGTCCACATTTTCCTCAGGCACCTTATCTGTGGAATTCTTTATTAAGATAACTCCTATCGCAAAACAGTTACTGGAACAGTTACTTGGTAGGTCACTCGCATATGAAGTTGCTTGAAGCAATCAAGCAATATGTTAAAAAAATACCAAAAATTGAATTTGTCAAATATCGCTAATTCAAATCACCAATTAAATATTACTGAACTGCCTCTGCCTCACCCCCACTATACTATCATTCATGAAAAACATAGTCTAAATATCCACAGCAGTTCTATAGCATTATCATTCATTAATGTTCATTCAACTTTACCAACCTCTTGTTCTATTTCTTCCGCTTTGCTGTTATTGATGTTTTCAACTAATTAATAGGCTTCTCTCTAAGCTACAGGAAATTAATTTTAGTGTCTATAAATACCGTATATGCGTTGGCGTAGTTTACTATTAGCCAGTGATGATGCCAGTAGCAAACTGCTGAAGCATGTCTAATTTTTTTTACAAAATAAGCATTTTTGTAAGCTTTGTAGCTAAAAATTACACTAAGTGTTTAATTTCCAAAAAATACGTAAACTGAACATCCTTCTTAAATGAAGTTAATTGAATTATCAGTTGTCTTTAATTTATTTTGTACATCTTATGCAAGATGTTTTACAAAAAATACAGTATACAGAGTCAATTAGTTTACAAAAATGTTTTTATATAACTTATCGACCATTGCAAACTTTGTAGGACGTGTGAAACTACATTTCTGATGTTTTAATTGAGGAGACTATACCACCGGGATTCAATTAATGGGTGGTGTAATTTAATTAATGTAGGAATTAAAACATAAAACGTGTTAGTCATTAATCAGGGACGCGCATAATTACACACGAACAACGTTCAATGTTTATTTTTAGTTAGCAGCATGAACGTCAAACGCGGTGTATGACAGCCAACGATAATGCAATTTTAATTAATGCTGGCATTCAATCGATGTTTAAAAAAACTTAACAAGACTGTAAGAAAAACCAAAACTTTCGAGAAATGCTGAAGGAAAGAGAACAATGTGTGTATTTTCTGCAAATGAAAGCAGTTCAAAAAGATTTAAAATTCATCAAACAGCATACAGTATGTATACGAATATGTGTATACAGGAAGATAAGATTTACACAAAAACTGTGAAATAATAAAATTTTAAAAAGTAATAAAAATTTTCTAAAAATAGTAATGGTATGACCAGGTGACATGCTAGAAAATCGAAAATGATTTGCACAAAAAAATTAATAAAAAAACAAACTCTTACATAGAAATAGGAAAATGGCAGACATATCTGTAATTTATATTTGGCATCCTATTTCTTATGTGCTAAAAATAATTAATTGATTTAAGTCACTTCTACTCAATGTTACTAAAACAGCCTAATGAAAAAAGCTCTATTTGAAATGTGGTTGCGCAAAATAATGCAGGAAGAAAGAATAAATAAGACACGCACACACAAAAAAACAACCAGAGCATTGATGATGCTGTAGGTCTCCTAACTCTCATGTTTGACACCATCTGGACTTTTCGTTTGACATAAGATCATTGTCTTTGGCCAAATTTTGCTCATAAATTCTTAAAAGCAAAAAAAGATATGCAAAGGGCACTAATTAGGTGGTGTCTCCTAATCAAACTCAAATCAAACAAGATCAAACAGTTTTCATGTTCAAATTTTGTACAGCAAGTTTCATACAACTGGCTTTCTTAGCCACATTCAGCAGTTTTTAACTTTGTCCCATGGCCACTGAATGCCATCGCTCAAAAGTTCACACCAATGATCTAGCACTTACACTTAACATTTTGTGAGACAAAATCTGACTTTATAACATTATAATTGTAATTGCTTGAGTTCAGGAATTTCCCTCCCTAGGGTTCAGGAAGGGGATAAAATATTTTTGTCAAGCTGGGTCGCCAATAGGTGATAGCCGTAATCGCCTATAATTGACTCGCATTGAGCTGACTTAGATTCCCCACTATACCCCCATCCTTGATCCTCCCTTCTCCCTCAAGGGCAAGAGAAAGTCATTGCAGGCTATCACCCAAAAATTGTCCCTCGTCACTTAACATCTACATTTGGCATTTGATATTTTTTGAGGGACAAACTCTGCTTTTATAACACCATAGTTGCAATTATTCAAATCCTGGATCTGCCATCGTGGAAGGGATATTACAATAATTTTGCCAATGTTGGATTGTCATTCTAATAGTGACAGGTCATTTTAATTCCTTGCACTAAGCTGACTGATTTTCCCTACTACAGGCCCATCCTAGATCCTCCCTCCCTCCAGCTGGGATGGAAGACAATTTTTTTGTCTATGATGGGTTGTCAAAAGTATAGTTGCTTATCTAGTTCCTTGCATTGAGCTGACTTAGATCCCTTCACAATGTTCACTATTGTTGTGCTAGCTGTTTGCATTTGGGACAACCTTTGACCTTGACCACCATCATGTCCCAAAGTTATCCAAGGGTACCCCAAGTTGTTCAAATATAACTAGCTTAAACTCAAGAGTAATGGGCGATGAATGCTTCATGACGGCATAAGTTCCCCAAACTGTGAAAGTCGGAGGACCTAAAAATGACTTAAGTGTGCCAAGAACTAAAACATTCTAAAACTGACGAAAAATTACACTGGCTTTCAAGTGTACCATTATCTAATTTCAGACAGAATTAATCACTAATGACACGTTAACCATGTTCCTGATGGTTTTATACAATAATCCAACATCTGTTTGTTTGCCACGGGTGCAAAAACAAGGTCCATTTGACACATGAATTTTCATAAAAATTACAAATGTTGGAAGGTCAAGGACAAATGCAAAAAATATGAAAGCAACAGAAATAAAAATTGAAATTGTCAAAATTATAATGAAACTAAAACAATGAAGTGACTCAGTAACACTTTAAAAATAATCACATAGTATAGACAGGTACTGATGGAGCCGAAGCAGATTATTGTATATCAAACTTACAGTTAGTTCACAGCCTATGTTGTTGCTGCCACTGCTCCCTGTTAAACAATATTGTCCATCAGGACTCACACCACAGCAAGTAAGCATGTTCTGTTTTTTAGGAAATGCATGGATTTCTTCTAAAGAAGATGGATCCCATAACCTGGAATAAGAAAAGCCATTAAAAACAAAATCACATGCAGATGATGCATTGCTGCTTCAGATCAAGTGACAGGGATAAATGCCAACAAATCCGTAACCAGTATATCTATCCTATAAATGTACTCACTTGGAATAATATCCAAATACTACTGTGTGGCAATATCTCACTTTCTTCTGATTCTACCAATGCTATAGTAGCTGCTGTCATCTGTTTTCATTTATTATATAAAGTGGGTGCTTTAATTAATAAAATTAAATCTGTAGTACATTATAATCTCTGAATTCTATCTTACAGAGCAAATTATTTATACTTTTGCATTCCCGTAATCCCAACACTTTCATCTTTCTTTCATTAGCGTCATTATCACTCATTCTATTTTTGTATATTTACATCAACATCAAACATATAACCAACTTGTCCCACCCTTTCACACACTGCTGTTCAAAAAACAAGTTACATAACTTTCTTAATCTCGCTCTTACTTATTGCATAACTAACAGTTCTTGTAATCGTGTGCCTATTAAGCTTATAAATCACATATCTACTTTCTGAAAGGCTTTTATATAGGTTATGCCTGTTAGCTAATCAGGCATTTGATTAATTGTCCGTTGTTTTTTTTATTATAAATGCACTTGTGATTGTAATAATTCTTATCAAATAAAAATATTGTTTAAACAAAATGCCAATGAAAGCTCTTTCAACTCTTTCAAAATGCCAATGAAAGCTCTTGCATTAATGAGTTCCAATACTTTATCAACATATGAAATGCTGTTTCATATTTGAAGGATTGTGCACGTGTACATTCCAATAACAAATGCATCACTGGCTGAAATGATTCATGTGAAATTACACAATGCTTGAACCTGTTATTAAATAGGTGATAAGAAGCATGGTTCTTGACTCTTCTATCTGTCAAACTACCTTCAGCTTGTTTACATATCTAAATTTGCATCAAATGTTAGTATGTATGAACACTCTAAGACCCCGTTGCTTAGAGAATTATCTCTGATACTAAGCAAAGCTGTCAACCTTCTACATTAAATATTACACTTTAGTTTTAAGAATGCCAAAACTGTATAGAAGAAGTTAGTACTATCTCAAAACCAACACTGATAAGTATTGGTTCTTGAAATTGGAAGAGTGGTCCTATTCAAGCCCATCTGGGTCCAAATTGAAGAGTAGTTCATGTTAACTTGTAAAGGAACCAAATCATCTTCATTGTTGTTGTTTCTAAGGGCATGTTTCTAAGTTCCCGATGTGGCTTAGAAGTTTATCCTGTTACCAAAAGGTAAGCAAAAACAATTCGTATAGGATTCTATGACATCATTTGAGCATCAATGAGCAACTTAAACACCCCTGACCAAAAGCAAAGGGCAGATTTAAGGTGCACAAAAGGAATTTTATAAAAATCCAATAACCATATGAAAATGTGTCTATTGATATGCAGGCATTTGTACTGTGAAAAAGTGACACACAAATTTTTAAACAGTGAACTGCGATAAGCCAGTATTAGTAAGCCTAATGGTATATATGAAATCAACAGTTAACGTAACGGTTAATGAACTGAACAATGCAGGTGCTGAAAAGTGACATGTATGTAACTCTTTCCAAAAATATTTATGTGACTGCAATGAAAAATTATGTTTACAGTCATAATACTGTCAATTAACATACAAAATTTAGCAATTATATATTTCAGACGATTAATATTTTCCTGAACCGATGTTCTAAAAATCTCACTTGGTTGGATATTATAGTAAATCAAATGCTTTTTTAAGTCAAAGGCATACCTGAGCTCTTTGTCTTCACTAGTCTGAGCAATTATACTACCATCTGGTGCCCATTTTACAGACGTTACCTAAAACAAGTTATAAGCAGATGCTCAATTAATGTACCAATAAAAATTGGTGTCAATGAAAAAGTTGTTATAAACTTCACAATACTTTTCAAATGAGTTTTTGCAGCTCACTTGTTAAAAATCATTTATGTAAAAAGTATGATACCTCTTTACATCAGAGCAAGCGAAATTCATTAATTATAAAAAAGACACGCACGCACGCGCACACACACACACACACACACACACACACACACACACACACACACACACACACACACACACACACACACACACACACACACACACACACACACACACACACACACACACACACACACACACACACACACACACACACACACACACACACACACACACACACACACACACACACACACACACACACACACACACATGGTGGGCAGAAGGTTTGTGGATATACAGATTACTTACTAAATTACGTGATATGTTTGTAGTTTTGGTGCATGCACCTGTTTCTACATCCCACAACTTCACAGTGTTGTCTCTTGAGCCAGAACATAATACCGTATTAGTCGCTATAACAAAATTATTACCATTAGATATAATTGTGCTACAAGATTCTTATTCAGTTCTAACAATAAACTATGCCTAAAGTGCACTCATGTTGCAAACTTTAAGCGTGAATGACATAAATAATGACAAAATTTTACGCCAATTTGTGTTTACGTCACGTGCCTGCATAATCCAATATGTTCTCATAAGAAGAACTGTTCAGTGAGTTACGAATAAATTTTCAAATGCAATTGCATCATTTATCACGAGTTTGTTGCTGTAGCAGTGTCTGCAAAAAATGCAATATCTTGAACTAATATAACTTGGCTGCATAGTTTGAGTGATTTGTAGGAAACAGACTACACACGCAATATATATTTTTTGCAATGCAGGTAAGGATTAAATATTAGATGCAAGAAATAAATTTAAAACTGTTCTATACACTTCAAAATAATGACAGATGATGACACATTTTCACAGGGTGTTGTTTGACAGTTAGAGCAATTACAGAACATGTAGCCATGTATCACATAATTTTTGCACGAAGGTTGGTCTACTGTTTAAAAAAATGATTGTTTATCAGAGTAACAACTAACATACCTTATAACAACAACAACAACAACAACAACAACAACAATAATAATAATAGTAATAAGCAATAACAATAATAACAACAACAAAGCAAAAACCTGCAAAATAATATAATTATTATCAAAAAAATTAAGTGCAGATTTATTTAGTGAAAAATTAAAAAGATTTTTTATAACTAACAGTGTCATGCTATACATGACATACAAGCAATGGATATACACTTTTGTTTTCCATGTTACAATCCCTATAATGCACCTTAATAAACTGTTCAGGGAAAAGCACAAACATTTATAGCATAACATAAAAACCACTTTTATTAACAGTATTTATGTCTAAAGCAGAACATAGGTTTACAAAAAAGCCATTTAATAAGGACCCACAAAAATGGACCTTAAACAAAATAAGTGCAAACCAACTTTGATGAACGATAAGGTGAACATAATAACATTCGATTACAGAGCACTGGAAAAAAATTTCAGGAAATTTTATACACTATACAGAACTTTCTAAGGTCCAGCATTTATGAAAATACTAAAAGACGTTGGGCAGTTGGATGGACAATTTATGAAGCCAGATAATTTTGTGTAATCTGCAGGGACTAGCAATCTTTTCTCACAAGACAGTTGAATTGGCAGAGTGACATTCTCAAAGAAACTTGATAAGATGATTGGGTGTGTACAGAATTTATGATAAAACCAAACTGTACCAGAAAGGGGTGGGTAATCCATTTAGCAGCAGGCTTAAGTGTCAGGCACACCATGTGTTAGCAACATATTTTGTCTAGCTAGTCTGTAGAGCACCCTGTGAATATTTGTTTAGTTAAAGGAATAAGGAATTCCATCTTTACAGGGTATGGGAGTAATCCTCATAAATTTTAGGCCTATTTCACATAGAAGACTCAAAGAAAATGATGCATGAAATTGCGCTAAAAAATTCCAGAAAAAAATCAATTTCATCACGATAAACCATGCAGCAAGAAAGTTCAATTCAAACAAAAACAGCGAGGTTTTTTAGTCATGCCCTGCTAACTCCAGCCTTCAGTGTCTTTACAGGTTGCACTTTATACATACTATGATAATTAACAAGTCTAGTCAATAAGACTTGTTCATTTTTAGAGCAACCTCTTACCACTTCACAGGTTGTGAATATATACATATATAAATACATACATATATATATATATATATAAATAAATGATATGTAAATGTGCATTAATAAAACAGAAGATCATTTGTATGATAAAAGACAGATAAAAATTTATACATTAATTACGGGTTCGTCAAAAAATTCTGCAAGAAATACCCACAAAAATGGAACATGCTCCACTTCACCTAGAGGCAAATTTTCTTGTGAAGAGGATTCATAACTTCTAACTAGCAGTAGAATTCCTCACGAGGGAAACTATGAAGAAAACTTCTCATGAGGCATCTGTGTGAAGTTATAGAAAAAAATATGTTCCATTTTTGTGAAAAGTGCCCCCAACGAATTTTTCCTGGAGGAATTTTCTCGTGCATCCTCCTTGTTACAAGACTGCAGCTTTTTAGAAATTTGCAAAAGATAATTCATTTCTCCAATATCATGTTTTTCTCTTATTGCTGCACTTTATGTCATAGAATTTTTTACACAAACTATACATTTAAACAGGTTTTACAATGATATGTGTACACACAATTAAAATTGACATTCACAACTAGATACAATAGTACTAACCAGGTTCTAATGTAATACTGGACACGCTCATTTCATGGCCGGAAAATGTGACTACTGCTGACGATTCTGCCTTCTTCCATAATCTAACAGTTTTGTCTTTAGATGCACTTAAAATAACCCGCTGTTTGTCTGCAAAGCAAACCTAAAAAGACCAACAGTTAAACTTATCAGCATACTCAGTCAAATTATGCACTTGCAGCGAATGTTAACTGTCTTGTTCATAGACATTATGTATTTTTTTAGAATTCTGGCATTATTTTACCAGCAGTTATGCAAAATTTAGCTTAAGTTTTACGTGTCATAACATGCATTTCTAAAAAATTCTAAATTATTTTGGTTTAAAGCCATATAACTTTAATTCATACAAATTATTGTAATGTGCATTTTCACATAAAATGAAGTGATAGTGAGTCACTGACTATGATGAGGAAATTTTGTTTTCGGCAAAAATAACAAAAAATCCTTTATTGCAACTTTAAAGAGTATTTCTTCAATATAATTCAATTCCATTACTGTTAACATTCAAGCTATATTTACATGCGCTGATTGCTTGTACTCTAAAATCAGAGCTATACTTATTTTTTCTTTATAATATAATAAATATGGCAGGTATAGTTCAAAATAGCACTTTTTAGTAATATTGTAATATTTATTTCGTTATACAAATGTTATTTATACAGACATCAGCATTAACATAAGTTATACTAACAGATATTCTCATATTCTAAAAACAAAAATGGTAGTATCGTGATCACTTTTTAACTTATCAATAAGAAAGGATTTAGATTTAATAAGTATAATATAGAAAAGGCAGCAAATGAAAATATCAGTGTTGACCTTAACTTTTGTCAGTATAATGAAATGTGATGCAGTAATAAAGATTAATGTTGCAGAAATCTGCACAATGAAAAATGTCTGTCACTTGTGGTTAAAGTGCCATATTTCCGGATTTCGAAAGAGCAATCTGACAGAATAACCAGCATTTCCACTTGTCTGCAGATGACAATCCGCACGTCCATTTACCAGGTTAATATCAGATAATAAATGACACTCAAAGAAGATTTGCTGCAAAAATCCATATAATGACGAGTTTGATGTATTTAGCAAATGCATAAAGATTAAGAAGAGAGTAGCATTAAGCATGCTAAGGTGTTAAGTGCATCACAAATTACATGAGCACAAAATCAAAATGCTTTCCAGTAGTACTACAGTCGTTGTAGTTTGAAAACGTTTTTTCTTTAAGTGAACCTCAGTGGACAACACAATAAAAATGAATTAAAAAACAAGTAAAAAAAAACTGATCATAGAACAGAAATCATTTCTCCTTCACAGTCACTGAAAGGAGTAAAAGGTCAAATGCTTTAAAAAACAAAGCCATTTTACAGAAACAGATTTTTTGGCAATACCTGTTTTTATGAATTTACACCCAAATTTGGAAATGAAACCAAAGTTTGCCAAAATACAACAATCACTCACTAATCTGAAGCGACCCATAAATATATAAACCACCTTCAACTTATTAAGTCTGTGCAATTCTAAAATTATAGGCTTAATTATATGGTAATTTTGCAAGCCCACCCACCACAAACTTACCGCGGTAACTGGCTTCTCATGTTCCGCCCAGCGATACTTGATAATACCATTTAGATAATCGTAAACAACAACAGACTGAAAAACAAGATAGCTGCATTAATACCCGCCATGCTTTACTAACAGCAGTTATAACTAATTTATACCAATTACACTACACTGCCACGAACTAAAAATAAGCAAATATTAGTATTAAAGTTAAATTATTGTTACATGCAGTCAGCATGTTTTATGCATGATCTAAGTTGTTGTCACTGTTGCTCCTGCTGCTGCTGTTGTTGCTGGTGTTGTTGTTTTTGTCGTCGTCATCGTCATTGCTAATACTGCTGTTGTTGATATAGTTCTTCAGGTATTAACGTGGGTCATATGACAATTCTTGCATTTTTTTAACCTCCAGAAGCAGCTAAAGCAAACAAAAACTGTAGATTTTGATCCTGGTGACACTCTGACGCATTTGTGAGGTCACTTACAGTTTTTCCCACTATACAATTAAAACTGTTGAAAGTGGATCAGTGAATTAATGTCTATCCGTTTAATCTGAAAATGAAAATTTTCTAAATTGCTTTCCACCACTTTCCTCGTTTTTTAAAACCATAAAGTTTCAAGTTGTTTGTCTTAAAGCACGCTCTACAATATTTATACCTGCAGCAGACACAAGGAAATGAAATAAAAGTGATCTAATATATTGCTTGCTGAGTCGCAAATAAACCAAATGTTTGCAGTGAGCTGATTTTTAGGTTTATTACCTCAAACTGCAATAAACTGAAATAAATCAAAAGTAATAAAATTCCTAAAAAATATTCCGTGCATGTGGATGGATCAGCTCATAAACAATAAGACACCATCGTCAAAGCAAACTAGGATAAAACAAAATTGTATTCATGAATTCACAAAGGCAAGAGAATTTGATTTTGGAAAGTTGACACAAACCTCTGGGAAATGCATACCTAGATAATCTGGCTTACAAAACTTGGAAAACCATTTAATAAAACGTACCAGCAGCTGAGAACAGCAGTAACAACATGAGGAGAATATTAATTACATTGACTTAAAACATGGTCTGAGCAAAATACTAAAAATGGCTGTTAAGAAATGTAATAAGACTGAGTAAATTCAGATCCAAGTTCGCATGCATAACCATGTTTATCACTTTACTACATCTGGTCCACATTCTGGCCCCTATCTTGGGCGTTTAAAGAACTCTACCTTCTTAACCACATCATAGCCTAAGCTCCTACCTTATTTCTACCCTGCAAGTTTATCTACTCTACAATTTATTTTTCGACCTATTCAATCTTATGACTCGATGTCTAAATTGGCTGCTTAACAAAACAACAGCAACATTAAGAAATCGGCATGCGTGTTCTCTCGGATTCTCAATGCTCACTGATATAAATAATTAAACAGTCAAATTACTTGTATAACCATTATTTGAATTTCAGGAGTTTTCAATATGAACATTCTCTTTTTTTTTTATAAAGTTTGGCATTCTAATTACGTAGTAGTAGTATCAATTTTAGCAGCAAGCATCTAACAGCACGACCTATATATACATATGATGTAGAAAGCAATCGCTTTTAATGGCGAAATTATCAAATAGCAACTATAAAAAACAGCTTCACTTGACGTCCTTTTCCCAAAAATAAGCAACTAGTACTCAGAAAGTGAAAGATAAAAATTATGTGAGTCAAAGAAAGGCACACAATCCGTTAACTAAGATCCTTAATCATCAGAGACTAAGGTTACGTGTGCATAATAATAGTGTCAGTCTGACTAAAGCCTCGACTGCGCCAACTGCATACGGAATCGATCAGATTATATCAGTTTCCGACTTTCAGTAGCACAGGTCTAAGGATTAATCAACGCAATTCAGGGCATACATAATTAGTCTTATAATAAACGCATTTCTACATTCAAGACTCTAAATGAAGTTACCCAGTCAATCAATGACGCCATGTGTTCATTATTGCACCCAAATAGCTGCAAATAAGAAAAAAAGATCCTTTAGGCTTGACCTCCTAAATAACATAGATGTGTTATTCTTTTGCGAATCTATAGCACACAAAAACCCAAGGTGAAAATCTACAAAATTAACCGATAATAAGCAAAAACGTCGAAAAATAGTAAAAGGCGTAAGCAGTATCAATTAAAAGTATATCGACGAGCAGCTAAACAGGTGAGGCAGGAAATGAGTTACATTAATTTAGGAAATGGAGACCATCTCCCACAGATGTAGTGATCCAGACCCAAACTGATCCACATCCAGACCATGACCCACCAACTATTCAATAATTTAGTGTTTTCTTTTCTTTAGCATGAACACCCCCATTGGTAACCATTATAATCTTTTTCGATTACTATAGCTGTAATGATGCTACAAAAATTAAAAGCACAAGCAGCAGGCTACGTATAGCATTTTGGGCACGGCTTAACCAAAATGAAGTGTTTTAAGAACACGCATTAATTTTACACCATCTATCCACGGAAGCGTTAAACGCTATCTGAGACTGACATCCCAAGTCACCTAGCAAACAGTTCTATGAGAATATAATCATTTAACACACAGGGTATTCAGCTGTGGCGGGCAGCTTGCTGCCTGATGAAGATCCAGCTTTTCAACTTGCTTAATGGCATAATAATAATAACAGATTATTAGCCACTAAAGCTAAACAAGATCGAGTGTCTGGTATGAAAATTTCTGAAAATGTACAGGTCAAACTAGTGATAAAACACAGAACATGTATTATTTTGGCTGAAGCAAAATGAAACCAGGTGAGACAAATGATTAAAGTCAGTAAATTCTTAAATGCCAAAAATAAATTAATATTAAATATAGATATACAAAAATATTTATATAAAAACCAGCCTCTCAACTACACACTATAGTGGCAAGTAGTGACTATAAAAAGGTCACATTGTCTTAATCTGCTATGTACATTCAGAAAATCAAGTTAAACTTAAAATGTTGATAACTTCTTATTTATAACATGATATTCATACTACCAGCTACCAATGTATAGCTAAAACGTTACTTTCTAAGAGTCTTACTGTAGAACATTAAATTCTAATGCGATTATATAAATTGTTGTTTTCTGTTGTTGATTGTTGTTGCTACAACAACAGCTGTTATTGCATATTATTGCAGTAAATTCCAACTGGATTTTTCTTCTGGTATAATGACCATGGAGCCAGCACATGGTGAGAATGTTCAAAAGATCAAATCACTTTGTCCCAACAGTGGACAATGCATTCACAAAAACAAAATCCTCAGCTTGCAAAGAAAATCAAAACAACAGACTTTGTAAGATTTGTAACACCCAATTCACACTGCACACAACTGCACCACATGCACCGAGAGTCACCAGGAGGAACCTGACCAGGATTTGCATTTGGTCACTCTTCTCCAATGCTCAAACATAGCCATGGCACCCAAATGCACAGCTTCGCCAGAATTTCAAACGCCAGCAAAACGAAAGCTGAACATATCTCCCAGACAACCAACTCAAACTAACTCTCCACATACCAAAAGATAAAAAAAAATAATAATAATAAAAATTATTATTATTAAAGCAATAATGAAAAAAATGATACAATAAAAACGGAAAAACCAAAAGAAACAAACAAAAACCGATTCCTCTGATAATGGTAAACTTGGTTATGCGTTAAATGAAATGCACTGAAAGCCAATAATAAAGCTAATGCGGCAATCACCAAATTGTGAAAGAGCTAAGAAGCTCTGGCAAGAAATTATTTGCAGAAGTAAAGTAATTGGTGTCTTTAGAGAGTGTTTCACTTATTTTAACTGTAGAAAATGGTCTGATAGTTATTTTTAGCAAAAATTGTTCTGTTGGTTGCCTATGGCAGTGGTACTATCGTTATCACTGTTGCTGTTTCTGCTGGCGTCAGTAGAAGCGTGGCGGTACCACTCTTGTTGCCACTTTTATTATTGCGACACTCGCAAATGTTATTTGTATACATTTTGGTAGTGGTTTTGGAAAAATTCCATCTACGGCTACAAGATTTCACAAAAATTAAACGAAAGAACACTAAATTTTTTCTGTTTATATATGCCTAGTTGCCCCTTAACAGCCGTGGTAAGGTTTGCGGGATAATGCGTTTAACAAGAAAAACGGCCTAAATAAGAACATGGAAGAAGCGTTGTTTGATAAGTTAAAATCCTCACAGCTTTTCACTCGTACCAAAGCATGCTCAACGAAAGAACAGGCATCTTAGGAAAAATCGATAAATCACCATTCGCTAATAATAAGGAAAACCGCTAATATCAACAGCTATACTAAGAGCAATTACTATAATTGGAAGACTTCTTTCAAGCACCTATGTGACGCTAGTAAGCAAAGTTCCTTTAATAAGGAACAAGTGGGAAAAAAGTCTTTTGATTTGTTCATGGAATGCTTTTTAGATTTGTAGCAATAGGACAAAGGTAACAATAGCACATTGAGCTACAAAACACATCAATTATGCAGGATAAGAGAACCGCATCCATTAAATACCATAATGTAAATTGTTGTGTCAATTAGATGCAAAATACTGGCACTAATTGGCATTAAATTTTGAACATCAGGTTAATAAGACGTGCACTTGTTTATTTAAATGAGACGAATTTTTCAGTCTCATGTAAGGTTCATACTAGTGGTTAAAAACAAATGTAACTATAAACAGGCATGTTGATGAGTAAACACAAAAACACGGAAAAAAGTGAATGAGAAAAGTAAGAAAGAAAGCAAGAAAAAGATAGGGTGAGAAAAAGAAAGGGATGAAAAAAAGACAATGGGTACAAAAATGGGAAATTAACTGGACAAACAAATATTTGCAAAACAAACAAGGCAAAACTGAACAAATTGAACAGACGAATAAATGAAACAGACAAAATGATTGAAGACAGTTAAACAACGGACGTGTTAATTTATCATGTCTGCTGGGATCTTTGTACCAGCATTCAGCAAGCGAAGAAATCAAACCAACCAGCAACACATAAACTAGCCAAAATATCAAATAATCATTCAACCTCACAAGCAGCCAATCAGTCACTTGAACACCAGAGCTCGCCACCCCATTCTCCTAGCAGACCAGCTAAAAAATTAAATAAAAAATTAAAAAGACAAAAATGAAATTAAACAAATCAAAGTGTGCTTTCTCCAGGAAATCTAAATAGGCCTGCTACACCCACTTTTGAATGGACTGTACACCATCACTAACTAAACCCTAATGTCTGAATAATTTAAAATGGTAAAGGCATTGGAGACTAGCTTCAGATATTGTATCTCAATTCTTTTATCCATTATCCATTAATATCAGATTTTATTAATAAGGAATTGGCTCGAAATACCCGCGTTGAACAAGTTCACTGCCTGGTAACTGACAGATAAAGATTAATTATGATTCCCAAATATCTGGCAACATTAATGATTACTGCAACAGCCACATGTGCAAATTTTACTGTCAATGGCCTTGTTAATAACATTCGTATAAAAGCTTACTAGTACTACGGTTCAGTGAGAGCTGCGGGGTGCAGCACTGATGTGCTCTGCACAAGGTTACTCAATAGTAAAACCGTTTTCACTAGCAGTTGCAAATTTCTTAATAACTTGATTTGATTTTTTTAATCAGGAGTGAAAGGATGACCATCACCGGTCCTTGTCCACAAATTTCACAGGATGAAGCACGATGAGCAATAAAGAAAATGAAATCGAAAAAAATCAGTTAGAGTGGATGGACAAAATAGCTATAGGCCTAGTAGATGATACAAATTTAGATATTCTGACTGACTTATGTAACAGAATTTATAAACAAGTTAACTAGCCACAAGATTTAACACAGGACTGTTATCGTAAAATTACCCAAGAAACCAAAAGCCAATAAATGTTCAGATTACAGAACCAATTAGGCTTATAAGCAATGTTATGGAGCTATTATTACAATTCATACTAGAAATGAACTATGTGAAACTGACAACTGTCTAATTGTTTTTAGGCCAAAGATGTTTACTCGGAATGGTATTTTTTGGACAGGGACAACTATCATCGAGTGGCGTTTTGAAAATAAAAAATTATTTATATCTGTTTCATTGACTATGAGAAAGAATTTTACTGTGTCTGCCATGATTGAATGACGTGAAAGTGATATCGAAGTTAATGCTGAACATTTGATAGAGAACCTACATTGAAAACAAACTGTAGTAATTCATTTTGTGTTGTGGTTTATCAGACAGTTTTTAGATCTGTCATTCAGCCTTCATACAAAATGCATCTTTTGTAAAGTCGGAGACTTGCCAGCTGCACTGCAAGTGGTGTAAATTTTAACTTGTGTTATAACGATATTGCATTATTATCTTCCGAGGAAGCACTGCAGAAAATAGTAGACAACGTGAAGAAATACAGTAAAAGAAATGAACTCAGAATGAACATGTAAGAAGATGAAAAAATGGCAGTAAGTAGGACTGACACAACAGAAGTGAACGACATCATTCTAGAAGAAGTTTAAATATTTTGGAATTACGGATAATGGAAGGTGTGATACTAAAGCAATACAGAAATACCAAAGCAAAAATGCATCAGCCTAAAAAAATGTTTTAGCTTCATGTCAACTTAACCTTACTTTACACAAAAGATTAGTTTGTTGTTTGTTTTGTTGACTCTCCTATATGCGTCTGAATAAAATATTATTTCATAAGAGTACATATTTTCTTATTAGATTTAAGTAGGCTATTTAAGTATTTGTAAAACTCATGTTTATGCAGCATTGCATAATTGTATTTGTTATGTTTTGAAATTGTTCTTGCATAATTACATTCTTCCACAATCGTATTTGTTATATTTTGAAATTATTCTTGTACTTTAATTTTTTTTGTAATTTTAATTTTTTGCCATGGTACACTATTATATTTGTGCAATAAAGTAAAATGAATAAAAAAAATGAAAAATGAAAAAAATGAAACCAAAACATTGAATCAAAATCTTATACCTAAATTAGGAGCCTTTGAATTGTTGGATATACAGAAGGATGTCATGTATTTATTAAAACAACATAACTTTTATTAAAAACTTTAATTTACAAATGTTTAAAATTATGTCCAGACGTTTCGACAGCAGTCTGCTGTCGTCATCAGTGGTGAGCCACACCAGTAGTAAGTTTTTTCACAGCATTAGCCCAGAGTTCAACATATTTTAATCTGGGAACAGGAAAATGTTACCTGCTAAACCAAGGAATAATCAGTAAACCTATAGTTCTACAAGGCAGTACATATGAAATCATGATTGTGCACTTATAACTAGTCAAGGCAGTCATTCTGTGCAAAAGTGACCGGATGGGGGGTACTGCTTTTATATACCAGCACCTAAGTTGCATGATATCTAAATTGTGGGCAGCCTAGCTGCAGTCGCGATTTGCAGGTGATTCGGCTTCAGTGGTCATAAAATTTAAACGAAGCAAACACTAAATGCTATAATACGGTAATGTACTTAGTACATAAAACCCCCAATAATCAAGATCTAACAGCTAACAATAAAATGGACTCGTTCTAGTAGAAAAGCGTCATTGGATGAACATGGCTGTTAATGCTTAACGAGTAGCATTGATAAATGTTTGAATGTGGAATTTGCACTGTGTAGTTGTATTAATGTCTTTGCTTAGTTACGAAGTATGCTACCTGACTGGCCTGATCAGGAAGCCTATATACACAAACAATCATCATTTTAATAGTCGAACGTATTAGAGCAGAAGTGCAAGCCTCTCTTTTGAACTTTGGGCAGCTGTATTCAGTAGCAGCATGTTACCACATCGCATCAGTCTTTTTTTCTGTACAAGACAGCACAGCACTCACAGTTCAAAAAGGGAAGGGTTGCCTTAGTACACATTTGGCAATGGAAGACTTTTTACAGTATTTAAAATTCGTTTTTTATAGCTAATTAATATGCCTTTTCATCAAGTGCAGTGACTTACGTTATCATTTCCGCCAGAGAGACTGAGTGCTGGTTTCACACCAGCGATGCATGTGACTGCCTCCTCAGGGTGAGCGAATGGCAGCTGTTGAAATCCCTCGATCTCAAATTCACTGGGGAGTGCAGCAATGGACATCTCCTCACAAAAATAGCTGCAAAGCAAAAAATCAATAAATAAGCAACCTGCCTGACATTATCTCTACAGCAGACCTAGCATGGGTATTGGTTGCCTTCCCAGGGCAAATGAATTTTCAGGGCAAAAGTTGATTATTTTCAATAATTCAATTTTAAAATTTAAGATTTCAATATTCAGATATTGCTTTCATACTGCATCACCTCCTTTTAGTAGCTGCGATTAAAGTGTTTCTTGTTCAACACGTTTAAGTACACACTTGTCAACGTACTGACAAGGTTATAGACATGTTTGCAAAAGGAAAACATAGACTGTCACCATTATAAATTTCTGAAACATTAGAAAAAGCATAATTATCTGAAAGAATTTGCATGTTTGCTTGGTGAAAACACAAACTTCAGCTTGTGTTTAGATAGACTCACGCTTTTTCTAGTAAAGGCTATTATATGATTTGGACTTTTTGCATTTATATATTATTACTATTGCAATTGGTATATAGTGTCAGGAAATGATTGCCCCCACTATGCAGAAGAAATGAAAAAACTGATAAAACCATTATAAAGATTTATCTTTAAAATATCTATAAAAGTATAATTATGTGCCATAGCATCTAGCATCTGAGGGCCAGAAATGAACAGGGTTCATCATTCATGTTGTGTTCTCAATGGGAATGGTTTCATGGCTCATTTCTTTTTCTCCCTCCTTTAATTTCTGATTTTTGACAATAAGGAGTGAAAAGAACTTTAAAAAGAACACATAAAAGAAATATCACAATTATTAAAATGTTAAAAAATATGTTTACATCTACTTGTGATTACTTTTATGTATTGAGGGCTATCATTTCTTGAAACTGTATATGCTATATTGTGTATACATATAAATAAGCATAAACAAATAGGTCTATAAGCATAAATATTCTGTTTTATTAGGAACTTTTGTTAACTATATCCTATATAATTATGTCGCATCTTAGAAAATTTTCATTGCAAATTCCTTCTGCCCCTAATATTAACTTAATTAAAAACATTTTAGTTAAAGCAATTTGAATTCAGAAATGCACCAATCTTAATTTTTTCATAAGGTTAAAGCTTTAAGAAAATGTGAAACGTTTAAGATACAATAACTTTTCTGGTACTGTCGTAAAATACATTGAAATTTAGGTTCTGATTATAATAATGGTAAACTTTTGTACTAAAACCAAGAAAGCTATCACAACGAACATGTAGAAATCTTCCGAAAAAAGAAAAATATTGCAAAAATTTGGGAATATGCAAATTTGTGCATGCATAAACTTGCACAACAGAGTCACATATGATTCAGTACTTTGCAACAAAAAATATTTAAATTGTTGGAATCTCAGTTTTCACTGTTTTTTCCTAACATAAACAAATAAAGAACTATTTGGTCATTGGTTTTAATATCAAGTACAATTCACAAAATAACGCAAATATTCATTAGAAGTAGATTGCCCCACAAATCTGCTACACGACATGAATAGAACCAGTAGAAGACATATAGGTCTAATCAATACTGGCTCGGATTTTGCCTGTCAGCTGTTGAATTGAATTGCAGCAGTGACACTCAGGAATGGCTCTAACTTATTCATTTATAATGTAAGAGAATGAACCAAAATTTTAGACTGATGCACAATACTTAAATGTGGAAATTCACTCTACAGTTCTTGTCAACAAATTGGGTTTAAACTGAAAGTTGTTTATAAGTAAGCACACTAATCAGTAGTCAATAAAAAGTAGATCATGGAATAGCATCTGTCAAAACACTCCTCTGTAGGAATGGAGTGAGACAAGATGCACCTCTCTCCGCTTTTGGTAGCTTGTCGGTAAAATTAAACAGTATTGTGCAGCAAATACTCTTGCACATTAGATCATTGCAGTTTAGCTCTACCCTTCTTAAAGTGCAATTTGATAATTAAAAAAGTCTAAGAATATATCTATGATGGCAGCCATCAATGATACTTCACCATTTGATACCACCTATTTTGAAATATATAAGCTTTTTGCTTTTATCCAGAAATTGATCCAATACAGTGAAACATGCTCAATCAAACCATGCTCTTATCGGAGCATCTATTAATCTTGACTATAAATTTTTAATATTCACCAGACTAGATGAGATAACTGAAAATTGCTAAAGCGAAGCCAATCAATCGGAGTAGTTAAACTTTAATACTTCTAATATTTTCAGGGAATTATTTGTCTGTCATCAGTTCCAATTGGCTCTACAGAATACATGACAGTCTGCGTGAGCACAGAAGTTTGATGATATGTACAGCCATCAAAGTCAATGTCTGGCAGGCTCCCTTGATCATCTCCTCCAAAATTTTATCTTTACACTTACTATACTAGTGCAGCCTTTATGACCTATAGCCCTATGGACCCTCTTAAGCACACAAATAATGCATCAAACTGACGGCTTTATATTCAGTGCTAGAGGGAATGAATTGCTGCATGAATATAAGCAAACAACAAAAGTAATACGCCATTTTAATAGCTCAGTTGCAAAAATTTCGATTTTGCAATGCTTCATCCACTTCTTTAACTCCGTAAATCAATTTTGAGGGTCATGATGCTAAAAGACTTACAACTTTATTGTCACTACTGAATTATTTCACTGCCATAAAATTTCTGTTTCTTATTTTTGTCATATAACAGCGAGTGATTGTGAGTCCCTAGCCTAGGTAACCTTAAATGACAAAGTCAGTAAGATCTTAGTTTACAAGACATGAGAAATGACGCGACCTACATCGATTGCTTTCGGGATTTGCTTTTTTATCACGCGATTGAGATAATTAAGGCAGGTGCATTGGAGAAAATAGCCACTACAGCCGATTTGTGTCGTCAAGATATTTTTCATGTGGTAATGATGCAACGTATCTAGTTACAAGTGATCATTACCGAGCTTTTATACCGTGCCTTATACTTTCCATTTTGCTCGAAATTTCTAGCTCAAAATGGTTTACGCAGTTGCACATTGATTATTCTTAGACAATTTATAACATGTCTACATTAATTCTCTTTTGTTGGGATTTCCTTTGTTTGGAACTCAACACAGTATTTTCCCCACCTTTAACTGATGAGTGAAATGAGTAAGTTGAATTTTAATGAAATGAAAAATGCACAATAATATCAAAATAAATAGCCTATATTGTAGAACTAGATAAAAGAAAAAAATAACCAATAACTTTTGATACTGCAGATCATACGACAAATCACTTTTTAGTATTTCACTGATGCCAGCAAAATGTCGGTAATGCAGTTTGTTGTTGGTAAATTTGCCTTGTTCACTAAACGGTACACAGGCTAAGCCACTAAGCGTTTTATTTCCCTAGGAAAAGAAAGCAATTAGGTAAAGGTAAAGGAAATTGACAAAGTCATATTTTCTATTGACCAAGCCTATATTGAGAAAATGTGAAAGATGTCGCGATAATTGTATTAATTATGTTATGTGGTTAGAAATAAATATCAATTTAAATGCAATAAAAAGTGACTACATATTTAACCTAAAGAAATGAGTACGTCATTATCAATTCAGTCGTATGATTTACTGAATTATGTTGTAAAGTTAAAACCTATTAGTTAACAAACTAATTTCCTAAATTGTATTATGCACAAAACTTGCGTTTAGGCATAATCACCACAGAAAACTTGCGTGGGGTGACATTTCTGACACCTTTGTAAACTTAGTAATGAGCTCAAGAATGTTATTACACAAGAATTTTTAACATTCTCGAACACTTCAAGAATGTTAAAAATTCACGAACATTCTCGGACAATTCCAAACCTAAAAAAACCCTCAAGAACAGGGGTGTTAGGACTGGATCGAGCTCCAGGCTGGGATCAGTATTTGGGTTCGGGGTTAATGACGCTAACTGTGTTCGATGTTTGGATTTTTTGGAGTTCGGAATCAGGTGGTTAGGATCGAGATTTGAGTTTAGGCTAAATGTTCGGGATCCGGGTTCCTGATCCAGAACCTTAAATATAATTATCAGTAAATGGTGATAAGAAATTCACAGTGAACTTTTGCAATTATAGCTCTACTCGATTAATATTGATAACATGATTCACCTACCCGTATGTTCAATACACACTCTGTTCTGACCTCTTCATATTTCCTTTCAGACAGTATACAAATTAATAAATTCAATAATTGCTGACTTATTTAACTAATTAGCAGTTTCAATAAGTAATCTTGAAAGTGAAATTATATAAATTATTTATGGGCGTTTGTAATGCCGTATTTAGTTCAGCTGCTTTAATAATTGTAGGTGCTTAAAATCCTGGATGAAAAAGTGTCTAGATTAACAGGGTGTGTTGTAACAGAGTGTCAGCTACAAATTCATTAGTTATATTTCCTACCCCGTGAATATGATTCTGTTAATGATAAACATTTGTTTGCTGCTGGGCATGCAGTAGCAACAAGCGTAGGCTTATCCCTCATTTCTCTGTGGTGGCTACCTAAGTTTGCATACTTAGTAAATGTAACAGTAATCTTTTTGCTATGAAGTTAGAAAGAAAATTTTACACAGGACTTAATGCCTAAGAATGCTTGGGCGATATTTAGATAGGAAGGATACTAGTAGCAGTACTATGAGACAAAAACAACACAAAATAGTTTTTTGTAAATTGTCCCAACATTATTGCAAAGAAACCCCAACAGAAGCGTCACACTCACTGAGGGCCAAATGCACTCTATGTGCCACGAAAAACTGTTTACAAGACATTTAAAAAAAATAGCGTGGTGGAGTTACGGTTTATATACAGTATGTTATCACAAAGCGATATGTTATTTAAGCGATGAATAATTTGAAAAATGGCTCACTTTTCTTCATGTGCCTCAAAAACCTCTGAAATAACCATTGTTTTTTCATATATTATAAACTTTTGAAGTTCAGGGTTGGACAGGGATGAGAAGTTTGGGAACGAGATTAGGAACGGTATTGAATGTTCGGCAATGGGATTCGGGGATTGAAGAAAGTTCGGGATCGAGTTTTGGGGGCCGGGATCGTAACGACCCCGATCCCGAACATCCCTAATGCCAATATGATACTAATAATGATAACAATATTTGACACATGATGAGGATAATAAAACTCTTTATGTTACCAAGGTGATGATGATGATGGTGGTGGTGGTGGTGGTGTCGACAAATTGTTGTTGGCATCCTTCTCTTTCGGAAGACAATGGAGTGTGCGTCAAGAGAGTCAGTTATTGATCACATTGATGGAGCTGCAGCGTCGACTGTGGCTGAGCAGTCAGATCCTTGAACGGCAGTTAGGCAGCCGTAACTGCTGCCTCCCGTGTTGTTTCTGTCACTGGAAGTGGCCTCTCCAAGGCGCACGCCTGGGCAATGTGTATGGAGATCCTGAGTTGTCCATACAATAGGAACCCCCTCTCTTCCTCCCTGGTGTAGTCCAAAGTAAAGCGGAGCAATACGTTTGGCACCAGGTTGGCTGCAGGAGCTGCCGGAGTCAGTGAGCATGCTGCACTGGTCAGCCTTTGGGGCTCCACTCCTGATTTGGAAGGTTTACTCCTCTACACATGGCCTGGGGTCACTTGACCTCCTCCGCCCTCTAGCAGTTGGTTGCTTGTGCAGCTCCTCCGCCTAGTGTCAAGATACAGTGTGGGCATCCCGCAAGCCTACAGCACCTGGTATTCCTAGGGCCTAGGCGGTCACCCATCCAAGTACTAACCAGGCTCCACGTTGCTTAACTTCGGTGATCAGACGAGAACCGGTGTTTTCAACGTGATTTGGCCATGTCGATAAATAATGCACAGATTACATAACAATTAAAGCAAATTTTGAGATTTCATCTACTTTGGCTTTCCCTTTTGCAATTTCTTTGGGCTAAGTGAAGCATGGGTTGATCAGTGGCACCTCCTTACAGGAAACTGATTATCTAATCTATCAAGCCAAATGGCAACAGTGTAAATAAAATCCCATTTATCTAAGTTACTAATGCAAATAACCTGTTATGAGTAAATGCCTGTCCTGCAATATTACATTAACAAGAGAGAACGGCTGGTACTGTAATTTACTGCTTAATATTCACCATTGATAATAACATTAAGGACATCCAAGACATTTGTGACAGTTTGTGGGCAAAGCTGTTAATATCAGGGAAAGACTTCAAACATCCAACCAGTAATTACCTTTCCACTATTCTGCCTGTATACATGCCTGGAATAGGCAAAAAATTCCATAAAACCATAAGAAAGAGTGTTAAACCACTTTGTGACACTGTAAAAATGCATAAAAGACACTGGAATGGGTTGGAAGAAGAAAAAACTTTAAAAACTGCCAGTGCAAGATCTGCTTGTTTGTAGTGATATTTATGCAACGTAATGCCAGGTAATTTAATTAGTATTTTGAATTATACAATATACATGTTATCAGTCAGAATGTCACTTCAGTACTATTTATGAACTTATAAATTAAAATACGAAGAGACTCTAATGCTTTTCAAAGTTCAAAAAACCATTAGAACTGTGGCTTGAATATAAAAAAGTGCAAGAAATGGTCATGCAAGCACCACCCCTTGGTACATAGCAATTACACAAGTGGGTGTTCACTTAATCTTTATTCCCACTTTACTATATTTTACAACTATTAACATTATTTACAAGTGCTGATTTATTGGATCTTCTTTGCCAATAATTTCACCAAATCAGATGGTTCTACGGTATGTGTAAAAGCAGGGTTGTAGGATTTCATGTATTTTGGGCAGCTGCTATAATGCAGTTTTTTTTCTAAAACTCACAAACTTTGCTTGTTACAACATTGTATTTAAAATTAAATTACTTTACTGTAGTTGATTTTAATAACTACATTTACACCAAAAAATACATGTGTATGCGATGTTGATGTTAACATTTCCAGATGAATATAATAAATATGATGAATATGTTAGTTCACTGAGAAAATAGCTTTTTAATCATATCAGACATTTTCCTGTAATGATTGTGTGTTTCATTACTACCGTATTCACTATTGGCTTTCCATGTTTTTTAAAGCCAGATATATTTGGCATTATATGTTATAAGCATAGCAAAAGTTTTTATTCGTTATATCTCTCAAACCACACTTTATATTATGTAATTATTGAATGTATTATACAAGGCACTTAATTATTTATGGATTTGATTACAAGAGTGTTACAGAAGCATCTGTACCTCTGTGAAGGCATTTAAATTGAAGTGCATTCACAGTTACCTACCCTTAATTGTTTTCAGTACCTTTGAATAATTTTGATGAATCTGTTCTTCTATGTGAATAAATTTTAATATTTTGATTTTTTTGGTTCGTTATATGAACAGTAAAATATTAAACTAAATCAAGTAACAACTTTGTTCGTTTTGAACTCACCTGCCATGCCTTCCTGAGTAATTCGTTCGCATCTTCTCCTTTTTATGCAGCTTACTGAACAACATTCCCATTGTAAAGATGTAATGTCGTTAACTGGTATTAGTTTCTGGATCACAGTCACAAGGCATTCCTAGATGCATATGAAGCAAATTTAAATTATTTGGGATACTGAAATAAGTGTAATAGCGAACACAAGCAAGAAGTGTGATATGTATTTACAATTTCAACAGTATTATAGTTACAATGATTCAAGCTACAAATGCTTTCAATCATAAATTATCTACCGTAAAGCATCAGGAAGTGGAAACAATAATTTTTAGTGAAAGGTTATTTATCTTTTGTCTTTGCAAGATGGTAATGTAAGTTTAATAGGAAATGGAAGAAACTTAAGTAGAAGGATGAAATGGAAAAAATAAAAGGAAACTAATCTATAAAAAGTAGCGAAGTAGAATAGCAGAGAGAGGCAAGAGACAGGAACATAGGGGGAAAAGAGAATGAGAAGGAGAAAAAGAGAGGGTGAGAGATAGAAGAAAAGAGGGAGGAAGAGCAAGAAAGAAGTGTGAGACACAAGCGAGAGAGAGAGAGAGAGAGAGAAAGTGAGTGAGAGAGAGTGAGTGAGTGAGTGAGAGAGAGAAGAAAAGAGGGAGGGAGAGAGAGGGTGGAGAGAGGGAGAAAGAGGGAGAGAGAGAGAGAGAGAGAGAGAGAGAGAGAGAGAGAGAGAGAGAGACCAAAGGGACAGAAGATAAACCAGCTAGAAATTGTGTGACAGATGCATGGGGGGGAGGAGGTCAGTGTTCAATAGTGTGCAATTTTTCAGGACATAGTTGTTTGCTCATCTTAAGTGTTCATTTGAAGCACTGCACTATTTTGCTATTCTGAAAAACTACAACCACCCACTAAGTTTAATCTTCATACTACAGGATAACTACATTCAAGAGTTTTAATGCTGCAATAAACACTCGGTCACTGCATAAAACGTTTAATGGCGCTTATCTAATCAGACGAAGTTGATCAGACAAAGCTGGGTGCCGCAACATTTAAAATCAATCAACTATAAACCAGATTATTGCAGTGGGAAAGTGAGTGGTTGTGCTGTTGTTGTAATTGTCGGCACGGCTATAGTGCTGCTGCTAATGTTTTTGTAGTTCCTTTGTGTTTTTTGTGGCAGAAGAAGAAGAAGAAAAAACGCTAGACGGCATCTATTATTGTAGCCTCGGCACACAAGCACAGGTGTCTGCCTCACGCTCGGCTACTGTTCATTCCCCAATACATTGCTGAGTGCTAATTTAAGGGTGAGTCGACCTTGGAAGGAGGCCAGAGAGGCCTGATTCAACATGGCGCGAAAGAGCCACAACATGAATGGGATTCGAACTCAGAATCTCAGTGATTTTGTCGCACAGAATTTCATTTGTTTATTTTATTTTTAAGCTATAACACCACACACATAACACAGCCACCATCTGCATATAATTTGTTCCTTTTCTTTTCTAGGCAGCAAAATATAATATTATTACTGCGATTCAATTTGGCTAAGGTCAGCTAATTTGGTCGGTCCAAGTGAAGATATCTTGTTCAACCGATAACCCATTAAAAAGTCCCTTTCACAGGAAAGAAACAACCGAAAGGAAGGCCAAAGCCACAAAACATCTAGTAATACAAACAGAGCAACAAAATTTTCTGGTAACAAAAAGTTGAAAATGATATAACACAAAACATTGCCTAATTCCAGCAAGTGCAAAACGCAATATGATTGTATTCAATCCTCAGACGTGAACAACCGCTCTACGTATTATTTATTGACAGCTTCCTTTGAAACTCCCCAGAGTGCGGTATAATAAACCACCGGTGTGGAGACATCTATTCACCAGTTTCAAGTTAATTACATCAGAACAGCAATAACAAACTAAAAGAAAATCCTGAAAAGTTGGGGCATTTTTTCGAAAGCGGACAACATAAAGCTAGTCTTATCAATTTGACTATGCTGAAGCTGAAAAAACTGTTGCCAGCTTGAAAAATTAATGGAAAAGGTCAAAAATGCAAAAAGTTTTTGTAGAAACAACAAAAATCAAGAGAAATTTAACATTAAGAAGTGATTATGACATCTATGCCAGGGTAGTTGAACCTAAGCGACCGTAATTTCTGTTACTTTTATTTCAAAAATAGCCGCTATTTTCAAAATGATTACCACACAAAACAAATTATTGCTGATCATGCAATTATATTAATTAGCGGTTTTATTTAAAGATTTACAATAAAAAACAAACAATAAACAACAAATAAAGACGCAAAAAAGACAAGTCTAATAAACAAAAAATAAAATGTCCACCAAGTTCACAACTATTCACGAGGTTGAACAGAATGGTGAAAAATTGCTTATTTTGTCTAAAAGAACCACCAAGACGGTTGATTTTGGATGTGGGGCCAATCGAAAATCCTCCAACATGGCCACCATTTGAAAGATAATCGTTAACTGTTAGAACAGATAAGATAATGATTTTGGCATCTAAATGTAGACTTTCAAGATCAAGTAATCCATATTTGATGCAAAAAACACTTATGACAACACCTTGTTTAAAATTTGAAGGTGGTGGCCAAAATGTGTAATAATTAGCTATATAACACAATCTATGGCATAGGATGTTGACTGTAGTATCTAGGTTTTAGCGTGCATAATGCTCTGGAGAAGACTTCCCGTGTTGGAAAAGTAACTCGTAATTTTGTTGCAACATATATTTTCTAAAAATTTTGATTATACACCATGGTAAACAGTCTACATGTAGCCTATAACTGGCTTGCAAATTCAAAATGGAAGCATAGAGAAAACAAACAACAAGGTACGACTGAGATGATTTCAGAGCTGCTGCAGAATGTGCAACATGATGGTACAGTCAGTATCTACTGGTCTTCATCAACAGGCTAGTGATGACAACATTCAAGAGATAAAATCTCAAACTAATCCATCAATACCATCCAAGGGTATGTTCATAACTCTGACATTGAGTTAGCCAGTTCTGGTACAGTTATGCCTGAAAGCAATTTGGGAATGATTCAGCCTAAAGCTACCACTACTGTAACATTGAAAAATTGTGAGCACTACAAGGTCTCAGGTATACCCTGGAGTAGTCAACATAATGCAAAAACACTCGCCAAGGTTCCAAACGGTGCTTCCCACCAACACAAGCATGATACAGCACAATTGCAGCATATTTCAACCTATGTCTTCTGATTATAAGACACAGCCCACAATCCATTATAAGACACATCCATGTCAGCAAGCTCTTTAGATATGGAAGCTAGATCAGTATTAAGCTATCTACAGTTCTACAGTTCTGCAGACATGTGTGACACGATCCTGATACTGTTAAGAAAGAGGTAAAAAGTGTCAAAGGCAGATAAGACTTTATCACTTCAAAGCATGAGGAGATTAAGACCAATAAACCAAGCTTGGAAAAATACTGTAAGTGAATTAGATAAGAAGCTTGATACAATGAAAAGTGAACTGGACTCTACAAAGTTATACAAAAAGTGCGACACTCCCATTTTCGGGAATCCCATCAACTCAAAATGAGAAAATGGACAAAATCATTTGTCACATAGCTAGACTACTTAATATGAAGATCACTCACATCGTTTGCCTAATAATTTTGGAAGAGCACATCCGTCAATCATAGCTAAAGTTCCTGGACGTTCAGTATGGGATGACATTTACACAAGAACAAAACAAAGACTAAAAGCTTATCTATTTATATAAAGGATTTGTACCAAAATGCCTAGGCTCAAGAAACAAGAACAAATGTAAAATTCTGAGATAGTTGAAATAAAGTCAGAGAAGGATTTAACTAGATTCTTGTAATGTGATCAGGTAATTTCCAGGTGACATCATAGTTTTTCTTGTTCCCCTATTACTAAGTAATTGGCATCTAGACCTTATTAGTTATCACTATGTGTGTCACATTTACAAAGTTGTGTAAAGTCAATCAATAAGCTATCTTTTGTAATTTCTGTTATGAAACGAGATCAAAAACTATAATTTTTGAAGTCATCTACAGACATCGTAAAACAGATGTGGCTCCATTTCAGCATAACACATACTCATGACTAGTTCTTCTGGATATACGTACTTGTTATATTTGTGATAATATAAATATTAACTTGCCGCACTTACAGAAGAAACAGTATCTCTGACTATGTTTCCATGTTTTTTTTCTCAATTTTCTATGCCAATTAGCACGCGTGCAACAAGAATATATAACCCATACGTTAAAACCTTGATGCCAATAATCATTGTCTGCCATATATTGAGTCTATATATTGTGTCTGCCAAAGTGTTGGATGAAGTCACAGATTCACTTGCCTAATTTCTATATTGTAAAACAACATTCAAAACCAATAAAGTTGTACGAGACAGTGTAATTTTAAGAAACAAGACTGACTTTTTGCGAGAATTTACTAATAGCCGCAAACAACCTCAAAATCCTAATTGGTAAAGAAACACAAACTGCCTCAAAGCCTTGGATTACTCCAGCACTTTTAGTTTCAATAAAAAAATAACAGTAGGCTATTCAAAACTCACAAATTGTCAAATTTATCTGTCCATGGTTTGAAAGACAATTTTCAGTGCGCTTTGTTTGCTTAGCCGTTGAAGGTTTACCTGCAACTAATGAAGATATTAATGCCAGATTCACGTAAAACAATAGACCGTTCATCGCCTATTACAACTGTCTTACCGCATGTCAGCAAGTTAAGTTGCTACAGCTGGGGCATTTAAGGACAACCTGATACTGGGGTAGGTATAAAACATCTTTAAAAAGTTAAAGTTCACCAAACTAATTACGTAGGTTATCAACTGGCTCCAGATTTCAAATAAACACACCACTTTCACAGAGCATGTCGTACTGCAGCATGGGCTGCATGCTACTTATATTCTTAAGTTTATACCAAAGCGCTCTGGTATTTATTCAGTAATATGCACTATCAAGAAGACCTGTTATCATTGTCAACCGCTGAGGAAACATATTCCTTATTTATCGAATATTGGTATCAATAAGTTGAATTTGACAATTTCAGCCAATGTCGCTAATATATGATTAAATTTATTATAATTAATACGGTGCCAAGTGCCTGTTGTAATTATAGACAAATTAGCAAAATGCACAAGATCATTTCACAGCCGCTAACATTTCCACGATACGTTCTCATTAACTTCATGAGGAAGCCGTGCGCGACGTCTTCATTATATAAAACGTGATCAGGTGAGAGCGATAAGAGACTATTTTTGGCACTAATGTGTGATATTTGATCATTCGTTATATTTATTTGTTTGCCGGCCTGCACAATTCTCTGTAGCTGACAGCAACTGCAAAGCATAGATGATTGAAATAACAATTACTGGAGCATGCGAGAACTGCAACAGCAACTCCCAACTCAATAGGTAAATGGCGCATACAGCGCAGTTTTCGAAAGGGTTTCCTATGCGCAACTGTCATTCATTCAACCAAATCATCCAGAACAGCTTGTTTGCATGGCAAAACTACTTGGAGGATTCAGCTTAAATATTTCATCCGCCTAAACTTCCTTTTGATAAACTAGTAGCTACTGTGGTGAAGAACGAAAAAGTGGCAGCAAATTTACTAATGGAATAGTGTTGTCAAATCCAGACAGAAAAAGAATACTGCATTTCATTTATCTGCAACGTTCAAACCTTTCATACATTCACATGGCAAAAATGCACAAGATTACTCAGAAGCAAATAAATAATGGATTTAAAATGATCTGTTAGTCTAATTTTCCACTGGAAGTACATTATACTGAATCCAGGTATTGCAGATCTGAAAAAAATCATATCCAGCTTATATGGAGACAGCGACCTAACATTAGTTGAGCAACTTGCAAAGTAAGAAACTGATTTGCCTTGAGTATTAGGGAGTAATAGGCAAATATGAACAGCAGAACACTTGATAAAAATCATTCCCCATGCCATCTAGGATTGCATGTCATAGTTACACAATACAATTAAGTATTTTGCAAACTGCACGTTTCCTTTATGATAATTTTATGTGAAAAAGAAATTGGGGTGAAAAATTCAAAAGGAAATTGTTGAGATAAATGGCACATGTCACGGCAAGAAATTTGTCCGAAATCTTTTGGTTTCTTTTTTGATGTTGTTAAAACTTGCTGATGCTAAATTCAAACATGTTATATTCTTCTTTTGCCCTCTTTTCATTTTTATGCCTCTTGAGTCCCCTTCCTATGAATTTATATGTGTAATGCAGATGTACAGGTAAGAAATTGAACAAATAGAAAAAAAGATGCACAGGCTTTGGTGTGCAATGGTTAGCAAATGTATGACAAAAAAGACTTGTTCAGTGATATTTTTGCTTGCATACAAGTAGTGTTATTAATCTTGGTTCCACCACCCTTTTCACTAATATGTGCCAGTCTCTAACGGTTGGACGTACAGTAAAATCAAAATTGAACTTTGGGTGTTATGTAGGAAACATGTATAGTGGCGCTCTTTCTTATGCTGATGACCTGGCTTTGCTTGCACCTAGTGTTAACGCATTGCGAGAAATATTAAAAATATGTGAGGCTTATGTTTCTAAATATAGTATCATATTTGTTAATGTACAATGTAATAAGATCAAGAACAAGAACAAATAGATTGTTTTTTAAAAAAGCTCAGTATGTATCTACAATGATATGCCTCGTATAATTCTTGACGGACATCCACTTACTTGGTGCAATAAAGTTGATCATCCTGGCTGTTCACTGAATTATAACATGACTGATACAGATTGTATTATGAGTAAATGTAATAATTTTATTTACAGAACGAACAATGTAATTGCTAATTTCTCTTGGCTGTATCAAAGTTTACGAGAAAAAGTATTTCAGAGTTATTGTCATAGTTTTTATGGTTCTCAGTGTTGGAAATGTAATGACCCCCAATTTATGTCACTTGTACCATGTGGAATATAAGCGTGTGAGAACGTTATGGAAACTTCCAATCACATAGGTATTTTCTGCCCCACATTGCAATGTTATAAAGACCCATATTCAAATTATAGCTAAATATGTGTACTTCTTTTATAAATGTTTTCATAGCTTTAATAGCTGGTATCTCTTTTTGCACAGCAAAGTTTTCATTCAATTTTAACATGCATGGGTAATAATGTCAAAAATATATGACAAAGATACAATGTAGATTTTAAACTGATGATATCTAAGCCTATTTTAAACTAATGATATAGAAGCAAGAGATTTCTCTTTTCATAACATTAATGCACAAAATGAAATTTTAGCATTAATTAAGGAGAACTAAATATATACAAATAATTTTATGGCATTTCCCGAGTAAAAATTTTAAAGCTAATATTGTCATTTTTTATTTTTTATTGTATTTGTTTTTTTCATTCTACAATTTTGAGTGTAATGTTTTCTTTGTAAATATGTAACTAATCATAATTTGTAACTTTTACTAATGTACGTGTGTCTGTGTTTGTTTTTAATGTACGTTTATGTACGAATAAATAATGAATAAATAAGGATCCTCACCAGGTCCAGAATAGAGGTTGGGAAGTCAATGATTTGCCTGCAATCTTATAGCTTTTCAGCCGCTTTTCAGCTAAATTCGAGAATCTCAGTTACATTTTCGAAAATGTTTTCTGATGAATGCTTAAAAATACTGCCCATAGTATTAAAAAACTTTAAAACACAATAAGAACTTTAACAATCAATAAGATCTCAAAACAAACAAATTGGAAATACGTCATTTTTTAGTAGACTACAGCACAATGCATCACGTGAAAGAAAGTGGAAAAGCACATGGTACAACTAAACATTAGTTTTATAATGATAGCACAATCAGAAATACACAATATGCAAGACACAAAAAAGCACAAGGTAAAAGACAAAAGGTGCAAAATATTACCATTGACACCATGCTAAAAACACTTGGTGCTTAGCAGAGATGTAGGTAGGCTATTAGTTTCAGCACACTAGTACAGTATTAAAAACAAAATTCAAGTGTTTGTGGTGTGTTTGCCAAATAAAACAATCAGGTTACAGATGGACAGTGAAAACTGTATGAATAACCGCCTGGAGGAATTAAATTCAGAACTAATATACTAGTGGCAGAAGATACAAAGTGACGTTTCCCAAAGCAAATGAGACTGCAGCTAATAAAGAAGCAATTTTCAGGTAACGAATTCCTGTGTTGTGATGCAAAATTGGATTTATAAGTGGCTGTCAAGAGTAACGCAGTAAAATGGTAATGTCCAGAGTAAAATTACAAGAAGCAGAAGCATACTAGGTATATTCGATGAAGAGGAATCCTCAGTGCACCCACATTCATGTAGCAACATGAGAGAAACAGCTATAAAACGTCAGCATGGCCGTTGGTTATGCAGCAATAGCTGGCTAGTGCGATTAGTACCAGTGAGATAGGTACAAGTCATACAACATTAATAAAAATGCAAATCAAAGAATCAATAAAAAGAATATTAGGAGAATAACTGTCATAGACTTAATCAATCATGTTGCAGACACAAAATTCATTAAATTTTAATACAAAACTTGAATGACAGGAAATGTGAAAAAGTTAGGAGGCAGCCTCGATTTGAACCACGTAGTTTGTGCTTGCACTACAGATGCCTCAGATATCAAACCAGTGGTCATGCAAAGCACTAAAAAGTTCATCCCCGATAGCACACCAAATCAAAATCAGCATTTCCAATGTTAGCCTGCTCACACTAGAGTGATTCTAGTGTGGGATTAATCCCCCATAGAAATTTCAGGCTCGAAATTAACCAGAAATAAAAATAAAAGGAAGGAGTTTATAAATCCCTACACAATTTAAATACCCTACCCCTAACCCTAGCCTTAACACTAACTCTAACTCAAACCCACCCTAACCCTAATCCTAATTCTAACCCTTATCCTAATTTGCTTCCCTAACTAATTTCTTGTATGTGTGAAATTGTAAACTTTAGCCAAATAAAATTATCTGATTAGTTAGAATCATAAATTCTAGTATGAGCGGTCTAACATGGGAAATGCTGAATTTCGTTACCTAGCTAGAAAATATGAACCTTAAACTACCACTGGGTAATGTAGTGTAGCGTAAGCAGACGATCTGTATTTCAAATCAAAGCTACATCGCAACCTTTTCAGATTTTCGGTCTTTCAAGTTTGGTATAAAAATTTAATTAATTGTATGCTTGTAACATAACTGTTATAGACATTTACAAAGTCAGTTTTGCAACCATTCCAGCATTTTGCATTTTGGGATTATTAATTATTTAATAAGTTTAAAGCGTTAAAACGTATATTTAAAATGTCTCACCTTTACAGAAAACACCGCTTCTTTGTCCTGAAACTATAAGTAAACATTTCCGCTCTGATTTAGAAAATATTGCCAGAAAATATCCAAATAAAATAATTAATAATCCAACCGCCTGCTAGATGATACCGAGTATCATTAAAGCACAAACAAACTCAGTCACCTAATGTCAGCACTGCAGGAGGCCTACAACCAAGAGAAGCCAGGCTGCTCTACTAGGCATGCCCAGTGTGAATGTATATTGCATAACCGCGATAGCTCTAGTATTAACTGCTATTAGGTCGCGTGTGAACGCAACTTTATTTATGAGATGTGCTGAATGCTGATGCCCATTGTAGTTTTTTGTAAAACCTTAATATCATTCATTGGTTTCATGAAACATTTTGCTGCTACGTTTGTTAGCCTGAACTATACTTTCTTTCTATGCAATTCATCGCTCCGCCAGCTAGTTTGTGCACTCAGCGTCATAGAACATGGTTGTGATGGGACTGGAACCTATCTCGTTATTAAGGCTCACCTTCTAAGATGAAACATTAAACTAGCAGTGATTTTTTTTCTCAGCCATGTCCAAATGAGTATGCATCCTTCCTCAAAAAAAATTATAATGATAAACAGCAGACGAAACCACCCCAAAGCAGTTTTCTAGTTTTCTTGCAGTTACCCAACCATTTACTGACCAATCTCAGCATTGCTGAACTTCAGTCACAAAAGCTAGTAACCACTCAGCTAGTTCACTCGCACAAGTAGTTTCTTCCCAAAATGACCCAGCTTTACTCAAGATTGAAAACAAAAGGAACCTGTTGTAATTTTAACATGCTTTAGTTTGATGATATCATTTTTATATTCGGTTTACGCGGTCCGACAAAATCGGATCGCCGGATGAATCGTTTACACGATCAAACAAAGTCGTACGACCAAATCGGATGGTGTCGGACAGAATGTTGGATATCGTGTAAACGGGAAAATTTAACATCCTACTTGTCAATCGACTTGTCAGAAAATGTCAGACAAAAGTCAGGAATTGCTCAACTTTTCGTCCGACAATCTTCCGACTTTTGAGATAACAGCCAACAGTAACGCTTCTTGCGTTCAGGTGATATTTTATAGACTCAGCTTTTAATATAAATGACACATATGAATAGACACTGCTGCGTAAAAATGGACAACAACAGGCCCTGGTCCACTACGGAAATAGACATTCTAATAGATTCAATAAAAAGCACGAATACTTGGATAATACAAAAAGTAAACAGTATAAAAACAGAGATTGCCGCAACAAAGCTTTGGCAGACATTTCTGCTTTGCTGAAGAGATCAGGCAAATTCATTTTAATTGGTGTAGACCTATTTATTAATGCTGTATTATTTTTATTCACCCCCTTGTTAGTGATCTAAACTAATTTCTGTTTGTCCGTTTGTTTTTGCAATGAAAACGCGACTTTACACAGTCTGTATAAATAGCTAAGATTATAAGTGTTCAGCAAAAGTCTCGGGAGCCATTCTAAAGGAAGTTTCTATAATTCTGTTGATCGTGCACATACAAATTTTGAAGTGATATTCTCCTAGAGTGTTTCTTTTTTGTAGCCACTCTCGCACCCACACTTGCTTTCTTTACGTTTCATCTTTTTTCGTATAACATATATTTTTGCTAGAAGAGCTGCTTTTTGAAGTCTGGTTTTCTGGGCTGTTTGCATTGGACTATTTATCTACGTTACATTTATGAAAATTAACCTCACACGTGAACGAAACACAGGGATGTTTAAATTGCCGCGCAAATGCAAGCTGTCGGATGGGTTTCCCCAAATTTGTCGGCCGACGAAATCGGATGAAAGTCGGATCATCTAAACTGGGCATTATTGTCATCGACGCCTTCTGTCATACACCATATGAATGGCAGGCAGTCGTGTACATACTAGGGATAGCCAAACTTTTAACATGTTTTTAATATGTTCAATGTTTTCTTGAAATAATTACAGGATATATGGCTGTGGAATAATCTGCAAAATCATGAAATATTGTTTATTATGACAGCTTTGGTAGGTACTTCTGTCTTACAACATTCATTTGTCACTTTATACTTTGGTGAATTTCACAAGGCTATAGATTTCATATAATTTGATTTCTGTGTAAAATACAATAAAATCTATTCTACAACCGAATGCCATTACACCAACTATTTATAATCCTAATCCAGAGATTATTTACTAATGATACAACAAACCCATGCTGTATTTGCTGAATTATAAAGCCGAACATGTCCGAAAGAAAGACAGTCCAAATTCAGCCTAAATTATACAAAGATCTCTGGTTCAAATCCGCACAAGTTCACTCTCCACTTTTTTAGGTTTACTTAATTTTGAAACAACATATTTATATCAAAATCCAATAACTATGAGTTTGTTGTCTATTTAACTAACCGGATTATTTAATAACGATTGAGCAAATCCATACTGCAATTATTGATTGCTAAAGTCCAACATGTCAGAAAGAAAGAGAAGTCGGGACTAAACCTGGATTATGCACTCTGGTTCAAACCCATGCAAGCTCAGTCTCGATTTTACATATTTCATTAATTTAGGATTGGCATATTCGGTTTCAAAACCCAATAATTGTGTATTTGTTCCAACACCATTACACCAAATTTCATTTGCACATCCGAAGAATTTGTTAGAAAAAAAGTGGACCGCAAAGAATGCAGAACAAGTGGTAACAAGAAAAAATTTCTCTGTAAAAACGAAGTGCCTACTTCCTAAACAATGTGAGTTTTGTTTTATGCCGTCAGAATCAACAGGATAGTGAGGATCTGCATGCACTACTTAAACCTTGCATTCTAATCCTGGCGAAAACCTTCTCAGAACTCGATGAACCAGTTAATTAAAACCTAATTTATAGGCATAGTACTGGCATTGAAAATTCTACACAGGATGCCTAATCTGATTAGTCACAGCTCACACAGATGTAGCATGAGAGACAATCTATAAATCGAACTGCTAGTATGCAGCAGTGGATTGCTGTATCCAAAGGGTGTGATGTGCACACGTAGTTCTCAAGGTACCTGATATGCAGGGTTCGCATCATTTAAAGATGCCCAACTAAGTTCCAGCTTCTATTGGTTCAATAATAATCTTAGCAGACGGCATAAGTGTGCAATGTAATGGCATGAAATAGCATTTATTGCTGCCAAGTAGAAAGAAAGAATATGTAACAATAAGAAGTTGCCTTTAAAGTCAGTAAATACTGTATATTGCCAAGAGGGTTCTGGGCATGCACATAGGAATTAAATCATTCCTTCTCAATAAGTAAGAAACAAAACAACAGTAATATATTGTGTTGCTATCCACTTTCACCCAAGCTTTGTATCAGAATTGACCAAATTACTCAAATCACATAGCATTCTAGAAGTGATTTGTTTTCAACAATAGCTACAGGCCTGAGAATGACCTCAAACAGGTTTGGAACAGTTTCCCTCTTTTGTACTAGGTTCACAAAAGCTGGAAGTTAGTTTGTTCTGAAATGCTGACAACAAATATTTAGCAATTTTCTGAAAACAATGGAAGCTAGGGGCCAGACCAAAGCCAAGAAAACATAACAATGGCTTTATCAAGTTTGGAAACAGTTCAATCAGATTATAAAACAAAATATCTATAACCTATCTCTCTGAAATGACTAATTTACGCGTTATATATGTTTGCCTATATGTGTGAGTGCATATGTGTGCATATGTGTTCTACGCAAACTTAAAAATGAGTAATTTACAAACGGAATAAAAAATTAACTATGGGTGTACTCACTGAGATGCGATCATGTGTCATGATCCAAGTTTTATACAATATATTAAAGTTTATTTCTCTATATTTTATTTATCAATATGTAATTAGTTAAATTAAGCTGCCATTTTCTCTGAAAATGCATCCAATTCAATTGACAAGAAAAGGTTATCTTCTGTCAAATAAGCAGTGTCCAATTTAGGCAAAAGCAGAATGTTAACGAGCAAGTCATGCAGAAGCAGTAGTCACGTACCTGCAGTATACTAAAAGACTATACTTGAATGCTATCAAGGGACGACTAATGATCATAATCAAGCCAACACTAAATGAGCTCCCAGAACGCTGCAGTGCTTCCTAATCACAATAGGTTATAATAATCACGCATTCGTGTGGGACTTAGACATCAAGGACTTCCAGAGTGAAACCTGTATTATAGCAGACATAAATGCCAAGCTTCTTATAATCTGCAATCTCCAGTAAACAAGAATCCAGATCACACAACCCACGAAGCAAAAATGTACAAATTTACTGACGTTGCAATTTTTGAATAGGCCAACAACTTTTGAAGTTCAAGTTCATGAAGTGCGGGATAGTTAAGATCACAAGGATTCCATTTTTGTGCTGAGCCTAACTCCAAATGGTAGCTTACTGTTAACTGATTTGTGTTTACACTAAAGGCTAACCATAAAATAAAAAATGTCAAATATTGTGCTAATCCATGGTCACCTAAATTTTTAAAAATGATGATTTACTCAACAACTGCAATTTTTTTGCTACCAATTTCCGAAATACTATGATAATTATTTAATGTAGATAGCGACACTAAAATTAAAAACATCCATAAGATTGCTGTGTGAATGTGTAAAACCAGCTAATAAGAAAAAAGTGTTGTATGTAGATACTGCCATTTGAAAACATTCATTGAATTAATCAGACAAATGCTGTTGTTTCAATTGTTAGTAATTTTCTGATCAATATGCATGCATTTTTTTTGAGTAAGAAGCACAATAGGCTGCCAGTATTGGAAAATCATTTGCAAATAAAAATGAAATAAAATAGCATATAGAGAAATCACATTCATTCTGTTTTTTACATAGAAAAATAAAGGTTAAAGTTTATTATTAAAACTCTTGTAACCCAAAGGTTAAATTACAATGTGTGTATGTGTTTGTGTGTGTGTGTGTGGTTCAAGAAATTCAATTTGTTTCAGCGAGATTTCACATTTGATATAATTATACTACAGGATAATAATTAAGGTCAAGGTCAACCAGTGTTGACCCATTGGTTGTAACTCATACAAATCAACTTGTCTCATCACGAACCATTCCATAACTTTTGTTTCATGCACTAAAAATGGTTTGACACAGAAAACATTTTTTCCTGAACCAAAGCCAATTTTGTTTTTTGGCCCAGGCTAACAGGGCCAAAGGCTAACCAATTGATCTGGGCATAATTCACAACATTCAGTTCAGGACCTCACCGAGGTATCTCACTTAATATACTATATCCTACCATTCCAGTTTTTGCCCCGTTGCTGACTTGTCTCCAAAAAAGAAAACGTTAGCACACATTATCCAAGAATACCTTATCCAAAGAACAAAGGACCCAGATGGTAACTATCTGTAAACAGTCCTTTCTGGAATGCCTTTTGAAACTGTCAACTGATGAAGTGCTGATGGTTGATGATAAAAGACGATTCCATGGCTGAACTACACTGTGCCAAAAAAGTGAGATCTGATGCTGATTCTAGTTGGTTGCACAACTAACTTAGACTCGTAACCAGGAAAAACTCTATGAGGCTTGGAAAAATGTCTGCCTCTGTCAGAATAGTGTTACCACTAATTCTTATGAAGCAGTTCACAAGGTCTACAGTCTCACACCTTTGCTCAAGAGCAAAAATCGAAGAAGGACCCAAGCCAATAGCAAGACAAGTACATCTAAAGTTCTTTCCAGAGTATTCTCAAGAGTAACATACTGGGGTGACCATACAACTGACATGTATTCCAAAATGGGCCAAACAACAGCTTTATAAAGAGGAATAATTACAACTTCATTTCTCGATATAACACAGCACTTGGTCATGCTAATACAACAGTTTGCTTTCGCAATGATATTGTTCACATGAGAATACCATTTGAACTCATTGGCACAAGTCTCTAACACAACTTTTTCAGCTATTTATGTACTATTTAGAAAGTAAGGTGTAATGGATTTTGGGCATATTTGCACAGGTAAGGCACATTTGCTAGAGAGCCATTTGCTGTGCCAGCCTAATTTTATCCAAGTCATGTTGTAAAATATAACGATCAAGATCACCCAAACTGGGCAAAAGAGCTTTAAGTCATCAACAAAATTAATAATGGGACACTAGTCCCTAGGGAAATACAATCAGTATATCATTAATAAAGATTAAGAAGCAATATATGCCACTGTAGGTTCCTTGGGGAATACACTGGATGCTATTCAGTGGATATTAAATTAAGAGCTAGATGTTGGAAACGATGGGTAAGAAAGTAACTGAACCACTTAAGAAGCTTACCTTTATACCAGCATACTCCATCTTAAGTAACAGACACTGGAAGTGGAGATAAAATACATCAATACCAGCCAAAGCGGTATCATCGAAGAAGCTTGTCCACTGATTTAGAGAAAACAATAGATGAGAAACGACTGAACGAAGTGGAAAGGAACCACGTTGGAATTCACATATGCGTTCAGTTTAGATGAGGAAAGCTAGAACCTCGTCCCACAACACGGCTTCAAAACGTTTGACAACTATTGATGATAAAGATATGGGATGAAGATCATCACACGAGGGACATGTACTTGACTGTTTGATGATAGGGAAAACATTACAGTTAAGCCAACATTGGGGGAGCACTCCTGAATCAAGAAGTTTACGAAATAAGGAAGAGGGAGAGCATCTGAAAAGCACAGGATTTTAGCTCTTATACTTTCGCAAAATTAAAACAGTCCAACAAGAAACTAATGTGGAAATTAATTACATGCTTAACAACAAATTGTAACAAGTAACTAGATCAAAAAACCTCACCTGAATGCAATGTCACTACATTTTCATGTACAATCTCTACAATGTACGCTGACATGTTGTTTACGTCACTACTTTTACCCAATGGTATTAGGCAATACAAAGTCAAGTCAAAGTTGACGTAATCACGTGTCTTGTGCTTCACTGCTGTCAGTGCTGTGGCCTCTGCTAAACAGTTGTAGGGCGCCGAGTAATCCACTAGCCGATGTAGGACACTTTCGGTAAAAAGCATGGGCTAAATTTGCGGAAAAGCAGTGTCGTACATGGGCAGCCCAAGTAGGGCACTGGCGATTTTGGACGAGAATCGAGAATTATGATCACATAATAAAACATAAAACTAAATTTGTTTTAGGGAAAAAGTAACTTTATAGTCCTTGACAATTTACAAAATTAATGTATTTTTACAATAGTGTCATCAGTATTATTAGCTCCATTAAAATCATTATAAAATTATACTAAGTACCTAATGCTATAAAGAGAGAAACCATGCACACAGTTATTACAGAAATAATTACAAGTTTAAAAATGAGACTATTACTGCTACGCCTTCACAACACAAAAAAGTATTTTTTTAACATATAGGAAAAGCAAAAACAATTAGTTTTAATAATATCAATAGTATTGTAACATGTAGGGTGCTGTCGTACATGGCTCGCTACAACGTTTACAACGCTACAACAAAACAATTATTTGTCCAAGAGGTAGTGAAATGGATCGCCTGTCTGTGAAGCGAGACTAAATAAAAAATGATATACCTTAAACAAATGTTGAAATCGCTAAAGAGTGGGTTTATTTCACTTCAAAAACATTAATATCGAGACCAAATTTAATATTGTCCGTACTACCAGCTCAGAATAAAATTCTTTTATTTTATCAGCTGTACAATAAATTATTCAATGTGTATTGACGTTTTTAATTATTATTATTACATAAACAAGGACAAGGGACGGTGCCAATACGCGTCCTACTTGGGCTAGCCCATGTACGCCAATTGTCCTACTTCGGCTAATGGATTACTCGGCGCCCAACACAGTAATAAGGCAAAGAACTGTTGATTATTTTGTGCTGTGATATTGATAATATTCATGGAGACCGAGACCTTGTGTTTACCCTTAACTATTGACTTTTAGATTTTATCTATAGCAAGACCATTTGATCATTAAGGCCTTTTTATCTGACAGCATTTTCAGTTATGTTTAGCCTTAGGAGTGTAGGCAGAAGAATGGTATGATATGTTAAATTCGTGTTCTAGATCTAGATAATCTTTAACGATTTTATTGATAAATCTTTTGTGATAAATTGATTATTTCGACTGACATTAAAAGGCGTTACTTATTACATTGAACAGCCTATAACAGTACAAGTTTTATCAGTGCAGGCAAGTTACCTAGTCAACTGAGGAGATGACTTTGCTCTCGTTTGTGACTTTGTTCTGCATTTATTTTTTTATGCAGATCTTGCAGGTTTTGTGCATAAATAAGATTAGACTAACAGGTGGATTGTACTGTAATTGTAGTAAAAGTAGCAGTCTGTGTTTTGCTTATAACAGTACACGCTTATAACAGTCGGTGCTATGCAAAGATGAGACACTATAAGCTTAAAATATCATTTGAATGGCTTCTTTAGTAGCTTGGCTGAGTTGGCACGACTTGTCAGTAATGTAGTGAATCGACTTGAAAATGCCTTGGATTTTACAGTAGATTTTGTCTGTTTGGCATTGTTTTACCATATTAATTTTGTTGGAAGTGGATATTGTTCTGATGATCGGAATCCTGAATTTGCAAAATACTGTTCCGATCATCAAAAAAATTGATATCCTTCCGATAATCAGGATCAGGACTAAACTAATATACGCTGTACTGGAATCAACTTCCACCTGAACTGGTACCCGCACCTAAGGTGCTCTGAACGTGACTTTAGTTGATGCAATTACAAAAACGTTTGATTTACTGGCCAGTTTTGGTTTCTTTTTGGATATATTGACAGATTTCACAAAGAAAAAATATTGCTTTCAGTCAAAATGTACGTGGCCTTATAGACCTGAAAACGCTCTTTAAACTGACATCAAATTTGGGAACATTATTAGTTTTTACTGCTTTATAATCAAAGAATACTGAGGAAAATGTAGATTTTTTACAAAGTTTCCTGAAATTTAGTTGCCACAGAGTTTTGAAGTTAACTATGTTAAAATGCTTATTTGCGCCTGAAAGAAAATTTTTTGCTCTATTAGAAAAAAATTTAATTTTATGAAAAACTAAAATATTCAGTTGGATATTAACACTGGCAGCCCAGTCAGGCAGGATTTTTGTTGCAAGCAGCAGAGTCGGCATTGTATTGCTAGGTGGCCTCTGTATGCCAAATCTTGACTGAAATCACGGTTCAGTTAAGCGAGCTTTGTGTTTGAGTGTTTACTGTTTACGTCTGCAATTTTTCCGTGTTAAAAAATTTCATTTTTCATTTTTTGTTTTTCAAGTTATTCTCTTAGATAACCGCTAAGCTTAAACTAAGATCGCGCAACACGGGCAGTCAAATTTGGAAAACTTTGGCTTAACCTCATGCGTGATTATCGGAAATTTATCCTTCTGAAACGTGGTTCCGATCATCTGAACAATATCCCTCCGAAACGTGGTTCCTATGATCAGAACAATACTTGCTACCAATTTTGTTATATCATTACTGGTGTAAATTTTGAGTCTGTTTGGTTCTGCAAATAAGAAGTTTATCACCTCACTAACTTATATCATGAGCATACTTCTCCAGTCATTATACTCTCATAATTATATTTTTGTGATGCATCCATATTTTAAAGTTTTATGTAAGTGAGATTTAGTGACCATTCATTAATATCAGTGTAGAAGCTTTATGATCAGTAAAGGGTTGTTGGCTTGTTTTTTCTGCTAGGATCTTATAAGGAGACACTAATTTTGGGCTTTTTCACTAGACGGGCTGGTTGCAAGGAAAAGAAGCGATGGTATTTTAGCTGAGATAAAAATCATCAGAGCATCTTTAACCTTATCTTTAGCATTAGAGTTGCATACTCTAGGGGATAGCTATTGGAAATGTTTCAATGCTTGTAATGTTATAGCAGTAACTTTTCAAACTCTGTAAGGAATAGCCTTTCAGACTATTCATGTGCAACCTATTCTGTACAATATATATATATATATATATATATATAAACCGTAAATGTTGACAAATTCAAACAGAGACTTGAACATTTTTCAGCACTTACTGATATGTATTTGAAACATTCTTTTTATTTAGTAATAATATTAAGTAGCCTACTTCACACACTAGTGATCAGTGAAATAGAAAATGGCTACATAAGAACTGCAAATTGCTCTTGGATGGGAGACGAGAAGTGTTTAAGCTCAAGTGGTATAAAGCTCATAGTGTTAACTCAGTTCATGGATATTTGTGTTATTTTGTAGGTGCAGTCTAGCAATGCGCTCAATTTTACAAAAGCTCAAAAGCCACAAATCATTGATTTGCTTGGTGCTGACAAACAAATTCTACCTCGACGAATGTGGTCACATCAGTTGTCCATACCAAGACTGCCCGTACCACCTTTGAAGCAGACATTAGAACGATATCTCCTTGCTCTGCAACCAATTCTGTCTTCTGCAGAATTGGGAAAAAGTAAAAAGGCAAGTTATTATATACATCAGTGGTAAATTCAATTTTACATAACATGCTCATTTCTCATGAATTCTCGGGTCATCTTACTTACTTTATGGTTCCTTTTTTAGTAGTTTCCCATTCTATGTGCTTATATTGTACGCTTTTGTAAAAACAGCCCATTATCATCATCATCATCATCATCATTATTATTACTTATGGGTAATTGTAGCATAAACAAAGCACAACTGTAGCTTTACTAGCAAGACTGTAAAACAAGGTAATTTAAAGTACCCTAAATAGTCGCCATACAGAACAGAAAATATAGTGCAGCATATCGTACAGAATAATAATATAAGTACATTAGTGCTAAACAATACATACCTATGGCAATAACATCTCATACTCGTAAAAAAGTTACGAGTTTATGGTAGAGATGAATGTGAAGGTGAGTTTTAACAATAGTAAAAAATGGGGCATTTACGCATTTACGGAATGGCAAAGAATTCTGCATATTTTTAACTCGATAAACAAAAATGTACATACATACATTGATTCGAATTTGAGGCTTTGCAAGCGTTAAGTTATATCCACGAAGCCTTGTTTCACTTGACAGTACAAAAAGACGTCTGTAGTCATAATCAACAAGGCTGTGGAGCATCTGGACAGTAAGAGTTAAGTCGCCTCGTTGATGTCTAGTATAGAAAGGCTGAAGAGACAACATGAAAAGCCGTTCATTATAATCCGTAGACTAAGTGGGTGGCACGATGTTGAACATTTTCCAAAAGATCAATATTTCGTTGGTAATGAGGCGACCATACTTAACATGCCTACTCGAGTTTTCTACTTTCAGCCAGAGTCAGAGATTTGTGACCCGCAACTTAATGAATTATGCCCTGACATTTGTGTAAGACAGTTCCTCATAATTTAGAAATAACTAATTTTCAAAATATGGCAACTAAGTTCATTAGGCATAAAGTTCAATGTCTTCAAACCAAGTGAGTCAATGTCTTCAAACCTAATGCTCTCCCAATTTAATCTTTGAATGTCAATCTGGAAAGTAAGAATAAATACTATGTTCAAGTGTTTATGTATAAACACAGAAATTTCACTATGAATATTAGATTTACTTTGCAATAACTAGAAAGTTGTTGCAGTCTTAAAGTGGCATTTTACTGACTTTTTAGTAGTGATTTTCTTTACAGCTCGTGGAAGAGTTTGGCAAATCTGGAGGTCTTGGTGAAAAACTTCAAGAACTACTGATTGAACGCTCTAAAATAAAGGATAATTGGGTATGCTACCACTATCAGCATTGTTACGTCATTTGTAGGAAAACTGCTTACTTTTAGCAGATAGTCCTATGGCCTGAATGACCAATGGTCGAAAATACCTTAACTGCAAATATTAAAGAATGATTTACATTAAAGATTTACTAAAAGATTTGGTAATTTCCATTCTGTCAATTTTTCACTCGTCCTTCCTACTTAGATGTGAAATAACGTCTGTTTCGTGAAACGTGCCTTGTGAACAAAATAGGTGCTATACCAAGCCAGTAGACATTGGATAACTACATAGCCCAGCCATGACATTAAGATAGCTGAATGAAACCATGCTAGTAATAAATTTCAAACTTTAGTCTATGAATTTAAAATGTAAGTGTTTTTTGCATTTTGGTGTCAATGTAACATATCAATGCTGTATAGCAATCTCTGCTTCTGCAACCATACGCCCTCCGAGGTCATCACTAACTGTGCTTGTGAAGCATTAATTGAATTTCTCAGTATGTGTAGTTTATATGTGCATTTGATGTGTGTGTAAGTGTACGTAGAATGTGTATTTTAGAATATAAGTCAATATGAGCTGTGACCTGAAACAAATTTGTTTGGTTTTCCTTAAATTTTATTGTTAGCATTTGTCATAAATTGTAATGTAGGTGCAGTAACTGCTGCTTGAACAAACTTAAGTATGCTCTAATCAAAAACGAACAAACAAAATTAAATATAAATTGTGTTGTATTCATTACTTGACAATTAATGACTGAAAAGACGTATGCCTAGTAATATTTTGCATAAAATTATCCATTAGAGCCATTAAAATTATACATCCACCTGTATAATAATTATATATGTGCTGCAATGGAACTGTTAAAGAGAAGTGGATGTGAGATTTCTTGATTAACCCGGTGTAAGTACCAGATACATATTACTGTATTAATGCTAGTCACATGTTTACGCTGTTCACTTGCACCAGGCCACTGGATGATACAGTTGCCTATAAGATAAGTCTGTCTACTGCGTGTGCAGTTTTGTTTGGCACTAGAACTGACATTTTTATTCGTTAAATATTGGTGTTACCAATATAACAGTAGTGGTTGCTGTTGTCTGCCATTTTTTAATTATCTGAGACTTTTAGTGGCACTGTGTATTGCAAATGTGCCTACTCTTTTATACACAACCTGTATATTTGCACTTAAGTACAACTAGTGAATGCTTGAATTTTTGTTGAAAGTGGATATTGTTCTGATGATCGAATCCCAATGCAAAATATCGTTCCGATCATCAAAAAATTGATATCCTTCCGATAATCAGACTAGACCAACCAATATACGCTGCCAATCAACTTCATCCTTGACCAAATTCCGCATCCGCCACACTTTTAATCGTGCAGACTTGAAAGACGCAATCACAAAATCGCTGATTGAGACAAGAACTTTCAAATTTGAGTTTCGAGATCGATGACTGAGTAAGATGACAAACAAATACAAACGCTTGAGAACTATTGTCACAAAACCAAGATCAGTTCAACGACGCTATCTTTTATCACGGTACGTTGGAACTGAATCGCTATACTGATGAAAGCCAATTATAGTACCCTAAATTAGTAGCTCACATTCAGACATACACATGTTTACACTAATTAGATTAATACATATATGTGTGAATAGCAGTTTTGTTTATTTTATTTGGCATTTTAACAGGTGATTTTCGTTAAACCATAATTGTGCACTAACTACAGTTTTTTGGATGCTATACAGTTAGCTGATTGGTGGTTAGATGTGGCTTACCTTGGATTTCGAAGTCCTGTTGTCATCAACTCCAGCCCTGGACTTTGCCTCCCATTCCAGAATTACAATGACTTAGAAGGACAATTGAGGTACTTTTTTCATTTTGTTACTAAGTGTTTGCTCATGGAGTTAGTCAGACAAAACAGTTTTCATGCCTTGCATGAGTCTTCAAAAACTGGAGCTACGGCAAATAAAAAACAGGTTAATGGTTACTTGTTTTTAAACTTTTTTTAAAATACTCTACCTACCTATATGATCTCTGAAATTGTTATACATAAAGCAAATCTAACTTCAACATACACAGTCACTTGGATCATTTAAATGTGACAGTTCAGAAAAAAGCCAGCTACTTGTTAATTATTAGTAATGAAAATTAGCTGATTCTCAATAGGCCATTGAATTAAGACTGCAGAAAAGCTAAAAAGTTGTCATATAACACTTAACTTCAAACTGTTTCTTTTTGAGTAGAAAGGAGCAAACATATTGGCAGTTTTTTTCCTAACCAAGTGTGTATTTTTAGTAGGATCATTACTTGTAGACCTACATGTTAAATTATCTACAAATATGTCAGTAGCTGTGTGGACGAATAGACTTCTTTGAAGTTGTATATTACTGGGCACTCACTTCATTTATGTTGGCTTTCTGTCATTTCAGATGTGCAGTCAGTCTTCTATCTGGACTTTTGGATTATAAAGAGCTAATTGATACGTGAGTAAAATCAAGCAAATTGTTATAAATGCCATTTTCTGAACTGAGCAGCTGCTTTACGTGCCTGGCATTTTTGTCAGTCTGTTTTATCAAAAAAGTACTACCAGGCATTAAAAAATGTTTCACAGTTTGTGTCCTTTCTGTGAAATAGAATAACACAATGCTTGCACTTGAAGCCTTGAAATTGTCAAATTGTTTTGAGAGTGCACACCACTCGAAAATGATACAGTTGAATTGTTAAGAAGTGTAAAAGAAAGATTCACTAGTGACTAATAAAATGTCACGTTGCTTAATGGCATCTCATCCATGTGCCATATTGCGTAGGCCTAGAATATCTCAAATATTTTTTTATTGGTTATGGTGCGGCCATCCTTGGCTCTAAGGCCTTTGGAGGCCCCTTTTCCTGACACTGTTTTACACCCTCGTTACTGAAATAGTTTGTACTTTGTTTAGCAAATTTGAGCAGTGTTGTGCAAAAGATGCGCATTATGTATTAATTTAATATCTTATTAGGTCATTTAGGTTTTAATTCTTATGAAGCTTTTGTTTTGCTCAGCAATAAACTTCCAGTGGAGTATATGGGAAATCAGCCGTTGTGTATGGTGCAGTACTACAAAGTGCTGTCTTCATGCAGAATTCCAGGCATCAGTCGTGATTCAGTCGTCTGCTATCCACCGGACCAGCCAGATGCTCCAAAGCACATAATAGTTGTACACAATAATTATGTATGTTGATAATGAGATCTTATTGCAGTATTACTTCATCCTTTATAAATACCTATTTGCCATAACTAATTATGTATTTGGGTGAAACATTTTTTTATTCTGTTTGCTTTCTTTGTATAAATCTTGCAAGATGTATGACCACACAGGCCAACTATTCAGATTAAACTATGTAATTAAAAGATTTATGACTTTTGCCATAGAGAAGATTTTGTGAAAAAAAAATATTTGTGGCTTCTCTATTATAATCAGAAAAGCGCGTGGTCACGCACCTCCATAATGTCTTGAGTCTAAGTACATAGTCACTGTTCTAGCTCTTAGAAAATGTTTTGCTTTATTTTTCGTTCTGGTGCAGCTAGTACGTTTCGTGCCGTTTCGAAATGTTACTTGCTGGTACATGATAAGTAATTCACTTGATGGATGTTATAAAAGGTAGCAATTAATTTAATTGTTCTCCATTTCAGTTCTTTGCAGTTCAGGTGTATGGTAATGATAACAAAGTTCTCAATGAAAAGCAGCTCTATGAGCAGCTGAAAGACTGTATGAATCAATCCATGTATCCCGGTAAACAGATTGGAATTCTCACAACTGAAAGCCGTAATTCTTGGGGCAAAATATATAAAAAAATGCTAAAAGGTACTTTATTCATGCTGCGCATCATTGTTTAAGTGAATTTTATTGGACTTGGCTGGCGTAGTTATATTATTGCAAACGCAGTAAATCATTAGTATGGTACTTTTATTTGGGATGAGGGTAGTTTGGCAGATGTGGTAACTGCATAAATGAATGATAGTCAAATAAAATTATTTTCTGAAAACAAAAAATGTAAAAAGGAAACCTACGGAATTAAACCTAGCCTTTGTAGTTGTAATAATTTTAAGGAAGCTCATATTGTATGAGGCTTGAAATTATCTCTTTCCCTTTTCTTAAATATTGATTAGTGATCTATCTTGTGGTTTGGTATAGAATGCACATAGCTTGTGGTTTTTATTCTGCTGCAATAGATGTCACTAATAAAGCAGCATTAGAGATGATTCAACGATCTATCTGTGTACTTTGCTTGGATGGTCCACTTTCTGATGCCACAGATGATGATCGACTTCGGATGCTGGGAGAGCAAATGTTACATGGTGGAGGAAGTACGTTGAACAGTGGCAACAGATGGTATGATAAAACTTTACAGGTATGTTTTGTGGGAAAGTTGAAATTAAAGCATTACAGATATTTTTACTCGGCTTGTGCTCTTAAGATTATTTTTGTCTGACAGTTAGTAATCGAATATTTTGGCTATAATATAATGAATAATGACTTATACCCTTCCACACATTCTGTTTTATTTTAATATAGATTGCTGCTCAAATTACTACTTTTAATCAAACAAGACTGATTATACAATTAATTCTTCTTTTATACAACATGTGTAACTTGACACAATAACCAATGGTCACTCACAACTTAACAAGATCTACTAGTACATGTTATGTGGACTGGACTGACCATTGATTGAGGGGTACAAGTATGACCATTTTAACTCATAACATTTGTGCAGTACTACAAGACTGCACTTATCCACATGAAGTTAATGGGTCTGAGGAAAATAGATACATATGATGGAATCGATTACATCATATCTTGAGTCATAATCGCCTTGCTGGCAAATGCACAAACATTCCATATCTGAATACATAATAGTATCAGTGTCTTCGGAAACAGAGAGCTTCACAGGTTGTTAGTATAGATTATTACCATAACTGTTTTAATAAAGTTGCACTGTAAAAGAAGTGTTTTAAACTTACTAATTATGTAATCCTAATTCCATTGTCTGTAGGTTGTAGTGGGTCGGAATGGGACTGCAGGCTTTTGTTATGAACATTCGGCTGCTGAAGGCCCACCCATTGCTTCTATAATTGACCACGCTTATAATTACCAGTAAGTATATAATCACTTATTATTTATTATTATTATTAGTTATTAATATTTTAACTACATGTATTGATTAATACCGATTATATAATAAAAAAATTTGGTCATCTCCTTAGGGCAAGAAACTGATTTGTAACGTCAGTAACAATTTGTAACGATTATATAGCGAGTCGTGTTGATCTTGGCGTATACGCAATAGTGACTAATCACAGCATGTGATTGGCTACCACGGTGAAGCAGTGTCGAGCCTGGCAACTGATTAGTAGGGTGACTGCTTAGGAGTGTCACTTTGGACAGTTCTTTTCATAGCTATGCTGGATTATTTTGCTGATTATGGGAGGATGTACATGCATTTGATTGTGACTGTGACACCTCTGCCTGTTCAATGTTTCATCTCAGAGGATTATTTTGACAATTTACTAAAATAACCTATAAAAAAATCTTGTGAAGGAGCATAATTTATTGGGCAAATTTACCCCAACATAAGGCTTGGTGTTTTCATTTTCTACTTTGTTTATTAATCTTTATAACTTCAAGTACATTTGTGGTGACTATACGGCAAATTATCCGATGCTTATTGATTCTAATTTAATGCTAAAATTTGTTACAAAGCAAAACATTTTTGCATAAAACTATTCTATCAGATTGTACTATCAATTATGTGCCTTAATGGCATGATTGAATTCTTAAAGGTAGGGAACCCAATATTCTGACAAAACTGCCTTCTAGTGATTTCCCTTAACCTGTAATTAAGTTGGCATATCTGCTGTTCATGTCTTTCTTGCATGCGCATTCTTATAGGTGCACCTATGATGCCACCTTCAATGCCGGCTCTCTGAGCCTGAAATGACAAGCTTTATTGGCAACTTTCTATAAATTTGGATGTCTGCCACATTCTTACTGTCGGCTGTACTCCTCGATATATTGCGTCATTGTAATAATTAGAAGCAGAGAGAGAGAGAGAGAAGGAAGAAAGGAGGTAGAGAGGGAGAAGCAAACATAAAAAAGAAGTCGAGGGCTTTATCCTACTAAATTAGCAGATCTTACAGCTAAAAATGCAACCGCGATTTTTCTGTTAAAAATATTTCTGGGAAATACTTTTTCTGTAAAACGAGTTTTTCTTTTTCTGGGAAGTTGTTTTTTCTGGGAAATGTTTTTGTGAAACGGACCTAAACCACAGTAGAGTGTTGCAGAAAAATTACAATAAACAAGAGTTCACATCATTAATAAAATAAAATCAGATATTTCTGACATAACATACTCTCCTGGTCTTGACAGAGATCTGCTGTTTACTGAATACCATTAAAGACGTTACATGGTTTAGAATGTCTGATTCTTTAATCTTTTCAAAACTTTTAATCTTTAGTGAACTTTGAATTCATTAGTAGGTGGAAATTCTTCATTGTAACGGAAGGTATATGGTTCGATGATCTTCAATATAACTTGTATTTTATAGGTTTAAATCTGTACCTAAACTGCCAGCAGATAACGTAATTAAACCGGTGAGACTGGAATTTAACATTGATTCTAAAATAATGGAATGCATAGAAGCCGCCAAGACTCACTTAGATGTGTAAGTAATTTGTTTTTTGCCTTTTTTGGAAACGATTTTTACTTGGTAGTGACTGTGACACTAGTTTTGTGTGTTTTTATGCAATAACACTTAGTTTTATGAAATGTGAATATAGCAACTTGCAGCTGTAGGTCACAATCATTTACAGCCTATTTTTAAGTGATAAAAAGTATCGTGTGGTAACAAGCAAAAATACCATACCGAGAACCACGATTAATTATGTTTTGTGAGACCACAACATAATTCAACAATTTATGTAGTTTTACCAAAGCAAGTTTTGTGCCGCTGTTAAGTTTATGCATAAATAGGATGTCAGAGATTTTTCCAGTAATCTTTTAACCACAGTTTTGACCTGCTTTCATGAGTTGTCATCAGTCATATTATTACATTCTACTTTATCGGGTTGGTATACTGCTACACAATTGTACATGTGTCATTTTCACTTGGCCTTATTGGGCAGTTTTTTCCCATTATTTTACAAAGCTATAAAGTTTATTAAGGTGACAACAGGTTCCAGTTGTTTAATTACAATAAATGTGCATTAGGTACATCAGCTAAAACTAGAGTTGAATATTTTGAAACTTATCGATCCTGTTTGTTCATGTTTAATAAGGTACTATATAGTTTGTGCACAGAAAAATAAATAAAAAACTAAACAAAAGTAAATTAAACAATTGTTAGTAGTTGGATATGCCGTAACATTGTGTGTATTAACCTTATACAAATGGAAGTAAGGCAGTGGTTCCTTAGAATTACTGGAATGTTTGAGAATTACTTTCTAATTCATTCCTGCTTCAATTTTATTAAATTTAAAAGACTAACTTAGTTTTTAAAATAATATTTGAAAGTTTTTTATTACTAATATTAAACTGTCACTGATTTGTCTTGATTTTTCTAGGGCAATCAGTGACCTTGAAGTTGTGCTATTCAAGTTTACAGAATTTGGGAAAAATTTTCCGAAAAGTTGTAAGATTAGCCCAGACGCATTTATTCAAGTAGCTCTTCAACTTGCTTATTACAAGTTAGTAAATTACTAGTTACTCGATATTTCTTCTAGTAGCTCTTCAACTTGCTTATTACAAGTTAGTAAATTACTAGTTACTCGATATTTCTTCTAGTAGCTCTTCAACTTGCTTATTACAAGTTAGTAAATTAGTAGTTAGTCGATATTTCTGACAAGATTTTTTGTAAATACATTCTGGAATTTGTGTTTCTTTAAGATTCCTTTAAAAAATAGATTGGAATAATATATTTACTGTCCTAAGTTTTTCATTTACTAAGTTTTCTTGTGTGATTTACATATTTTAGTCATCGCAGGACGTTTTTATTGATAAGAATAAACTGCAAAAGGACAGCAGATTGTTAAAAGTGCACTTTTGAAGGGTGTGTCAATTTGATATCTGCTGTTGATTTACTGTTATCATTAACAGATTGATACCAAAATCTAATGAAAGTATATTGATGAAGAGCTCGTTATTCCGTTGGATTTTTAGGTTTTACCTTTTTAAGGTTAAAAGTGTTAATAAAGTAACGAAAATGAAACGATAAGAAATTTTGATTTTTTTCAAAATAAATAACAAATTTAATTTAGTTTTATTTGATTCGATGGAAAAATCAGTTTATGTAATCTGAGTTTGAAAAATGAAAATTTGATTCAATTTGAATCTGAGATTTTCTTAATTTTGCACAGTCATAATGAAGAAGTGCATTTGTCTCTTGAAATATTAGTTACATTGTGTTATTTTTGAAAATGTATAATGTTACAAATTCAGGCTTAAAGCCTGTAAAGCTTAAAACGTGTTTGCCATCTCTTTTCCTACCCAAGTGTTCATTGTTTTGAACTTATAGATCTTTTTAATAACGATGTACATCTCAATCTTCTTATCCAGATCTGTATACATAATAAGTGCATGTATAAAAACATGTAACTGTTGGTTTGTTCACTGATTCCTTAGCACTGGATCCAGCTATAGCACTGTCAGATTCAATGTCGGTATCTTTTTTTTAATTTAAACAGATTACATGGAACAACTGTGGCAACATATGAGAGTGGCTCAACACGTAAATTTCAACTTGGTCGAACAGACACTATAAGGTAGTGTAATTACAGTCACTAGTGTTTATGCCACTAGTGATACAATGTAAGACAGTTTTTTTATGTAAAATCTTAGAGTATGGAAGAGTAATTAGTTATTTTCTCAAATATATTTTTACAAGTTCTTTAAGTTTTTGGCAGATCGGTTTCACTCTTTGCAATACTGCTTTTTTTTCTGTCTAGATCAGCATCAATTGCCAGTAAAGAATTCTGCGAGCGTGTCATGTCTTCGGCTTCGGACCAGGAATTAGCTGCTGTTTTACGGAAAGCCTGTGAGTGGCACAAGACCTATACAAATCAGGTTAAAGAGTTTTTTGGTCTATGCCTTGAAATAAAAAAATTGTTTTTTAGGCAGTACTTTTATTATGCCTTGTGTCATTGAAAAATTGTTTTTTTAAGCACTGTTTTTTTGACTTGAAAAATTGAAAATTGATTTTTGGCCACGTAAAATGTAAAGCACTTTAGTCTAGCTTTTCTCAACAAATAGTACAGTACAAAATTAATATTTTTTTATATAAAAACTGTTTTTTACTTTCAATGGCCTTATTAAATAATGAGATACATGTAGAGAGTTATCCCAAACAATTATAACAAGCAGTTATCCCTACTGATTTGACGTACCCATGAATAATGTGGCTTACTGAACGCAGTTACGTGGTCATTTACTGCAAAGTGAGTGATCATTTAGTACAAATGAATGCCAACTAACCGTAAATTACCAGCTTAACCTGTCCAGTAGTAAAAGTTTAATCAAGTCCGACATCATTGCTATAAAAATACTTTAGAGAAAGTTAAACCTCCATAAATGACCGTTTTTGCCCATTTTTTGCAAAACTTATACCTGTTATTTCTAGAGATCCGCATTGGGCCTTGGGTGGTGCTGGTAATGGTTGAATAGCCCATTCAGCGGTGAGTGTAATAGTCATATTTAGATTTCACAGGAGGGCCACCAATGCCCACTACGGGCATTTACCAGACCCAACTCCCAATTTTTTCGAAATTGTGGCCAAACAGCCTGTAGAAAAAATGTTCTAGCGGCGTTCAGTGGGACTCTTGGAAGGAGATACATGGCTCTTTGGAAAGAAGAAGAACAGGGCTACACGATGCTGTGGGCTATATTTTAGGACACGTCCACCAAGAGGAGTGGCGACGAGTTAATCAAATGTTCCATTTTTGGCAATTTTCGCTTGGAAAAATTGACTTGTGACGTCATCCATTTTACTCTGCCTATAACCTTATAACTTTAATTCAGTAAAAGCTGCTGCTCACTTTGCATTATAAATGAGGACTATGTAGGATGTTCACGTATTTTTGATTATAAGTGTATTTATACGCAAAATTTTTTGTGGGGCCTTTGCTAGTCGTATATATTAATTTTGGTGGTATACATACATATATATGTATACATATATATATATATATATATATATATATATAGAGGTAGTAGGGTGTGTGTGGTGTTGGTGGAGTGGTGTGGTGTGGTTGTGTGGTGGGTGTGGTTTAGTGTGGTGTGGGATGTGTGGTGTGAGTGGTATGGCAAGTGTGGGTGGTGTGGTGGGGTGGTATGGTATGGTGTGGGTGGTGTGGTGTTGGTTGTATGTCCATTTATGCGCAAAATTCTTTTTGCGGGGGTTGGCTAGTTAGAAATTATTACAACAGATTTTTTAAGAGTTTTGACTGCCAAAATTGTTTTACCACTAAAGCTATGATAAGGACAGTGCAATAAATCATTTTAGTCTCCTCCCAGAAAGGAAAGAATTTTCCATTAGTCCAATTTGGTAGACTCTTAATAGTTCGGTACAGTTTGTTCTGACTCTTTTATAACATGCGGTTTTTTTAGTTTACAGATTTAGCATTCTAATAAAACTAAGCAACATTAATAATGTCTAGTTTGGGTATGTAAACACGTGCATTAATAGAGTCTGCATTAATCTGAAAAGATTTCCCAATTTGTTAAAGGTGCGCCAACATAAAATATTTCCTTTTCCTTGACAATTGTTGGTGCCATAAATATTGTCATATATTGTGAGCTGTATTGTGATGTAGCTGAATTTTGCCAGTGCTCAATGTCTACTTTCTCAATGAATACAAGGATTTCTTTCTGCAGTACTATAGTACCAGTTAAATCATTAATAATTTAGCCTTTAATTTGAGAATATCCCTTTGGATTGGCCTCCTTTTATTTTTGACCTTTAAATGTCAAGCTATTATAGTTTGACCCTGGCTTGTCTTCACTTTGAATCCTGAATATGAAAGCATCCCAGGCCTTAATGCACAACTCTTTCAGCAGCTACGCAATTTAGACAAGCTAGTAAGCTCCTAAGGGCATTGCATTCTTTGTATTATGCTAGCTAGTTCCTGTTCATCTCACAGATAAAATTCAGTATCCACTCTTACTCAGGGATGGAAGTAAGTATTGGAACTTAATATATAGCTTTAGGTGCTACGTGTGTTCGTAGTTTAACACTTTGATCAGTTTGCTTCATACTTAGCAGTTTGCATTTCATGCAAATGCAGCAGAAATTGATTTAAGACCAGTAGAGAAAGAAAGATCGTTATGATTGATTTAGTTTTCAGTTTACTTTTCATTGCTAAACTTGACGTTTCTAAGCAGTTTGTTTTTCTTCTCTTTTTTATTTTTTCTCGTGCCTGTAATTGACTTTAGCTTTCAGTCATTACACTTGCTTGTTAATTAAATACCACTGACTAGGTGGCTGTATTTTGTGTTAATTTTATTTTAAGAGTAAATTAATCAAAGAGTAATGGAAAAATCTTGGATGAAATGGCTTTATGCATAAGTTTCATGCATAAGTTTTATGCATAAGTATGCATGCATAATATGTGCCAAATAATGCTTCACACAGACAGAACGAGTAAGAATGTACAGCAGTTATGTACCCACGTAGCAGGTGGTGTATTATTCGTGCAGTTTTATTAATTTTACTGGATTGCAGGTAAATTTGACAGAATGTGGCATTAAAATTCATTCCCAACCAAAAGTTGTATTGAACGTTCGGATAGGATAAAAAAGATTTAATAAGTTATGACCACAAACAAATGAATGCCGAGTACAAAAATATTTAAGTGCTGCTAAAACAACCATTTTTAAGTTATGCTACATACAACTATGCTGCCTAAATTTATATGCTAGGTTAAGAAAACTGCATTAAGTCGATAATTAATCTACTAGTAGTAATTAATTACCTCTAACTAGAAGTTTTATTTATAATTAAGGGCACACAGAAAACAAGCACATCTCAAATGCTAGCATGACTGGAATGTTTAACTTACCTAATTCCCTGATAACAAGCTTGCATGTATGACTGTTGTTAAAAATTAATGTTGCAGTGAAAATGTGGAAAATGTGTTGTACACGTGTTATTGAAAAATTTGTGTCAAAATCAAGCTTAACTAGCTATTTACACAATGCGATATCACTTATTTTAATTTTTGTATAGTTTTTGATGGGCCTTAATTTTAGTTTGGTTGCAGTTTCAATACAAAATCAGGTAATACTAGTCAGATTTAGGCAACAGTCATTTTGGTAGTTCTCAACTGGTACTTTACATAAGCAGCTGGTTAATGTCACCTCTCATTTTTGGTGAGGGTGACTTCGCATGGTGACCGATCCTGTTGGCTTAAACTATCTTCAGCAAGGAGTGTCTGGTGTAGAGAGACTGAGCACACAATATAACATGATGTAATCTACTGCAAAAATTATAATTGAATTAAAAGAAGGTTCTCATTCAAGCTTAACTGCTGCTTGAAAAAGAACCCTTTGATGAACCACATGAAAGCAGTTTGCTAGCCATTACTGAAGTATGAAATTAATCAATTAAAATTTAGTGCAGTTGTACTTGGTAAGTTGACCTTGTAGTAAATGCAATTTATTTCAGAATTATAATAAAATAGCAAAATCTTTAAGTTATTCAATCTATCTGTAAAATTATTTAATGGTTTATAAGTCGTTGTCGTTGTACAGAAATTACTTTTTTGTCTCAATAGAAGACAGAGAGCAGTTTCATTAAGATAACGTTAATATACAATCAAAACTTCAAAAAGCAAAATACTTTAAAAGAAGATAAATTTGAAGCTTTTAACAACTGCATGGAAAATAAAGTGCCTCTGATCTATGTGCTTTTGCCATTCTGCATCCCATCGGGGAAGCTTACAAAACACATCCTCAGACACCCATCCCTGTCTGTTATCTTCCTAGTGTGTGGATTTTGGCTTCATAGTGTTAGCAAGACTAATAATAGTTCATCTTTTTATAAGTTTACTAAACTCATTGCTATTTTTTAATTAATTCTTAAATAATTTGGCTGATGGTGTTGTGAATAGCATCCAGATGTAGACACCTATTTTTTGTCATTACACTTTCTTCATATTTAATTTAGTTCAGGAAATAGCACTAGTTTCCTGTATGCAGATTGTGTTCCATTCTAAGAAGCAGATTAAGTCTCAGTGCAAACACATGTTACAGTTGTTTGGCACTTTGAAGTTAAGGATGTTCTGTTTGATGCATCATGGCAGTTAAAGTTATAAATCCTCCTAGGAACACTACTAATTATTCTAATGTCTTGTGGTTTATATGTTTTACGTTCTTTATTTTAGGCTCTTAATGGTATGGCAATAGACAGACATTTATTAGGCCTAAAGCTCATAGCAATAGAGAATGGAATGAATGTACCTGATATATTCATGGATACAAGCTACACAACCGCAATGCACTTCAATATATCAACCAGTCAGGTAACAACCCCTGCAATTGTTTGTTGATAAAATTCTAGCTGGCCAGCCACCTGTACCAGCTTGTTTGCTTTTCTGAGTGTGTCATAGTTAGTGTATCTTGTTAGTTAAACTCATCTGTTATTAGGCAGCTTCATCACATCACAGGTAATGCATAGAAAATACATCATTATGCTGAGTGTTTGCACACTGTGGTAAAATGGGATAATGTGGTACACCGACTAATGCAGTAGCTCAGGAAATGAGCGAATGACATTGCTAAAAATAACAAAGTAATATATAAACTGTTTTTCCGCTCCTCTATTGATAGTGGAAAGGAAGAAGCAGTAGCTGTATTATGTACTTTATTATTTTTAGGAAAAAGCTTGAAACTCATTTTACGACAATAGGCTGTGCATGACGTTAGCTTATTTTACCGTATTTATAATAATACTGATTTTATATTAATACCGATTAAGTTGCTAATAAATATTAAGAGAGGAGCATGCCAACCATGGGTGTTTGTCTGGGGTGGCAAACAGGTCATTTGACCCCCCTAGATCAGGCCTTCTGACCTAGGGCAAGGGGGTTTCAATGTTGGAACTTTATAATTAATTCCCTAAGGAGTGTCGGGACTCGGAAATTTCTATTCTCTGCCTCGCTCAGTAGTACAGTAGATCGCCTGATATATAATCAGTATAATGTGTAGTTAAGGTAAGGTACACCATATGCGGCACCAGGGGTACGATAATTTTAAGTAATAATTCTGATAGTAGGAGTATATCCCTTTGCCCCCCCCCCTTAGAAAAGTTACAGCGGACACCCTTGATGCCAACAAAACAATTTAAAAGCATTTTGAGTTGAACGGAAAGTTGTTGATTAGTAGAAACGTGAAATTGTATAGCTGACAAATTATTTCTCTTGTTTTATTTCAGGTACCTTTAAAAGTTGATGCATCATTAATATTTGGTGCAGTGGTGCCAGATGGGTATGGCTTCTGCTATAACCCCAGAGAAGAGTCGGTTAGTTCTCTTTATTTTTCCGAACTGCAGAGGTTTTTGTGTGCTACAAATTTAGTAAAATCCTATATTGTAGCTCTGCATGGTTGTTTTACCAAGTAGGGACAAATGCCTGCTTTTTCTTTTTCAGCAGTTTTTCATTTTTCAGCCACTCACATTTGTAAACAAAACAGGATTATGCTCAGTGTGTGCATGTCGTATGTTCATAAGTCATGTTCGATTAGTGTCCTGCAAAGAAGTTATAACTTTAATATAGCAATTAGCCAAACCCCTCAAAAAATTTTGCACATAAACCCACACTGATGATGACAATCATCATTTTTTATCTTCATCATCAACATTCATTTTGTCATCATTGTTGCCGTGATCATCATCATTGTCATCACCATATATCTAGCAAGTATATGTAAAAATCTTGAAATACACAATATTAAAATCACAGATTAACAGCATTTTAAATAATTTAAGATTTTTAATTAAAATATTGAGTATAATCTATAGTTAAGTTTATTTGTCACATTGCTATTACAATAATACCTTCTATTTTATAACCATGTATCAGCATGTAGTGTGCTGCCTAAGGTCATTCTTAATAGAATTATTCAAGAAATTTACTGTTGCTGATTGTATGTTTAGTAATAAGTATTATATTTAGTATTTTTAGTAATAAATATTACTTTAGTAATATGCAAGCACAGAGGCATATTCTTTTAAATATTACTTTAGTAAGAACATAATAATAAACAAACATAAATTGTTTGAAGATCCAGATTTAAATGCAATACAAAACTTATAACCACGACCTAGTGTAAGATGTGACAGCAAGAGTGTGATACGGATATTGTAAACTGAATTTTCTTTTTACAGATAAACATTTCCATCACCTCCTATTACTCCAGTCCTGAAACGAGTTCTGCGAAGTTACGCACATGTGTGGAGCAAAGCTTGCGAGAAATGAGAAACATTATGTTGAGGGAAGGCAAGTCAAAGTTATGAAACTGAGCTTAGTTGTAAGTGACATATAGTATTTTTCAGTAGCGGATGTAGGTTTTTTTTGTTGTTGGTGGTGGTAGTGGTGGTAAAAGAGTGAAAAGCAGCTTCCCCGGCCATCCAGCTAGGGGGTTTGGGAGAGCGCTGTAGGCTTTGCCCGCAAAATGGTAAATGGTGCCATAAACGGTAAACAATTTTTCTATATTTTGAGCACCAGTTCTGATCAATTTTAATTTCAGTTTCTGTAAAAAATGAAAAATTGTGCTTAGTGTTCTGTCATCGATGCTAAAATGGCTTGAAGGGATAAGGCACCTTCCGTTCACTTTATTGACTTACAAGTGATTTACTATAAACCATACTGTGTACTAAGATGTACTTAGGCCTGTAATAGTTAAAGTTATTTTTCATTACTAAAGTAATTACTCCTGGTGTAGATTTAAAGGCTTTATAGCCCATCTGTAGGTCACATGGCTGAATGTTATGTTTTCTTGATGATTCTTTTGTCGCATTTTGTACTCATTGCTCGTTTTTTTACTTGTGTGGCTTTGTTTTTGAATTGTGACCTGGTTTGAGATACATCCCCCCTCCAAATCCGTCACTTGCATTTTTCTATAAAGTACTGAAGTACAGTGTTGTATACTGTGACTTATGCTGCACTTTTGTGACCTAAAGTAAAATGCTCTAAATTATAGTGGACTGATCGCCGATACATAAAAAAAATGAACAAATTTGCTCTGTAACAGGTCAGTTTTTAAAATCCCTAAACAGAATAATATTCATAGTATATTCAATTATATAAGTTTGCAACGTGATGCCATATTGCCTCATAGTCTGCTATACAGTGATTGTGTTAGTCTATTGATATGATGTTAGGCAAACTATTATTATCAATATAGTGTGTTTACATAGTTAAAACATAAGTGCAGCAGTTCTACATCGTTCTGCATCAAATGTTTTTCTGATTCATTGTGTGTCTATCAAATGCTAGCTTTTGCTACCTTATGTACACGCTACTGTAAAAAGTTCTGTTTTCTTGCAAACTATCTTGTACTTGATTATTTATTGGTTGGCAGTTCACTGCGAGTCTCGCTAAATGTTATAAACTGAATGCAAACAGCCATATGTTGTTGACTACTTTCATAATGTTTTGAAGCTACATGCCAGTTATTCAGGCTTCTTATGTTTTTTCTATGCATTTTTTTTCACTAACATAATAAACTTGCTTGTTTGTTATTTGGTGAAACTCAGGTATTCATGTACAGAAAGATAAGACTCCATTAATGCTACCACATTATATCGTTAAAAGAGCTTAATATATATCTTTTAATTCTAAAATCCTAGTCACTCTCCTCTCAGCAACTGCAATCCAGGAAACTAATAAACAATTGAAAAAAACATGTGAATGCAGTCTGCAGTGTCACACATAGTAGTTGTTATGTTTGTTTCATACACAGTCTGCTGTGTAGATACCAATCTAGGTACCAGCCATGCTTACCAATGCAGGTTTCATACATTTCTATATAGCCACGCTGCTGGTTGCATGCATTTTGCTAGGTCGCATCTTAAGTCCTATTTACACTGTGTAATTTTTGCTTACGCTTGTCGCTTGAGTCAGACGTATACGTCTAAAACTCACCTGGTAAACTGTACATATGATGCAATTTTATGACTTAATGCAATGGATGCTTGCCAAGACACATTTTCCAATTTTTATGAAGTCAGATAGGTGAGATTGAGTCATGTGTTTTTGACATACTGCTTGGAAGAATGCTGGTCTAAAGAAACAGTGGTCCCCATAGACTTGCAAAGCAATCAGGCAACAATGACATTGATTAAACAGTATCAGAATGTGGCATTTGACAATTAATTGTTTTTTTTGCGTTTTTATAAATCATTCAATAGGGTTGGAAAAATTTAAATTGACGGTTTTGAAATCATGTTTTTTTAATGATGCGAATTTTTATTTGAGTGATGCCAATTTACAATCAGAAAAATTCTCATTTAAAAATTGGTGACTTCTGTTTTGTGAAAGAATATGTAGAATTGCCAAAGCAATTTTGCCTTGATTTCTTTTCTTTTTTGTAAAATTTAGTATTACTATACTACTTTGCAAAAATAGCCTAGTCTATCTGCAATAATACCACACATCATAAGAAATGTGTGCTTCTTTCTGAAGTATAGGCCTGTAAGAAACACTCGGCAAAGACGTTGAGCAGGTAGAGAATAAACAAATTAAGTCTAAATTTGACACAGCAACAGTTTGTAGCAACACAGTCTGATGCCAAGAATCAAATAGTCAAAAATAAATGCTCTGCAAACTTTGGTTCTATCTTATTTGTTGAAGAAGGTTATTTCTTGGTGTGGCCTTTTCAAGGAAATCCACTATGGCAGTTTGCTTTACAATTCGACCCCATGGCAGCCTGCTGTAAAATAAGTTACTACATCTAGGACAAATACAGTAAAAACAAAATGCATTGTGCAAACAGATTTGCCATTGCGTCTATTCTTGGGATTACGTGCGGGACGCATCATTTAAATAGGCCTTATGACTATTATTAAAACATTTATTGAGTAATATGTTTGCTTTTGTGAAATGCACCTTTAGTGGCAACTGCAATAAAGTTTCAGTAAACATTAGCCCTAAGAGTTTCCTAAGCTTGGACAAAATCTATTAAGCTGTTAGAAACGTGTGTTAGGCAACACGATTATGATGTTTTGAATTTAAAATGCTGTATTAATTGTATGTACATGTACGTGTTGCATGTATGTGTTACATGTATGTGTTGCATGTATATGTTACGTGTATGTGTTGCATGTATATGTTACATGTATGTGTTACATGTATATAATCATTACATGTACATAATCACTACTGGTAAACTGCTTGGTGTAATTTTGATGCTCGTATAAAGTAAGATTAAAATAAACTAACAACATTACAAATTAAGATTACAGAAAGTACTCTTGTACTACATTTCTGAAACTTTTATTATTTAAGAATTTTCTCACTCTTATGTCAACGATGATTTTTTGTACCCTCTTAACTACCACATCAGTTGCGCATGGAGAAGTGGTTTAAACTCTACCAACTGTTATTGTTTTGCTTAAGTCACCTTACCTAATATGCCTTCATTACTCTAGTTGCTGCTAAATTTACTCTGGCTCTATTTACTTAGCAGTCAATGTTTGAAATGTCAACCATGAACTGCTATTATGTATTATTTTCTGCCATAAGCACCGGGTGGTTTGCTCGTATTCCTGGCTGTTAACCTTTATTAACCAGCAATGGATGTTACATGAGCTTCTCTGAGAAAAATACTTTCAACCGGTAACAAAGATGTATAATTAAGATCTTTGCACTCACTGTTTTTATTGGATAACACTTTTAGATCTTTTCCCCAGTAGCCCTGAGCCATGTCACATATGTTATAGATCCTTTCCTAAAGAGCTTTGAAAGTATCGCTCTCATGTTTTCATGACTAGGTGTCAACAATTTGAATGCATTTATAGGCTTTACAAGTCCTTGTTTGACACCTGCCACCTGCGTCTTTGTGTAATAATATCACCTGTTGTTTCTTTGTGACACAGTATCTCCTTTGATCCGTTGACAAGGTATTAATTATGTTTTACGTTAGATGTAACTAATGAGAAACTAAATTATGAACGGCGTCTTTTTTTACATCCCTCTTTAGCTGTTTGGCTGACAATGCTCGATTTTATTGATAATGAAAATTTTGGCTGAAAAGGTTCACATAAGCAACTATAATAAAGGTACACACAGTAACAATAACAATAATAATGATAATAATAATTAATACAATAATAATGATAAGAAGAAGAAGAAGAAGAAGAAGAGCAGCAGCAGCAGCAACAATGACGACAACAACAACAACAACAATGACAACAAAAGTCATCAGGATGCAGAGTATGGCATATTCTCAAGGCACAGTGTCATTGTTTTCTAACAACCTTGGTTACCTGGATCGGCCCTTGCAAACAGGTTGCATCTCTAATGAGCAAACATGCTTGCTAGCTTGTATGAATGAGTAGCCTATAGGTCGAATAATCTGGCATTCTGCCTAATTCAATAGGCTTCAATAGGCCATTTACTTATTTAGTCCAAACAGGCTTCTTCTCATACCTATGGATTTTCTGGGCAATCTGTATTGAGTTGTTTTAACATAGTAGATTGTTCTGTACTATATTACCCACAGACTCTTTGTCAAAGATATTCTGTAGTCTCAATATAAAAGAATTGTTTATTTAGGTAGTATTTAATATCATAAACGTTTATTATGTCACGTAAAATCTAGTCTATACAGTTTTCTCATCTTATCATGTATTAGCCTTTATTACTAGGCCACTTGCAGTTATAATGTAGTAGGCCGACATATCTTTTTGTTTTAATGTAATCTATTAATACGGATCATCTCATGTGATTGTTGTAAATATCATAATGTGAAGTTTCGGTAATAACTGTGCCCATATTTTAATCTCTTCGTTTCTTTTTTCTTAACAGCAGTGTGGAAAGCAACAATAAAGCACATATTTATTTTCTGAGTACAAAAACAAAGATTTTTTTGAATTTAGGGCAAAATTTAAACACTGGTCTAAGATTGCTTTTGCCGCTTTTAGGATCAAAACAATTAAACAAGATTCTTTTCCCATTTTTTCTTTGTTTTCGACAGCTCTTATGTGACCTGCTTTCACTCTTATTTTACTTAAGTTGATAGTGCAGGTGCTGTTATTGCAATAATCCCCCAGTGCATGTAATTAGTACTATAGTAATTCTCCCAAGGGTTTCAACAATATAATTGGATATAATAATTGCTTCTGAAACATATGTGCATAGTACAGCATATTAAGGGGCTTATTCAGCTTTTGAAAGAAGTTGTATAAAAGTAACAACTGTTAAGATAATTCTTCTGTTTTAGAAAGTCGAAACATAACCAGTTTTGCTATTGTGTAGGAAAGTACATGTGTTTCATAACAATATAGTAAAAAATTCATGGATGCTACACTACATAGAATACTTTACTAGAACTTTTATGTGATATCTGCTGTGCTGAACAATTCCGCGTAATCATAAATGCGCTAATTATCAAATCTAATGAATAATGAATGTACTTTCACTGTACTGTTAATGCACTGTACAAGCATGTGTGATTCTAAAACTGCCATCGTACTTCTTAAACAAACATTTTTTTGTAAAATTGCGTATATGCTTACCTAAACTACCGAAATCATTTTAACACTGCCGTTTTATTTATCAAAATTAATCTATTTATCTGTGATTTTTGCCAAATCGTATTTCTGTTTTTGCTCCTGGTTTTTGCATCAGGAGTAGGTAATTTAAACCATTTTTACGGCACAGAACTTCATATTATGATTGGCTTTCCTGCTCATACCGTGACATTTCCGTCATGCGGAGGATAGAGATGCATGATTATAGTTATTTGGTTATTCAGGTTCTACCCACGTCTTGCTCTTAGTGCAGAGCAAAATAATCATTATCATCATCATTAGTAGAGACTGAGGAGGGAGGGAAAGAAGGGGTGTATATATGTATATATATATATATATATATATTAACAAACATTAGTGCACTTTTAAAAACAAAGCAGCATGTAACTTGGGTAAAGGTGAAAATAACATTCCGTGTGTTGCAATGGCTGATTAATTAATTTGGCTCAGTACACTGACTGCACTGCATATAATATCAACCATAATTTACCTGGTAGAATTTTTGCTTCTGTTAAGTATTTAGTGCATGTTAATGAGCAAAATCTGGAAAAAAGATGGAAAAATAATGTCAAATTAAGGAACCTGTGTAGAATTTGCCTGATAAACATCTGCACTTGTGATGGATGCTTGTTTTGGTTTCTTGTTTAGAAATTATTTGTTTGATAGATGCTGGCTTAACAAGACAATTTAATTAAGAAACAGGAAGCCAGGGATGTTAGCAAGCTAATCAATGTAATACATGTCCTCTGTTTTTAGTAATATTTCTTTTAAATACAGCTGTAAATACAAAACTGCAAACTCGTCCTTAACCTAGAATAAATCTGATGGAACATGTGCCATAATGGAACAAGATTACGCACTGACATTGAAACTGGGATTTGATTGATTGATTCTTTTCAAAAGTAATATTACAATGTAATGCAAGAGAAAAGGGAGAAGCCACCCAGGCTCTCTGTTAACAAGTTACGATCAAATTTACAATGTTGTAACAAGTTTTCATTCTCTAACAATGATGTAAAATGTTTAACATTAGAGGATGTTTAACATTTAACATTTATTTTGCATTTGGGCTGCTTTGTGTGTGATAACAATTTTATACACATTTTCAATTACTTTTTTTACCCTTTCTACATTACAATTTCAAACAAGCAGCACCTTCTCTCTAGCAAATGTTGCAAATTTCATACTATATTTTGCATAAATCTACATCCAGTATTTCATAAAATGTGCTACTATTCAACATTGTACCAATGCTCTCTAGAGATTGTGCAAAGACTAATAATTCTTGTGTAAGAAATGTTACATTATGTAAACCTTTATTTAAAGTCAGTTTTGTAAAATAATACTACATTTACACTTATTTATAGACATGTATTTGCACAACAGATGACCCTGTTCAGTGACAGTAAGGATAACTGATCACTGTTACGTGTGAATAGACAGTAATCTAATAGTCATTACATAACATCAATGCTTCCGTTCCTTGTGTCGTTCATTGACATTCCAAACAAATTAATGGAGTAAGGTGGCAAGGCTTTGCATTTCTGCTACATGCATTCACATTCCAAATTTGTTAAAGTACCTAATACACTTTTCTCTAAAGAATACAGTTAAAAGTCTCTGAAAGAAAAAAACTTGAGTTTATATTACCATGTTGTGGTAATTGTCATGGATGAGGACTAGGAAGATGAGTTGGCATTTTTACATTTGCAAACAAAACTTGATCATTTTGCAAGCGTGTTTGGCTTAATTTGCTTTGGTTTGTTTGTAGTTTCTGAATAAAATCAATAATGAGCAAATAAAGCAAATACATGTAGCAGTTTTATTTGATTTGTTAAACTAACATTGCATGACATCAGATTGGCAGCTTGCCTTGTGCTCGGGTTTATGCTCCAGTGCAAACATATACATTTACACTGTTGCATTTGTATGTATTTATACTGGGGTGTATATTTGTATACATTTACAACATTGTGTATGTTTGTGTTATTTACACCAGAGTGTATATTCATGTACATTTACACCAGAGTGTATGCTTGTGTACATATGCTAATAACTCCCTGTGGGTGTAGGAAATTGTGTTGCAGTAATCTTTTTACTAAATTTCTTGTAGTAAAAAATTCCTGAAATAGAACCATGGAAAAAATCAGAAAAAGTATGCCGTAAACAGGGTTTGAACCCATTATCTTGATGTGTTAATTCGGCCACTGCTTCACCACCAAGATAGATAACCTCAGTGAATCTGAGACTCTGTAATTGTATTTAACTGGCTTTCGGATATTTCCGTAAAGCTCCCAGTCGTCATTTTAAACACATTAGTTGATTAATAGTTAATTATTAATGTCTAGTTAACTGCAATTATTTCCGTTAATAAAAAACATTCAAAGAAAAATTACCTTAGAAAATGTGTTATTATTATTATTATTATTATTATTATTATTATTATTATTATTATTATTATTATTATTATTATTATTATTATTATTATTATTATTATTATTATTATTATTATTATTATTATTATTATTATCATTCATGGAGTCAATTCAAAGATCAGATTTTGGTTGGAAGCCAATTTTTATAGGTGTATATGTCATTCTCCGAAAAATGCATTTTTTGATATATTTATTTATAGCTTCATTTATAATGTCATTGAAATGAAATCAATTTAGTTACTCATGTATGTAATATCCACTTTGAAAAGAATTATTCAACAAGCTGCTTTCTCTTTCTGTTTTAGGTCACCTTTGCTGAAGAACTGCAAGATGTATGGGCAAGTTAAAGCTAGCAGAAGACCATTATTTACTCCGTCATGAGACGGGTGATTAAACATTGTCATCTCAAAGCTGTAGCTATCAGATTAATTGCCACATACATTATGCCTGCTATGATGCCAGTGAAAATATACTGAGATTGACGAATATCTGCCTCAGTGAGTTTTGATGAGGACCTTGTTACTGCAGCAGTTTATCATATAACAGGATGGCAAATGAAGACATTTTAGTATCCCTGAAGGCGGTTTCTAATTTTACCACATAAAAGGTTGCATACAGTTAGCGAACTCGACTCATGTCTTTCTGGGTAGTAGCTAGGTTAGTTTAGTACTTTTGGAATGTGTGTAGAGTTGTTTGTGTTTTGCTAGTAGTCAGTAAAATTTTTTGATGGTAAGGCTGTCATGAATTTTCATTCATTTACCGACCTACCTATGTGCAACATGTCAAATTTGACAAAAGCTGCACAATGATGAACAGACTAATGAAAGTAAAATATTGTAACAAGTAACACACTTTTTGCTGAGGTAGTTTTTGTGTTTACCGGCAAGTCTATATGAAATCTTGTCACCTGTGTATGTTAGCCCATCTGTCAGGATCCATAATTAATGGTTGCACAGTTTTACAGTTTTTGTTTTAACGCTTAGTTTTTTACATATAATTTATTAATCACCTTATTTAAAAGTAATTCACGGTAATATATGTACATTTCTGCATGTCTAAAGTCTACATTAAGAGCAATAATTACTGCATGTAATTATTGACTTCATAGTGAGAGCACACAAACTGTTCTTGTATACTTTGTAGTAAACTGAAAATTACACAGTAATGATGCTCAAAAATAGCACAGGGGTAAAGAAAACCAGAAAAAATCCCAAAAACAGAAAGACGGGAAGAGGAAGGTGGACATTTTTCTGATATGGTAGCATCTATGTTTGTTTGACAACAGTTTTTTAAATTTTGCAAAACTGGAACCTGTCATTAAAATTATGGAGATTAATTTTTATATTTTTATTTGTGCTTGCCAGCCTTGTCCACATTGTCTACACTTGTGCTGTGAACAGACTAAATATCATGTTTAAATATTTAATATTAGGAAAATTAGTATATTTTCAATATAATATGCATTGTTTGAATTAAGACTGAGAATTTGATCACTGTTTAATACAAAAGAACAAAAATTTAATTCTGAGTGACAAGAATAGTATCAGTTAATGAAAAATTCCACAGTTAAACAAGGGAATTTCTTTCTTGTTTTTTACTTCTAGGATTTTTCTTTAAGGGTACATCTAAAATAAAACTCATGTTTGCTCTAGTGAAATGAATCTTTATTTTTGACTTATTCTGTTCTCAAGATTACCTGCCCTGTACATGTTTTACTTCTTTTTTAGTTTGTAAAAGCTAAATTCACATGTTTCTGTGCTAACTGAACTTCCTCTGCAGTGACGAAGTTGTTCACATCTAATAAAATTTTACTCCGTGACTTCGCTTTAGCTATATTATTATATAATTATTACAAAAGTAATAATTGTTTAAGTTCTATTTGTTTCATTTGATTATGCAGTCATAATCCCATACAGGTTCCTTTAAAAATAATAATAATACATATCCGAAGTCTGTTTTACGTACACTGAGTTTAATTCCATGAACTAAAAAAAATTTGAGCAGTAGATTAATTTTTGCATTATGATCATGCTCCTGTGAAGTTCTGAATTATGGTGAGATTCAAAGTAATTGTGCTTTTTAATTTTTACCTACATTCTTTACCTGCTGTACATTAAAATTAGATCTTTCTCAAAATGAATAGAAAGTTCACTTTCAATAGCAAATTGTGCTTTAGATACATTATATAGCTGGACAAAAGGTGTTTATGTTCCAATTAAAGCTCGGTGAACAATAACATTAATTAATAATTTTAAGAAGAGGAATGTTAGATGTTTGTGCTTTGCAGTCTTTGGGAATTAGTCATGGATTAAATATAATAATTTTCTTGAGGAATGAAGGTTAATACAGTGAGACCATTTAATTGTAATAGTGTAGTGCTGATCTGTCTGTGCTATGGATGCTTTTCCTCACTGCACATTTTTCTGTTCTGCATGTTGTGATTTAAGAGTAATTGTTATAGCACTTTATTATGATATTCTTGTTATTGTTGTCTTTGAAGAAATTTAATATACAAATAAAACGGAAATTGCATTGTTATTTTAACGATGACTGCTTAGAATTTTAATAGTTTGTAATTTCGATGGTTTTCTTAATCATGATACTTAACTATAAATACTTAATGATGATACTTATAAATATTAAGGGCTTTGGGGACCACTGTCACTTCAAGAAGCTAGCTTTTATCAACCTGTTACTTTCATGTATAGGCAGCCTAGCTATCTAGGTGCTAATGTCGCACATTTCAAGAGGATGCTTGAGTGTCATAAGTGACTGTCGTGCAATCTAAACGCACACTAACTGAACGTACTGCAGAGAATACTGCTTTCTCTGTAGCCTTGAGTGAACTGTGAAGCCAGGCATGATGAAAGAAAGGGATTTTTAGAACCAGCTTTTATTTAAAGATACATAGTAAGTTGACTCGGAAACTTATGACTTCATCATCTTTTCTTCCTTTATTAATAAACTTCAGTTCTATAATATATACTATAATTTTACTGTACGTCCTCCATCCTTCCCTCATTGAAATAAATAGCCAGAATCATTAATGACAAATGAAGCCGCAGAGTGACTTGTGTGTCAAACCATTCAGTGATCAGCCTCAGTGTCAGCAACTTTCTGGTAATTGTATTCTGTTGATCTAAGGGAAAGCCTCTGAAAGTCCTATTCGCATTTAGAAAAATTAAATTTGATTACTGTTCATTGCAAGTTTTTTTTTGTTTTTGGGTTTCCACTGTAAATAAAATATAGCAAGAGCACAGATTAAAACGTCATGACATAATTATTACAGTATGAGAAAGTGAAATGATTACACGTTTCACGATCTGGGTTATTACGATTTTAGATCATTGCTGTTAATAAAATTGACTTTTACTTTAATAAACACATTAATTTTTTAACATAACTAAATGTGCGTACAACCGAGAAAATAGGCACATGAATCCGCACACATGATACCTATTTCGTAGGATTGTCTTCCAGAAATAACTTTTATATCTATGAACTAGTGGAACAGGTTTGGGCCTATTATTTAGGGCACAGATTATTTAGCGCTATGTAATTACTGTGAAAAGAAGTTCATAGTCGGTGAAGACGATTTCGTTATGTAGAGTCACTGAACAGGTACTAGTAAATGGCTTTATTTCAGTACATACTAGAACTTACAATTATATCTCTGTACTGTAGAAAATAAACGTTTACTTGTAATTTCGGTAACATAGTTACTTAACACTCAGCGTTAGTTAATCACACGCAGAAACCACACTGTATCCACATGGACGTAATGTAAATAGAAAATTCGCATACAATACAATTATAATAAATGGGCATTTCGTGTAGTTAATAAGTTCGTGAATACTTAATAACGATACACGTATTTTATCTACATATCCATATGTACACATGCATAAACGTAATATTCATGCACATTTTTGTTGTACAATCATGATGCCAACAGTCATTGAAACCATATATTCTACAATAAAAAACACACTGTAGCAGTGGGGGACGGCTAAAGGACCACCGGACAAAGATTCACCTGAAAAGACAAAGGACCACCAGACAAATGTTAACGGAAAATCGTGTGGAACACATTGTGCTTCGTGTGGATGGAGATTATTTATATTAGTAATTTGTGGAAACTATAAAATTCCGCATTATGTATTTTTCAGTATCTTTCTATTCGTGTGGCCAAAAATAGTTTTTATGCATCGGATAATTCGATGGTGCTATTGATAAAAAACTTAAAAATTGAAACATTTTAAAAAGTAAAATTTTTAATCTTCAAAAACTTTTAAGGTGTCTAAAAATGTTAGGTTTAACATTATTAGGTTTAACGAAACAGTTTGGAAAGAGTATTTTAATGTGTAGCTCGTAACAATTGACTTCATTTTATATGTATATATTTATTTTCAACAAAACACTTCAATACACAAGTAATCATTTGTCTGAAATGAGAATGACGTGATCCGTGAGAACCAAATCTTATCTTTAATTAACTGGCCTTGCTTCACTAATTAACATTAGACAGAAAGCACACCGGTCCTCTGCAGCCAAGGTGTTAGCGCAACAACAAAGAAATCGCGTCCACTGAAACCATGTATTCTATAATAATAAAACGTACACTGTGGCAGTGGGGGACGGCCAAAGGACCAGGATGTTAATTAGGAGAGGATAATTAGGCGACACCCTCTGTTACAAAACGTGATTTTAAATTAAAAGCTCTCCCAAAAACTTTATCCTCAAGTCTACTTAATAAAAGTGATTTTTCCTTAATGCTTTTTTAAAGCGTCTAATTACATTTTATCTGCTAGTCTTGAGTATATGTTAGTCTTTTATCTACAATATGTCCTGCATACAATTGATAATTTTAACTTTTCTTACGAAGCTATGTGTAAGTACTTTTAAACAAATTTGAAATAAAAATAACATAGAATAAGTATAAGACATTTATCATTCATTAATATATATTGTCACCAAAAATTATCAATCACGCTTTATTAAATAAAATATTAGTGGTAAGTCAAAGTTGAAATTTTGCTAAAGCTGCTGTCAGCAAATTCACTGGTGGTTGTTTGTCCACCCGTTTAACTTGTGGTCTTTTAACCGCTTTTAAAGTGGTCCTTTGTCCGGTGGTCTTTTGATCTACAGACGCGAACACTTGACTCACACTACCAAGGGATCAGGGTAGTTTGGATCACGTTGAATAATTTCATTATGTGCGAGCGAGCTAAAGTAAATGAAGCTAGGTCTCTTAGACGCTCCACTTTTGCTGTATTCCAGCTAAGAACTATTCGTTTTTCAAAGAAAACTGCATGTGTTGTGTTAATTAAACTCTGTGTTTTGTGTTTAATCCCATTACTCTTACAATCCGTGACAGTTCATTTACTAATTTACTAGGAAGACTGTGTGCTGCATTTTCTGACGCATCATTACTAATGCACCGGTGAAGGTTAATTAACGAAAAATCTCGGAATTAAGCAAGAAAAAGAAAAAACACAAAAAAAGAGAGAAACGCATAAGAGTTATTTAATTTATTTTCTGTGGAAGTGAAAGGCGTATTTGTTTTTTGCACTAAGTAGATTTTATGTATTTCTTTTACTGTGCGTATTAGTAATGGAGTATTACGATAATGCTATTACACTAAATAAGTATTAGCTAAGTATTAATATTTCCTGGACTAATGCAGCTATATGATAACAAGCGGTGGCTGATCTGGAAAACGTGCGATTCGTATTACGATACGGCGAGGCACTCGTATGCATCTGGCTTGAGGAAGACAAAAATATTTGATGATGATGATGACGATGATGATGATAAGTCTTTATTAGCCTATTTTTGCAGGAAAAAAATTGCTGTACAAACGTTATACAATTTTAAATAGAGAGAGTGAATTTTACAATATTACATGTTCGGCACTCTGTAATTAGCTTGGTGAATATAAGATTATTTACAGTGATGTTAAACAATGAGTGTTAACGTAAGTGCTAAAATCAAAGTTGTTAATGAAGCAAGTTTCCTTTTGTTAGATTAAACTCAGTTAAATTAATATTTTAAATTATAAAATCCCCAATTCAATATTCAAGTCCACAAAGAATTACAACCAATGATCTTAAAAACTACACAATTTTAAGCCCCATTTTACTCGTATTTAGCAGCAAGATCTTAAAATTAAAGTGTCCTTTACAAAGTAAATTAGCCCTGCTATTAAATTTGAATTTTTGGTGCAATACACAAGATTTAAGTTGTAATTTCCTAGTTCATTTAGTAATACATTTGACGCCTGTTTGCGTCAACTCCAGGACATCTGTATATCAAATGTTCTGGATTCTGGGCTTCCATACCGCAATCACAAAGCTCGTCTCTAGCAAATCCAATACGACTCATCAGCTCACTAAACTTTCCCTGTCCAGTCAATAACCTCACTGCAGATACTTTTACTCTTCTTTCGGATTTTCCAGTTTTTAAACTAAGAGTCTGATCTAAATATCTGTGCGACAAATTGGTCATAGTTTTCCAATATAGTTGAGCATTAGTTTTTAGTTTATTACTCCATTTCATATTAAAATTAGGCTTTTACATAATTTTGGCGATACTGAAACACGCTGTGATGTAACTCTGCGACACGTTCACCGCGAATATTAATATTTTTAGTTGCTTTCCAGAAGTCTCGTACGTTGCTCATAGATGCTTCCGGTCCTGTGAGGTTGATGCTTCTACTCTGCACATTTTTTCTGTAATATGGCTTCTAAGAATTTCACTGGCACTACTACTTAGAACCTTACATATCACATATAATTATTACGTATTATTTTACACAGCAGTGCAACTATCGAGGAAGATTAGTAGATATGGCAGTCATTATTTGCAGTTCTTCAAGGTACAAGGGTCTATAAGCTAATAGCTCCTATATTGTTTCAGCTGTTCATCGACGACGTAACAGACTCTGTACTCTCTAAGCTTGCTATCAATGCTGATTATACTAGTCTGTGTGATATGTACCACAATATCACATTCGACAACACCCGGCTAGAACGTCTCAACTGTTTGAAAGAAACCTTGAATTGGCGAATTAATTTATAAAGGAAGAAATTATAAAGCACAAAGTTCCTGACTGTATAACAGTTGACACAAGTCAGGAAGTGCCATTAATAATAATATAATAATAATAATAATCTTTATCTAAACTCGGCTTTTTGAGATCAACAATTAACATAAGCTTCAACGAGCTTTTGCGTCGACTGAAAATAACATACTACAGCTACATAACAGAAACTATTATTATCCCACTTTTACCTTAAATGCCACGTGCCAGGCAGAACAACAACAGGTACCATTTTTAAAAAGTCTTTAGTATTACACCCGGCCACTGTATCGAACTCACGACCTATCAGGCGAAAAGCGGACACGTTACTAGACAAAATCGTTTTGTCTGCTTGTAGATTTCAATAAATTTTCGAGATTCCAATGTTTAAGAGGTCTATGAGTGTGTTTAAAAATAGTCTGTGCACCATGCCAGATTCTTCAGATGTAGGTGGATTTGTTTGATTCTTATAATGTAGCAGTGTGTGGAGATTCGTTTGCCCTCCTGAGATGAAGGTCTGTTGAATATGAAAGCAGAAAATTATTGTACTTTATTTGCTCTAAAGCTTGATTTCCTTGAACTTTGATGTTTTGTGTAGATATCCTGTATAGGCAGCCTAGGTTGGCAGTTTCGCCCGGGACGTATGCTTCCTACAATTGTTGTCAAAAAAGGCTACACGACAATAAGAAAAAGTCTAATTTCATGACATTCACGGTTGCGTATAGCCTGGACGTGAGATCCTATATAATTATATTGAAACTTAGAAGAGCTCTGCCTTCTTTATACCCCCATATCTATAGTCCACTAAATTGTAGTATTTAATTGTGAGTTTGAGGTTCGTACAAGGTCACTATTGCAGTTTCAGATATTCGTATCGTATCAAGAGAGATACTTGTCAACATTTGTCTATATCGAGTTCTTATCGTTCATAGGATTTTGTCACTGCAGTGAAGTTCTTACGCGTCGGATAGTTGGCAATCTTGTCAAATTCTAACAGCGCATTATTTAGTACTGGTCGATGAGCAGCATTAATGATTTGTTAGCACTGGAGAATGTTGATTTGATGAATAGGAGTTGAGATATGACGTCATAAGTTGTGCCATCAAATATGTGACTTATTATCGTAAGGTCGTAGACATGGTTCAACGTCTTACAAAGGCAATTAAAAGTAAAAACCTCGTACACATTATTGTTATAAAAATGCCATTTGTGAGTTTCTATGAACAGACGTAGAATGAAGGAAATAATGGCCAGAATGCGCCAGTAACTAAAAAATAACCAAACATAACAAAGTTACCGGTGCGAAATGACAGCCTCAGATGCGAGACTGTGTCATTACTCTCAAACCAGCGTTAGCGCGAATCCACAAATTTAATTCCGTCTTGATAAGTCCACTAACAAAGTAGAAAGCTGCCACACTGCAGCTTACTGCTTTTAATATGTCGAAACATTGCATACACAATGTCTTACATGGGTTTAAATAACTAGATCAACAATAATGAACTGTGATCACTTGGTCGATAATTCGAAAAACATGTTTTAACATGTTTTATTAAAATACATTTGCACTTTTCAAGATCTGAAGATTTCATCGCCGATTTTCACAAAATCTGGTGGAAACAAAGACGGTCTAAAATGCGGGCCCTGCGCGCCGCTGATTAAATTCTGTGAAGGTTGTTAACACACATTACTAGAGTCTTATAGCTACAGTGTATTATAACAACAATCTGCAGCGTTGAGTGGCACTGTGGCAGGCCGCTTGCAACATTGCTTTGACGTCTAATTCGCTGAGTGACAAGAAATCTGTAGCCCCAGTATATGTTACTTAATATATAAAAGTAATGGTGATGCAAAAAGCTTCCCCAGATTGTCAGCGCTTGCTTTTTTTCGGCTTGCTCTGGCTTACCTAACTCAGCTTGCTCCATTAAACTGACGTTTCCGCTTGAGTGAAGTCATCATCATTGCATTGAATTTCAACATCTTGCAATGCATTTCCACCTGACATTTTCAATTTATTTTCTAGACGATAAGAAAATCACGTCACTTGATTTGAATAATGGATAATCTCACGCAACGTTAGTCATTAGAACCGCATAAAGGCATGGTTTTCTCTGCCGGACACAAGGGACTGTTACAATATCACATTTTATTAAATAGTTATTCTGTAACGCGTGTAAGACTTTTATCACCTCTCACTGTATTTTGGAGAGAGAGAGAGAGAGAGAGAGAGAGAGAGAGAGAGAGAGAGAGAGAGAGAGAGAGAGAGAGAGAGAGAGAGAGAGAGGAAGGGAGAGAGGGAGGGGGTGTATCCTGCCTTAATACGTTAATAAGAGACATTAATAAGTTAAAATAGTCGCATTGTTTGTGAATTTGTCAGAAACTATATAGGTAGCCTGTGTATTTTTACAATTATATATTTGCACAAGTTGCTTGTGTTGCATTTGTATATTACTAGTTGTCAGGCTTCCTGTTACGTTGCTTACAGCTACACACACACTCCTTGGCTCTCCTTCTGATGGCTACCATTGTGCTTTGGCCAATAAATCAATAATTTTTCTCATCGCCGAAGTATCTCTTTCTTGAAGTAAGACATGTTTCAACTAACCGTGCACTGCAAACTGCTAACATGGTGACAATATACAAACCCATTGTAATAGTAATCAAAAGTATACATATAGTGTCAGCTGTGTCAACTACTAGCATGCCTATTATAAAACTAAACTAAACAGATTCAAAATTATACAAAAATAATGCTGTCTCTTTAAACACGTATTTAAAACTTCGGCTATCGCCACTTAACAAGCACTTGGCTGTCTATTGTTTATCAAAATATATAAAAAGTAACTAAAACTCAGCTTTTCCTTTATGAAAAAAGGTAGCCAATACCAGGTACCCAGGTACTCAAAATCAATTTAAACGCAGTGTTCTAATCTGTAAAAACAATGTAGGGCCTGAGAAGAAAAATTACTGAAAACAAAAACGGAAAGTAAAACTATGGCAATTAATAATGTACAATCTTAATTTCAAAATTATTATTAATGATGGAACAAACCCACAGTAATTCAGTAATTGAATATTCAAATTTAATCAACCTTGCTCGAAAGAAAAGAAAATGTAAGAAAAAGTCGGGACACAGCTTGAATTTGAACCATAGACCTTTTGCTTACAGTGCGGATGTCATGAATGCTAGACTACCATACCCCACGACGTAGTCATGATGGCTGGACAACCAATTCACCATTTACGTAGTTTAATTACTCACGCTAAAGTAAATCCTAAACAATTAGATTAATTTTTGCACTTAATTTAGAGCCGTGGGCAATTAATTAATTATTCGTAATCCTAATTTCGGAAGTTGTCCGGCTGATGTTCAGTTGTCCAGTTTCAAATGTTCAACAGAGTAACTCATAGCCCTTTATCCTGGTAGATATCGACAGTTTGTTTAATTGTGTACGATTTTTATATTAATAAAACTCATGGGAGAAACCTATGGTACGTTAACCTGGTAATCTATTTGTAACAGGACTGAAACTGTAAGAAATATTTTTATGATTGCCGTTAAGATAGAGTTATGCGATTATCCATTTTTAAAATGAACCTCGATATGTATTTCTTTAATTGCTTGTTTCTCGCTACTTTGAACGTCTAATCATTTTATTTAGTCATTCGCACTTCCCATTTCAAAAGTTCACAAACCAACAAAAAACAGTCAAGAATTGATTAAAATGTGGCCACAAGAAAATACGTTATTGTTTCATTCAAGTAACATTTCTATTCACTTACAACTTGAGAACAATAGTATGATTCACCTATTACAAACTTCACAAATATAAAGTGTTAGTTTTTTAAATGTTTACCTGCATACTACCATTTATTTGAATAGCATAATTATCACAAGTAGCACCAATGCGCTAAAGCACAATGATCACCTTAAAAGCCATAATATAAATTTAAGTTAGGTACACCAATTGTTAATTATAATTTACCACTATAGGCCTATACAGAGGGACTTGCTCTAGTGAAAGCTAAGGGAGTCGTCCTGGATTCTCAGGTCGAGCGCCTTTATATAAACTTTTCCTTCATAAATTAATCTAAATAGTGGGCTTCATGCAATGCATACTTGTATGGTCTGAAACTACCTACAGACCTGTTCTAAGGGCATCTCTAAGTTTAACATTCAAGGCTATATTATAAGAATGCGTTTAAAGGAAAATTCACTAATTAGAAAAAATGCTAGAGAATTTAGGGGCGATTTTAGGGTAACATACAAAATTAAATTTATCTTCGGGAAATATACATGCGATTTCCCGACAGTAGACTAAGACCCACATCTTCGTGTAACCTGGTTTTTCCTCTTTAAAAAGAGTTGTAAATTTCCCTCTAAAGGCCGAATAAGTGCCATTTTTTGTACAAGGTGTTCCTCTAAAAACGACAGGAAAACTCTTGAAAATGGCTGCTTTTGCTCATTGCCTGAACACCCTGTACAAAAAATGCCCTAGCGGTGTTTGGGGGGAAACACGCCCTCTAGAAACGCCTCTACCAGGATGAAACGCTACGAATTTATTTAGGGAATGCTTTTTTCTGGACGGCCCGTCGACCCCGTTTTCAAAGAAATATTGGTTTCTAATAATATTTTTATATTTACAAACTCTCAGGTAATGGTATAACGCATTTATGGTTTCATAGGAATGCAGTGTTATCGTTTCATCGACATCCCTGCTTTTTCACGTTTCCTTTCGCTCGAGCAAGTTTGGTTTCAAATTTCAGCAAATGCTATACAGGCACTTAAATATACTTGACTCTTTAATAATATAGTATAGCTTACACATAGATATCACCGTTTCTGTTTCAAATGTCATCGTAGGGGTGAGCATTCTCTACCAGTATGCGAATTCGAATCGAACCGAACTTCAGTGTTTCGAGTTCGAACCGAATTCGAATTGAGACTGAAAGATTTTCGAAAAAAATTTCGAACCACCAGTAAAACTTAGTCTTATAAAGATCATGCATATTACTCGATTTTGTTCTGCAATAAAACGACTAGTAATTTGTTTAAAATTGTGCACAGAAATCACAGCTAAATTATGCTAACTGCATGATGTTTCAATCGATTTAATGATAAAGAACATTACGTGATTGAAGTGCTGAGTTATTCGAATCTATAGTTTTAGTTTCAAATCGAATTCGAACTCTAAAAAATCGTTCGAATCGTCACACCACACTTGCATCTGTTACGGACTGACAGAAAATTGTACGTAAGTATACCCAAGGACCTCTATAACTAACCCAAGCAACGTCACACATGTGCGCCCACATATAAGCCTACATACATACATATGCCTGTACAAGCACATTATGTACATATGGAAATTTACATCAAATAGAAGAAATCGTATATGTGACATTATTAGTATTTATGTAACATCATTATGTAACAATTGATTACGTTTGAGACAATATATATATATATTTGAGTTAAAAACAACACAACTTTATTAAAAACTTTTACATTAAAACCATGCCAGATGTTTCGACTAGCTGCTGGTGTCATCATCAGTGGTAAATTTACAAACATACATATAAACTGGTTGTATGCTTGTAAATGTTCGCTCTTGGCGTCAATAAATTTTCCGTTAATCATGCGGTCAAGGGAGAGCTGGGTCGTTTCCCTCTATACGTAGACGTTATAATCAGGACAATAAAATACTGGCTTAAAATATTGAACTCTCCACAAAATACATTGATATACCGAACCTACGAAGAAAATTAAAATCTTCTTAACCAAATTACGGGATGTTGGTTACAATTTGTAAGAAACATTTTACGTCATTTGGGCTTTTCTCATATTTGGGAACAGCAAGGGGTCAATCAAACCAAACCTTTTCTACATGCTTTGAAGGAGAAACTGCAAATAGATTATAAAATTTACTGGAAGGAATGTGCTACAAAAGAAACGGGCAAAACAGACGAAACTAATAAACCAAGAACCCATACAAAATTTAAGCAAGAATTTGAAGCCGAAAAGTATCTTCTTTTTATACATAATCATGTACCAAGATCGAACTTTCCTAAACTACGTATCAGTTCTCACAACTTGTATATAGAAAAAGGCTGACACTGTATACCCAAAATACCTGTTAACAAACATTGTAATGAAGGAAAAATCGAAAATGAAATGCATTTTGCATTTGGCTGTAAAAATTACCATCATCTACGGTTAAATTTATTCTGTTCTATTGCGAAAATTTTTCCTACTTTTATTAATCTACCTATGGACCAAAAGTTATTTTGCTGTCAAAAGGTAGTGATTTTGAAATGACAAATTCAGTGTCAAGATATATTACTGAGTGTTTTATTATAAAACGCAATTTATAAAATTGTGTTTACTTGTTGTTTTATTTAATAGTGTAAGATCTTCATTATGTACATTAATTCTAGCACTTCACTTTAAATGTAAGTTACTATTTTGTAAAACGTAATTTTAGTATAATAGTATGTTCTACAGTCTAAATTTGTTGTAATATATAACTGCAATTCTAAAATTCGTTGTGCACTAAACTTTGTAAAATAACTTAACATAATATAATATAATTGTAATACTGTTTATTATTATTATTATTATTATTATTATTATTATTATTATTATTATTATTATTATTATAGTATTATTATTGTGTTTTACTGTATATTGTGTTGACGATTATACCCCATGTGCGGGGTTTTGTCTGTGTATTTTTTTCATTGTAGTGTATTGCATTGCTTATGTAATGTTTTGTAACTTGTTATTGCAATTGTAATTGCATGGCGTGTAAATCGTCAATAAATGCTACATCAAATACCACCCCAGAAACAATCAGTGCAGCATGATCTGCTGAGCATGAATGTGTGCAATTACCCTAAATACAATCACAGTATTCTACCAGTACACTGTATAACAATATGTGTTTTGCCAAAATATTTCCACGAAAAATGGTTAGTTAAAATTAATCCCAACTATTTGTGTCCATACAAATTTTCATTTTTTTGACAGAGACAAATCAAAAAGATTAGCTAAGCGTCTGAACTGGTGCAGCTAATTTAAGCTTCTTAGTGCTTATATTTTCAAGTCCGCAATCCATGACATTAGTTTGATTTACAATTATAACTGATCGAAAAACGTCTGTCAGTAGTCACAACCCAGGTGGAACAACATTGTTGTCATTTAATATAGTCTGAGATACAAAATAGTTGTTAAATACATTGGCTTTGGAATTTGGAATCAGCAGTTAATAAATTACAATTTGTGTCTAAAACCGGGAGTATAGATGTGGTGACTTTATATTATTATAAAATTATTTTTACTAGCTTGTACCAGTTTTTGGAATTTGCTTGCTGACTTAACTGATTAGCTTTATTTTTTATAAAAAACACGTTTTCCTGATTTCAGCAACCGTTACATTTCTAACATTTTTCAACTGATCCCAATGCCCTGTGTTGAAAATTATCTTAAATATTTTGTACAATCCGTTTCTTTTACGCTACAAAGATCGTATATTAGAAGACATCCAAGAGTCATCTCTTTATGTTAGACAGATTGGTTTGGTATGTGCAGAGAGTAAATATCGTAAAAAGTTTTCATAGCAATTTCACGTAACAGATTTACTTCCTCAGACATACATGCGTCCCAATTTTCGCCGCGTAAATGGTTTAAGAAAGACACGATATCAAGATTTGAATAGTTCCAAACTCTTCTGCTAAAACTATGCATTTTATTTTGAAGAAATTTCATTTGGTCCAAAACTGGACGGTGTTTCCACGTGTCTTCAATGAATGTTAGCACAGACTGGTTTGGGACATTAGTTACAATGAGATCGAGACACGATCTAGATGTTGGCTAAATCCACTGGTTAACTTCTTGGACCAAAGCACTAATTTCTTGCTTGGTTTTGCTCAAGCATCAATACAGTTCTGGTGCTGAGAATCAGTGGTTAGCACATTTTGTTCAGAGATCAATACAGTTCAAATTAGAGTAAGAACCTACGCAGAATAAACAGAAGCCACATGTAATACTACAAATTGTCAACAAGAACGCGTAAATTAAGTTGCAAGGGACCTTTATTATTACATTTTACGCAACTGTTCTTATGTATTGTTATACTATAAACAACTGAAAAAACGATTATATTAGTGAAAGCAACAACAACAGCAACAACGACAATGGCAACGGCAACAGTAGCAACCGCAGTAGCAACAATAACAACAGCAACAGCAACAGCAGCTGGAGCAACAGAAACAGAAACAGCAGTCGCAACACCAGCAGCGACAACGACAATGACAACAGCAAGAACCCATACTTGTAAGGAGGAAGAAAATATGTTGCTGTTAAAAAATTCACAAAAACAGTTTTAGAAAAAACTACAATAATTACATTGGTTGTTTTGTCTAGTGATTGTTTAGTTGCCTAAATGAAGCTAAATGTTGTGTCGTAATTTCTAGATAAGTGGATTGGAAAAATTAAAACGATAGCTTATAAATTTTAGTGACAGCATCAGCATTAAAATAATTTTTAGATGGTTTTATTCGATCATATAAATAATCATATACGTTTTTGTTTTAGACTTTTACACAGGCATTTTCAGATTGTATTTTTGCAGTTCAGTTCACTTAAGAATCCAGTGTTTAAAACGGCAGAGCCTACTATTTGTGTTAAATGTGTGTAGCGGGACTGGAACTTATTTTGTTTCAACTTTAGTGACAGCATCAGCATTAAAATAATTTTTAGATGGTTTTATTCGATCATATAAATAATCATATACGTTTTTGTTTTAGACTTTTACACAGGCATTTTCAGATTGTATTTTTGCAGTTCAGTTCACTTAAGAATCCAGTGTTTAAAACGGCAGAGCCTACTATTTGTGTTAAATGTGTGTAGCGGGACTGGAACTTATTTTGTTTCAACTTTAACATGAAACACTGAACTAGTAGACTGTAAAAGTACTTTAAGGTACCTAGGTGTTATTTGGATGTAGGCTTAATATTCACTCCCTCAACGACAAAAGCAGGTTAGAGTCAGTATGATAAACGAAATGACCAGATGCAATTTTTCTGTCAATTAGAGACTAGGCTCGCCACAGTTGGGTACTACTGTAGTCAAGCATATACGTGATTACTCAGCGTTTGTACGAATTACCTGTGCTACTTTATCACTGCGTGGTGCAATTCTATTATCATGTAAGTGTTGGCAATGCGCAACACATGATACGTGACATATACAACATGACACCTAAAAATATATTTATTGTCGTTTCATAATTGTCGTATTGACAGTCTATGTTATGCAAGGGCTAGCAATTTGTAGCATGCAATGCGCGGCGTAACACGGTACCTAAGCAATTGTCTTTCATTTCGTCAGGAAAGAATTACCAAATCGTGGTGACACTCGTTCACTTTTGTGGTTGGTTATATGCGTATGGGTTTAAGTACATATGTGGAATGAAAGTAATATTTCGCAAGAATAAGTTGCTAAGTGTGAGTTGTTAGCTGTCATAATGGTGAACACTTGATCACTTCGATATCATCTTCACTATTGCAGCACCATAAGCAGTTTCAATTTAGATTGTTTCACTTCGCCACTCTCCGGCTCACCACTATTTCGATTCGCCACTACCACGATTCGCCACTACTACATTTCGCCACTACTTCGATTCGTCACTACTAAGATTCGCCACTGCTAAATTTCACCACTAGTGTATAGTTCGCCGACAAAATTTCTTTACTATGTTAATACCTTGTTACTTTAAAGAATTGTTACGAGAAAATCCAGGCGAATATGAACGTGATTTCGAATGCCTTCGTCCAGGAGATATGGCTTCCCAAGTTTGGTCATGTCGACACCTGGTACACATATTAATGTATATAATTAGAGAGAAATATGTTTTTTCGCTAAACGGACATGTTTGAGGCCCTATAAAATGGCAGTAGTTCAGGGTTCGACAAAGCGGAGCCGGCTGTAGGTAGCCAAGGCATGGTATTTTACGTTTGCCGTTTTGGTGTGGGAATAATGGCTTCTCAAAAATGGACATATTTTGACGATTTTTGGGTCATAACTCAGGCGGGTCAAACGGCCACGTCCCGAAATTATATGCTAAGATGTCCCTCTACCTTGGCTACACGCATACCAAATTGGTCAAGAACCCTACCTAATTTTTGAGTTATTTCAAAAAGATCTGCATCTCGGAAACTAAACAGCGCAGAATGAAAATAACAACAGATTGTGAAGGTCAACTTTTCGATTGGACATCCTTTTCTGGCACTGCATCACGTTCTACGTTTGATGTCGAATCAAGTGAAGTATCGCACGCCTCTGTACAACTTATGGCTTCGGTTCATAGAACGTTTAAAATATGTTGTTTTATAGATCAAGTATAGTATATAGACTTGAGGGTGCTTAGCTGTTTCCTGTTAGTAACATGAGGTAAAAACACATCGCAAAGAAATTTTACTGGCGAAATGTATTAGTGGCGAAACCGTAGTAGTAGCTAATCGTAGTAATAGCGAACCGTACACTTGTGAAAGTCACAAGGTATGAACATAGTAAAGAAATTTTGTTGGCGAAACGTAATAGTGGCCGAACTAAAACACTTTTGTGAAGGGGATAAGGTAATCACATATAGCAAATAAATTTTACTATGTAGTAGTGGCGAACCGTGACAGTGCCGAATCGTAGTATTGTCGAATCTTAGTAGTGGCGAATCATAGTAGGGACGAACTGAAATATTTTTGTTAAAGTGATAATGTATTAACATAGTAAAACAATTTTGTTGGCGACCTATACACTAGTGGCGTACCGTAGCAGTGACGTATCGTAGTAGTGGCGAAGCGTAGTAGTGGCGAAACGCGTTAGTGACGAATCGTAGTGGTGGCGAAATGTAGTAGTGGCAAATCGTAGTAGTGGCGAATCGTAGTAACGGCGAATCGTAGTAATGGCGAAGCGTAGTAGTGGCGAAGCGTAGTAGTGGCGAGACGAACGTAAAGTGGCGAAATCGGTAGATCGCAAATCGTTCATAGTAACACAAATTCTAACTATCCCAATTAGAAAGCCATGTTTCTGCGACTGCATTAATTTTTAGGCCATTTTTGCGATGGATGTTTACCAGTATAATAATATGAATGGGATGTGTCTTCAGGTTAGAATAAATTCTCGTTAAAATACTTATATTATCGTTGAAAAGTAGCTAAGGCGAGCCTCTGGTTGTAAGTTCATAAATCTTTGGCAATAATAATAATAATAATAATAATAATAATAATCTTTTATTTATCTTTTAACACACACAGTTACAATACAATTAATTTAGCAACAAAAATGTGAAGAAAGGGCAGCGAAAGACCAATTGGTCATCTAGTCAGCTGCCCTTTGGTTAGTGATGAACATTTTTTAAAGGCGCTATGCTACAGTGTATTAGTGTTAGTACTGCTTATAATAAAAATTAAATTGTTAGGAATGACATAAAATTGATAATGATATGCTTATAATGTGTTAGTACAATTCATACACAGTAATAATAAGTGCATAATAATAATAATAAAAAAATCAAACTGAAGATAACTGAAATAAGGACTGAAACAAGAACTGAAATAAAAATCTGACATCAGGAACATAATAACAATGGCAACTGAAATTTACTTTATAACGCAAGCATAATGTAAAAAAAAAAAAAAAAAAATACAGAGCGATTTTTGATGATCTGATGTAAAATAAATTGGCAGATAGTTAGAGCACAAAAAATTACCTGTATGACTGCATGAGGAGATTGACAATTGGAGTCCAGACTTTGAAAATGATCTACAGAAGTTAGACAATAAACAATTAAATATGGAAGTTAATTGATCCTGCTATAACAGTAACTGCTCTTGCAAAAGGAATAAAAGTTGTTCA
>JAQGDQ010000029.1:0-112500 GCA_030141605.1 Tubiluchus corallicola | reverse complement strand
GTTGAACAGCTTGGCGTTTTTTACTGCTTGGCATACTCGGCAGCTTGGCGCTGTTTGTAAATTTGGCAAGGATGGAAAGAAGGGAAATGTGGAATGTTGGTCCATGAGTAGGTAGCCTCGAGTGAGAGGAATTACTCAAAGGCATACGATGCTTACAGAATATTTTCAAATGGTGAATAACGCCATTAGAATGTTTACAACATTTCATATGCTCTTAATAGCACCTACCAAAAAGTGTTATAATGGTGTTCTTGTTTTCTGCAAGATTTTTTAGGCCACAAAGACTTCCTGTGCTGGCGATATAACTGGACACAATTCGAGAGGTACCACACTGTTAGTGGATATAATGACACCATGAGTGCGAAAATGTGCATCGACGAATGTTTCCACCAAGGTAAATGTTATAATAACTAGCTAAACGACGCAAAATATTTTGCGCACAATGATAAATCATACAACATCCACCTCGCCACACCACCCATACCACACCACAGTGACTCACCATGTATTACAATAACTGCATGTTCCAACTAAACTTTGTAATGATTTATACATCATTTGTTTTAAAAATAAAGACTATCTTTTTATAAGTTTATGCCAAGGACTACTATACTACAGGACGTGCACGCTGAAATCTCTGATTCGGCTAGCGGAGGCGATCAATACTTGCATGAACGTAATCTATAAATAGTGCGCTTTAGAGAGTAGTGATCTTGGAAATTAAAGAATGGGCGGATCGGTAGATAGCGAGTATTATTTTTCATTTAATTGGTTCTTTACATTACGGGAGAAAAGTACCAATTGTTTATTTTATGTATCAAAGGAAATTAGTGTTCATTTTTACTTCTTAAATAGCGCACTACTTTAGGCGTAAGTGTGTTTTACCGGAAGTAGTGCTTTGTCATTGTTAATGTGTCTGCTTGTGTTTGTTTCTTTGTGGATTATTTTCAAAATTTCTGGTGGATTTTATACATCTGTGCTCAGCAGCATGCCTAACAAGTGTGGTGTTGTTAAATGCAAAGGTAACTATGACACGGAGAACAAGTGTCGTGTGTTCAGACTGCCAAGAGATCATGTAGAAAAACAGAAGTGTTCTTCCCCCACGCGAAGGCTTTGTTGTTGATCCAACGAAATTTTTCATTTGCGAAAAGCATTGGCCATCGGATACTCAAATGGTCAAAATTCCAGGTGGTCACACCAGGCCAGTGGATCCACCCAGTATTTTCAACGTTCCAACATCATGCTTGCCCACTCCAAAGCCACCACCTCGCCCTCCAAAAACTGAGGACCAGCAGCTGAATTATTTCTTCAAAAAGGATAAAATAACTTCTCTCAATGAATTCACTCCTGAGAAAGACGTGCATAAGACGTATCAGAACCTCATTATATCTCGCACACAAGACAAATTTGTGTGCATGTTCATGGAAGAGGACCACAGTCAATGTTATATGTCAATTATTGTTCACAATAAGCCTACCTTGTGTTCCCCTCTTACTCTGTATGCTTTCAAAAACGGGATCAGTGTGCCATTAAGTAAAATCCTCAGTCCGAACAATGGGCTGTCCTCTTACTCACAATTTTTCGCGGTTGTGAATTCTGTTGTCAACCACATTCATCATGTTGATGATATTGTCAACAAAGTGACAAAGTCTCTTGAACTTGAACTAGCTCATAATCGAGAACAATCTCCTAGTGTTAATGCTAAAGCCAAGAAGCTCAAATTTCTAACACGACAGCTTCGACTATTATGTGATAAGACTTTCACAGTGTCTGATTATTGCTTTGCAATAGAGTCATTTCCCCATTGCAATTACGAACAACTGCGTGACTTTTTAGTGTTACCCAGCAAAAGAAGGCTGCAGTCAGTTATTTCATCGACAGATATTGACAAGGTGCTAGGTAAAACATTTCAGAAAGTGAAAAGCTCTGAGCAGAAACACTGTATGCTATTGGTGGATGAAGTGAAAATACGCCCAACAGTGGCTTTTTCAGGGGGTGTGCTAAATGGCATGGCAAAAAATGAGCCAGACAGTAAAGCTACATCAATGCTATGTGTGATGGCTAAATGTCTACATGGTGGCCCCAGCGTGATGATATCAGTGACCCCCGTTCACAAGCTGACTGCTGCATATCAATTCTCTGTCGTGAAGGAGGCTGCTACAGTGGTTGAGAATTCGGGAGGAACTGTTTTAGGGTCCATGACGGACAACCACAAGATCAACCAACAATACTGCAAATTGTTTACCAGACGAACAGACTGGGAGGCTGAACATCCCCTGGAAAATACACGAGTGTGGTTCCTGTTGTATGATACCGTCCACATTCTGAAATGTATCAGGAACAACTGGATCACTGAGAAATGTCAGAGATTATCGTTTGACAAGAAAACTGTTGGCTCATTTGCTGAAGTAAAAAGTCTTTACAAAGCTGAGAAAGACAATGTGCTCAAGTCAACACCTTTGACATATTCTGCAGTCTTCCCATCGAAACTTCAGCTCCAGAATGTGCAACATGTCCTGAGGGTGTTCCACGATCGTGTCGTTGCATCGCTGAGACTTCGAGGAGCCCAGGACACTGCAGAATTCATTCAGCAAGTGCTACGCTGGTGGAATGTGGTAAATGTTTCTGCCAGAGGTCAAGACACGAGGATGAGAGACCCTGATCGATCTGTTCAACAAGATACATCTGATACTCTTCAGTCGTTGTTGACTCTGTTTAAGCAAACCGAATCAGGACACGGACCAAATAGAATTGAATGCCTGACACATGATACGCGAAAAGCTTTGATTCAGACCACGGAGGGACTCCTCGCAATCTGTAGGTACTTGTTTTCTGTTGGATTTCACTACGTATTATTGCGTGAACTTCAGAGTGACAGAATAGAGGGTGAGTTCTCAGTTTACAGGCAGTCAAGGGGGGCCAATGCATTCATGCAAGCTGGAGATGTCTGTTCAGCATTCAAGCGGAGACTGGCGCGTTTCTCTGCATCATTCCTGGAGTTTGTGGACACAGACACATCATCCGAAAGCCAGTTGCACACATGCAATGGGATTGATTTCGAGGATGCCAAAATTATGGAGATTTGTGTTGACGAGACTCTTTCCAAAACTGAACTGAACGCGTGTGCATATGTCGCAGGTTGGTTGGAGAGTAAGTGCCAAAATGACATTTCTTTTCCCGAGGATGAGCCTCTCCTTTCTGAGGAAATGAAAATGTTCATTGGAGAACTGTCTAGGGGAGGTCTTACAGTGCCCCACACATTCATGTTCGAATTCGTAACAACTGGCTTGTGTTTTGTGAAGAACTCAACTCACACAGTCTGCTGCCGCAACAAGCTCATGAACATCCTCTCCATAATCAATGCCTACTTTGATTTTGGAGAATTTTCAAGAAATGCTCTGAGACGCCTGGCGAATGTACTGCTGCATGGACTACACAATTTGGAGAAGGATCACCAGCAGAACTCAGCCCTTTACCAGACCTCCATTAAGAAGGCGCGACTAGCCAACTAATTGTCGCAAACATCTCTGCAAAATGGTGAGTGCAATAATTTCATGTATTCTAATTTACACAGAGGAACCTATGAATGAGTTTATATAGTCCTGACAAAATGGTGCAGTCTGTTTATTCTCTATAGAAAGTGACAGGTAATCTTCGGGACACAATGAGTTGCAGATATGGTGTGTTTTTTTTGGGGGGGGGGGATATCATAGGTACCACTGTTTTTAAATTACTAGATGAATGAGAAATATGTTCTATGTGTATTGTGGCATGCTATAGGTCACCATGGGGGGTAAATATGTCCAAATTATTAGCACTAAATGTTAAAAATAGATCGCCTCCGCTAGCCGAATCAGAGATTTCTGCTTCACTCTGCAGTTTGAGAACTGGACGCTAGATGTCACCAAAGCCTAACTGACACTATTTAACCTTTAATATATTTCTGCTGGCTTACTACATTTTCTATTTTCCATAATTAATTCTTCTAGGTCAGTCTTTTCCTTTACAATGCAGACACTCGTCACCTATAATGCTAAACACATTTTTATTTACACAACCAATGCTGCAGGGCGCTGGGCCAACCCATAGGCTCCATAGCCTGGGTATTCGCTGCTGTAATCGTAACTACCCTTTCAATTTGGGGAAGTGCTTCATCCTCGCTGTCCGACCCTGGTGTAGAGCCTACACTTGAGGGCTCACCAGGTGTCGTCTCACTCTCCATTCGCCTAGATTTGGCTCTCACCTAAGAGAGTTCACTATGACTCTCACTCCTGGTGCGCTTTGTAGCACCAGAGTGCGCTTCGTCGAGTGACAGTAGTGGTGGCGGCAAACTACTGGAGATATCCGACTCTCCTTCTTCCGGTACTCCTGAGCAAGGTGTCTCTTCATCATCCAATCGCCCATCATCCGTCTCCTCTCCTATACCTTATCTCCGGAAGATCATTTTCCTTCGTCTCCTGTTCTTTCCCCAGGAATGGGGCATCGAAGGGATCCCATGCCAGACTATTGGCATGCTCTGCTTGCAAAAGATCTCGTATAATTTTATTCAATTCCTTTTCAGGATTGTTGGGGATACGATACGGTCTTGACCTTATGGGTGCATTTGACCCAGTATCTATCCTCATCTCCGCCAATTTAGTTTCGCCCAGATCTAGGTCGGTGCTAGCGAACACCCCTTGCCATTTATTCAGTAATATTTCCATCTTAGCCTTCCAGTGCGGTGACAAATGTTCTAACTCGAATTCTGTATCAGCTCTCTCCCCGGAGATACCATCTTGGTACCGCCACTGACAGTACCCCTTCATTAGGCCCGCCGATGACACACGCTAGCAGACTGTTATTAAATGAGGGGTACCCCGCTGCTCTTTTGCAAGTTGTGAGTTCTTTTTGTTTATTGTTTTGAATTAATTAATTAATTATGCCAATTAAAATGTTAAACCTAAGACAAACAGTTTGTTTATTTATACTTTGTTGTGTTCACTGTTTCCGTTCACACTGTATCACCATTGGCCCATTCTCTGTACTTTAGGACGGACCGACCCTCCTGCGCTTGTAACTGCCTTAGAATTAAAGCAAATATTACTGCTCTTTAACATTTGGAGTCACCAACCCGTTCAGCAATCTATCTTGACTTAAGTTGCCCGACCCAAGTTCGAGGCCCTGTGGGCTAGCAAAGAATTTCATGACCCGAATGTTACAGATTTCATTTTTGAAAAATGCCCTAGAGCAGACGGCATTAGTGATGACATTGCCGTACATGGTAAAACCAAAGCTGAGCACAATGCCAATTTACTGAACTTGATGGAAGTAGCGAGAGAGCATGGACTGGTATTCAACTACGAGAAATGCAGCATAAAACAAAATAGCAACACATTTTTGGAATGGTGTTGCATATACTTTGCAATGAGCTCAAGTACCTTGGAAAAACAACCCTCTTTGCCTCTATTCCTGGGCTCAGGAATACCGTAGATAAGTAACATGCTGCGGCGACTATATTGTGAGTTAGAATTGGCTTCAATCAAAGCGTCTTTCGCCAGTCTCTCGACTTTTTCAATGCTCTCAATACTAGTAGTAAACTTTTTTCGAGTACGTCGACTCTTGCCGATAGTCCAGCTAACTTCTCGATGCCTGCTCGCAAGGGTTTTAATTTATCGTCGAACTCGGCAGACAGTTTTCCCAATTTGTCATCTAATTTATTAAGCAGTGCCGGCATCCACTCAGGGTCTGAAGACATACTGCGTGTTCTAATTGGTGACATTCATAAAGCAGCAAACGTATGACGGATCTATTTTATTTGTAAGTCATTAACAGCTACAACATATTACCATATTATACCATGATACCATATAAACGAAACTAAACCATTAAAGCCGGTACAGTATAGTCAGTGCGACAGTGCTACTGCATATTACCCGCTGCAACTCAAAAACAGATCCGGTCTGACAAACAAAACTGCAGCAACCACGCATGTGCAAACCTACAACACACCCATTTTGCAACAAATTAGAGGCATAACGCATGCGCAACAACCCTACGACACCTATACCACATTTATCACAACCGACTGGTGGTTCGAATCCCACTTAACGAAAACTTTCATTTAGTTAGGTTAGCAACTAAGGTTGGTCATTATTTGGAGAGGTGAGTTAGGGTTAGGGTTGGTCATTATTTGGAGGGGGTTAGGTCAGTTCCATTATTTGGAGGAGAGAGTTAGGATGAGCAGCTAGGGTTAGGAATGGAGCTGCCCTTAGAAGCAAAGGTTAGAGATGAAGCCCGAGGAGTAGGGTTGCGATAGTCTCATTATTCAAAGGGGGTGAAAAATTTTAAAAAAAGGATGAGGTCGGGCACCCCCGGGTCCCTAAATCACACAGTATCGTAACATTACCCATACTTCGGGAGATGTGATAACATGATCGGTCATTTCATTTATTTGATAAAAGTTTATCTTTCTGATTATTCAATAATTTCAGAGTATCCGTTTGCTATGACCACACCTAAGTCTGGTTGTCTCTGCCTATTACCTAAGGAGGACGTGTGGCGGGAATTTTTTGAGGCCAATAGTTCATACGAATCTGTATGCGATCAAGAGTGTGCATTTGATGAGATAGGACCATATCTAGCTCGGAAGACCAGCAAGGTTCCATTTCCTATTTTATGTTTCTGTTGTCATGAGTTGTTTTTTGAATTTTTAATTTAACTTCAATATGCATAGTTTCACATTCCAAAAAAGTTTACAATATGATGATCATTATTTTTGAACCAAAATTGCTTATACATTCAAAGCAATGATGATTTTCGGGTGATTCAAATTTTATTAATGTTAACAATCTTCCAAGTTATAGTTTTTTTATCATTTTGATTGTAAATCCAAAATGTACAAATTGTTCACATTGTTTGCTTTTCCAAAATTTATAGCTTGCCAAAATTCCGTGTTAAACTGCTATGCCATGACCGCAAACGTCATGACTACAGCTGTCTACAATTTCTCTTATATAAAAGTTAAAGGGGGAATATCACCAAAATTAAGTTGAGCTTGAATAACTTGCGATCATATTGCGAATACAAATATGTACCTCATGCTTCACGAAAATTTCATATTTAGGAATCTTTGGCATAAGTTCGGATACTGTTTACGTGGCGCTGCGGTGCAAAACAGCAGTTTGTTTGATTGAGCTCTGACAAAAATCATTAAATTTAAAGTTCGTACACAAAATTTAAACGTTTTTCTAAGCTTTTTATCATTGATTATCATATGATGGAGACACGAGGATCGATAACCCCAAAAGAACACAGTCTGTTGCTGAGAGGAGTGCACAAAACGCTTCCACTAGTAACGCGTAAAATAATTCAAATATGGGAATGCAAACAGCTTGGAGACAAGCAGCTGATACTACGCGAAATTTACCAACGAATACCCAGTCAATACAAAACAACACAACAGCAGCAAGTGATCAGTCGGTCAGCTACAGTGTTTGACTGCCATTCAGAGCCTAAAAGAACATTATGAACTATGAATTTTATTTCACACATCAAAATATACAATATCAAACACATTAACAAACTTTAAATAAATTAATTTGAGTAGTGCGAGGTGAGCGTATGACCATACGGTCATTAACACACTCACCTTACTTAAATGAAAAATGATTATAGTTATGCATGCTGCTGTAGATAACTTAATGTAAATAAGGATGAAGTAAATGATGAATAATAGCAATGGTTATAAGAGCAATAAACCTGGAAATTGAGAAAAGAAAACATAATATGTAATTACGACTTTGAGTGAGCCTTAAAGAGTGAAAAAAATTTTTTAAATAGTTAAGATATGAATTATATGATTATCTGTCAATGTACCACTTATTTGTATTACAATGCACCATAACGCTTACTTGTATATACAAGAATAAATATACATACCAAAATTTAAGTGGGGGAGAAGAGATTAAATTTTACATTATACTTGTAGTAATAACTATAATTGTATAGAACATTTAATTATAATTGATGGTAGTAATGTAGCCTTCATAACCATTAAAGATGGGCTATGGGGAGGGAGGGGGGACGAATTATAAGAATATAAGTGATTCATTAGCAAAATTAAATCAGTTGCTAATTTGTAGAATTTAACAGGGACATTTTCTGGGCCAGGTGATTTATTTTCGTTACGTTTATTAAGAGACAACAATGTTTCGAATTCAGAGATAGGATAAAAGAAGACAGATTTTTCATTTGGAGCATTTATGAATGATTGGTAGGTCTTCGCACTAGATGGGATTTATTGGCCATATCACTTCCTACAGACTGGAAGAATGCATTAGCTATAGAGACGTAGTCACTTGTGGTTCGCCCATTGTTATCCACAGAGGAAGGGGCAACTTGTGCTTTACTTTTAATTAAGAAATCATTAATCAATCGCAACAGTTTATTTCGAACAGCTTTGAGGATATGAAGAAGGACATGTCAGGCATAGTCACACAGGTAAATTCACTTACATCCCCAGAGTTAACTGTTGCTACATTGCAAGAGACAGTTATAGACAAAGATGCAACCATTGACAGATTAGAACAATATAGCAGAAGAGAATGTTTAGAGATTAGTTGGATGCCTGAGACAAAGGAGAAATGAGACTGTGAAGATATAGCAAACACAATGGGGGTGCAAATAGATGACAGTGACATTAGAGTGTCACACAGATTACCGACAAACATAAGGAAAGAAACACCAAAAATCATTTTGTGAGGAGAACAAGAGGGGCAAGATGCGAAGTGGGACATACCGTTGATTTACCTACTGGAATATACCATTATGGAAGACAGAGAACCTACATTAACGAGAAAATGAAAACAACTATTTATTGATGTGAAGGAGTTCAAAAAAGAAAAACATTTAAATATCTGCGGACCAAAAATGGTAGAATTTTGTTTGGTGTAGAAACTGAAGCAGATTTTTGCAAAGTAGTGAATAAAACAAGTTAAAGTCTAAAAAATGTAAATATTAATGTCAGTTAGGTACCCTTGCAATAAATGTGCTAAATCCTGTTAATATAGTGAAAATTCTATTAACTGTGATGATTGTCATCAGTAGACGCATTTGACATACACCAATTAACGAATTCAATATATTAAGAAGTACTAATGACATTTATTATTGTATGAATTATTATTGTTATTACTTATTATGATAATAATACCATGATTTATTGTTGTATTATATTTTGCTTTATCAAGTAGCGGATCATTTTCCTATATTTGCAATTATAAAGCATACTAAACTGAAAATGAAATCCAACAAAATCACCACAAGAACTTTTAAAAATTCAAATAAATTTTTTTTAAATCACCTGCAGCTAGAATTAACCAAAATAAATTTTAATAGCTTGGAAATTAATGAGGGATTTGGGAAATTTAATGAAATACTCTTCAATGTGTTTTATACCCTTTGCCTTTGCAAACTTTGTCTAGGAAAGAAACTATTACATTTCAAAAACCATGGATCACCGAGGGATTTTAAATAGTATTGACGTACATTAACTACGTTTAGCCTCAGAATTGGGGTATATAGCCACAGCCAGGTGAAAGACAGTCAGTTTTTGCAGACCCCAGTGCTTTGCTATAGATTCTGCACCGGGAGTATTTCTTCTCTCTTAGACTTGTGGCTGTTCATCAGTGTACTTTATGTTCAATATACTATACAACCACACATGCTGAACAAAACTTTGTATTTTATACTTTATTACGGGATGATAATTATAGTGCTTAGGACATGCGAAATCGTGTACATGGAAAGCGCTCCTAAAGTCCACCGCACACAAGGCTAAAACGCGCTTCCTTTTAACAAGTGTGTTTTAAGCACAGTCGACTTATATGCTTCTAATGCAGCTTTTATCCTCTGAATAATTGTTAAAACCTATAAACTAGAACGCCTATTCACACGAAATTAAATAAATTATGAATTAGCTACAAAATTATGGCACTAAAAAAAATTACACCGTGTCACTTTCCCAATGGCAAACGCCAACATGTAGATCTCTTGTACCCAAAATCAGGTTTAAGAAAGTTATACCCAATTATTATTTTCAGGCTTCTCGATGTAACTTTATTGAGAAATAATAAGATCTGGCAACAAATACAATACGATATTATTTGCTAACACATCACAAACACGGATTATATACATTTAAGTGCATATGTATAATTATAAATTTTATAATTTTATTAATTTAGGCAATGGATTAATGCATCAATGTCTGCTCTCACTGCAGTGCATAATTCTGGTTTTCTAAAATTTCGCATATTTTTTTGCACACTGTTAACGCCTAACTGATGACACTCATCATCACCTTTACAGTTTTTTTAAATGTTTAACTGCAAAAAGATGTTTAATTTTCTTTTATTAACTTACACACTTTTAAGGAAATATGTAAGTAAGTATGCATGTATGTAGGTATGTCCATTGGTAGCTGGATGGTATGGTGCTCCTGTGGGATGTGTGATCCAGCGTTTTCTGCACCAGCTCTGAAACTCATCAGACATGAAAGTTGATGCATTGTCTGTGATCAGTGTGTGAGGTAATCCGAAGTGAGCAAAGTCCACTTCCAGCAGATCTAGAGTGGCTCTAGTGGACATGGAAGATGTAGAGTGAATGCATGGATACTTTGTGTAAGCATCCGCGATCACCAGCCAGTTCGTACCCATGAAGTTTATGGCGTGATCCAGGTGTAAGCGGCTCCATGGCTTCTCTGGTAGCATCTATGGGTGAACTGCAGGCTTGGATAGCTTGTTTTGATGTTCTTTGCATGAGTCACATCGTCGGCTGGCCTTCTCGATAGCCGCATCAATACCGGGCCAGTAGACAGCAGTTCTTGCCAACTGTTTCATGCATTCTATGCCGAAGTGTCCAATATGCAGTAGATCCAGGTTCTTGGACTGCAGGCTCTGTGGAATCACAACTCGTGATCCATGGATGAGGCGTCCATGGCAGATACTGAGTGAATCCGACAACTTCCGGAACTTTTCGACTTCTCCGTTGATCTCAGTGTGCTTGTGCGATCATCTTTCTCAGACAGCGCATGACTGTAGCTAGCATTGGATCTTTCACTGACTCTTGTTGGCATCCACAGGCTTGAAGACTGAGAACTTTCATGGCACATACCATGTCCATATCTTCACCATTTTCCTCTCTGTCAAAGTCGTTGTCGTCTCCAGATGGCAAGTGACTAAGGGCATCTGCATTGCTTTGATCCGCTGTTTTCCGGCACTCGATTGTGCAGTCAAACTGGTTCAGACACAGGGCCCACCAAGCTAGACGATTAGCTGCAAGAAGTGGCGTCCCTTTCTTTGGTCAGAAGTGTGATGTCAGTGGCTTATGATCAGTTACTAGTATGAAGTGACGCCCATAGAGGTGCTGGTAAAATTTCCGTGAGCCGAAGATAAGGGCTAAGGCTTCTTTATGTATTTGGCTGTAGTTCCTTTCTGCAGTCATGAGAGTCTTGGACACATTGGCAATTGGGCGCTCGCTTCCGTCCAGATAGCGATGAAACAGGACAGGTCCAATTCAAACGAAATGCGCAAGGACTTGATATGAGGATACCACATTTTTCAACAGTTCAAATGCTGTTTGCTCCTCATCTCCCCACTTCCAGAGGACTGTCTTCTTGGCCAAGTGGTAAAGAGGCTCTGCCATAGTAGCCAGGTTTGGTATGAACTTCCCGTAGAACTGAGCAGAGTCCAAGAAAGACTTCAAGCTTGAGACATCTGTAGGAGGTGGCATCTTCATGACGCCTCGACCTTGGATCCTTTTGCGACTCCTTCAGCCTATAGGGTGTGTCCAAGATATTCAATACTTGGTTGTGCGAACAAGCACTTTTTACAACGACATCTGAGTCCTTTGTCGTTCAGACAAGTGAGAAAGCATCCCAGGTTGCTAAGGTGATCATTGGTGTCTTGCCAGCTGATGAGCATATCGTCTTGGAAGACGGCGACTCCAGGCAGATCACTGGTCAGGTTTTCCATGATCTCCTGAAAGTAACCAGACACTGACTTGATTCCGAAACGAAGTTGTTGCTGCAGGAGTACCGCACGGTGGGTGCTGAAAGCTAGCCTGCGTTGGCTTTCAGGTGCAAGCTTAAACTGGTTATAGGAATCAGCAAGGTCGATCTTCGTGTAGCCTCCCAGCTTGTGAAAAACCGGCTTTGCGTCAGACTTGAAGTTCACTTCCAGCTCGAAGTCCTTAAGACACCCCAATTCTTCTTTGAAGAGATCTGGAAACTCATCGCACAGGTTGTGGCAATCTCGTTGCAGGGAAGCATAAGACGTATAAGAGGTCTCCGGATGTGACGTTTTTACACCCCTGCTCTTTTCTTGACTCTCTATGCTTCTCAGTCCTAGATCATTGTCCACAGAAATTCCCGGCTTCTCGTCCAAGCAGGTTCAGATCAGGTACCTTGGTGACGATGTAAGGAATTGAGCTTTGTTTATCAGTCTTTGGATTCTTGGTCTGGCCCATGAAAGTTCCCAGCACTGGCAGGTTGTGCTTGCTGGTAGACTCGTAGCGATGTCTGACGTCATCCAGCTTTGGCTTTCCTACTTGTTTCCAGACCGGCACTGAAACAAAATTTCCTGAGGTTGCAGTGTCAAGTTCCATCTTAAACTGTCGGTCTTAGATGTTGACTTAGACATTCAAACTAGGAGAATCTTTGGGAACCTTGCGAAGGATTGCCTTGACAAGCTCATCTTTCGTGATTCTCCTCACGGACTTTCCAGATTTTTGGTCCCGTTGCTGTCGTTGCTTCCAAATGTCATTTCTTGTCACAAAAATGGCACTTGGCATCTTTGTAGAGACAGTCAGTCACTTTGTGGGCCTTTCCACAATGGTAGCACTTTGTATCCATGTCTGTGGAATTTGGCAGCTGATGGTTCTTTCGTTGACCATTGTTCTGGTTCAGCTTGACTTTGTTGACGGGCCTGGTCTTGGAACCATAGACAGTTTCCTTGGCAACCTTTGCCGTATCCTCAGTCTTGGTACCGTCTTGGACAGCATGTGCAAAAGTCAGATCTTCATCCTTGATTTTGAAGATAGCCTTCAACATAGCTTCGTTGTTGACAGAGCATACAAATCTCTGCCTCAGAGCTTCATCTTGTGGGTCTCGGATTGAAAAAAATCCAATTGTGCAAGAAGAACCTTCTCGCACAATGAAGAGTTTCGGGTCAAAGTGCTTCTTCATAAAGTCGATAATCTCGTCAACTGTCAGTTCGTTGATATCCTTGGATGGAGGCTGTTGAGTCTCTAGATTCGCCAGTTGTTCGTAGATGGCAGCAGTCTGATTTGTTAGGAAAACTTGAGCCTTGCGTTCACCGCATTGGCTGCCACGAAAGTACAAAATCTTGACCAGTAGTCAGGCCACAGTTCAGAAGTTGGATCAAAAGCAGCAAGTGGTGGAATAGCATCTGTAAGCGCTGATGCAGGTAGAAGGTGGGCGCTTGAGCTGGAATTCTCTTCAGGAGTGAGCCTGAAGCAGCCCCTTCATAGCGTCCATATCTTCTTTGTGCAGATGAATCAGGTGAGCCATTTCTTCTTTGTGCTGCTGCGCCTGCTGATCCATTTGTTCCTTGTGCTGCTGCATCTGCTGATCAATTTGTTCCTTATGCTGCTGCGTGAGGAACTTGATAAGTTCGCTCGTCTGCCATCATTGCTTGAATAAACAACTGTCTACAGAGTTACCAAGGGTCCTCTCGACTGTGCCAAAATTTGTTGTGTTTTGTTTCTCTCGGAAGGCTCGTAGAAAACCAGAAAACACTGCATCAAATTAAACTAGTTTATTATGCGAGAATTCTACAACACAAAAGTATGAAGGAACGCAAAATGTTTACAGTGAACGTGAAGATCTGGAAAACGTTTAAGCATATCTGAGGATACAAGGATACAAGAGAATGTGAGAGAATCAGAGAATGTGCGAATGTGCCAACTGTACTTCAGCAGCTCCGCCTTATATTTCAGTGCCAACTCTAAACTTCCAAAAACTTCCGTAGACGATTGTTCTACTATACAATGGAACATTCTAGTGGATCTCCACAACAAGAACTAATAAGCCTAGGTTATATTATACCAAGTACAAAATGAGATACGATCACCACTGGGTTATCCAAGATTACAGTAAAATAACGAGATACCCATTAGGCACCTTATCAATGTTGACAGAAGATTGGACTAAAGAACTATATTAACTTTTAGGTAGTTGCTCAAAAATGTAAATTAATAATAAATGCCTGACACACCCATATGTCTAGCTAATAGTAGTACATTAGAACATAGAAAAAATGTGCGAATTTAAAGGGTTATAGACCTATCAGTGACAAAAAAGAGAATAATTACACACGCACTTTGTTAAATAGGAGCTCGGCTGTAGGTGCAATAACTTAACCACACATTTAACGAAAATATAGACAACTTTAAAAATTTAGCTGAAACAGACCTATATGCAGTTACAAAAGGTTACCAAAACTACCCGAAAATTAAATTATACTGTAACATACAGTATGTGTATCCCTCAACAGATTTTAATCTGAGCAGATTAAATGCGAACAAACATTTTACAATTCCACAGGTAATTCCAGAGTGTTAAGGCCAGTGTGAACCTGACTTAATAAATTTTAATTTTGTAGCGAAGGTGGCTAGCTAGCTAGACAGTTTGAAGTGTGGGCATTGACCTAGTTACGTTTTTTCATTTATGCTGTGAACATGTGTCTTGTAGAAGCTAGTGTAAGTTTCACTTCTATATAATTTTTATTTTTATTTTGATTTATTCATTGATTCATTATTCATTAACAATCTAAGTCGCCAATGTCAGTCACCTTTGCCTTTCTATTTTTTTTTGTTTAAAATGTTGCAGAAATAAAGATCAGTGGTTTACATGAAACTCACCTGAGACTAACATTTATTTATCGGCAAAATATCTACATGACAAGTGGGCTATGAATGCTGTACAACTATTTCGCCAAGCTGGGACACGGGCCGCCATTGCGAGGCTTCAAGGTCGCACGTACACTCACCTGGTTTACCTTGCTGCAAGTTGGAATTATTGATCGTCGCCTAAAGAAGCCAACGCGGGGTCAACTAGAGTACGGCTTATCTTCCACCTTGCTGCTTAAAGTTAACTACTGGACAGGCAAGAACCAAAATAATTATGAACTGAGTTAGATATTTCCCACTAAATATTAACTGAGAAATTAGTGAATGAACTCTGTGGTGAAAGCCGGAAAAGCGATTTCAAACACTTGTTCAAATGTTTACCTCATAGTTCTAAGGCCTATTATGTTATTGAATGCTTGCTCTTATGCCTATTATAGCTAGTTTTGTATTGATCAGCTGTTTTAATGTTGTTGTCCGCTTTAGTTATCCTGCAGTACGTGGCCCAGATAAAATTTCTTGTATCTATGTGAAACGTGTGAATACCGTTATACAGCAACAGATATACCGAAAAATAGGTTGACAACTACAGTTATTAAACTGCACTTTTGTATAGAGTTACAATATTTACTGTTGCAGAATTACAGTTTTGTAATTTTGAGTGTTGTACTTAATTTATGATAATACTTCTCTTATTGATTTGCCAATAATTTTGCCAAATTATAGCAAATTAACAGGTACAACATTGATGATCTGGAAAAGAAAACTGTAAAAGAATTAAGAGAAATTCTCAAAGAAAAGGGGTTGTCCACGGCAGGCCTAAAAGAGCAACTCATCTCACGCCTTAGAAATGCACTGGCCGAAGGAGAAAGTGACAGTGAGCAGGCAGCTTCTAGCCTTAAAAGTGCACGTAATGCTCAGAGTGTCAAGACAGTTGCTCATTCAGCTGCTTCATCAGCATCAGTGCGGCGGGCAGCTGCCGAAGCCAAAAAAGCATCCCTCCTGATACAAAGGCAAGCTTTGGTTGATCAAGCAAACAAGCAAAGCTTGAAGAAGAGGAACTAAAGCTTGAACAAATGAAGAAAAATCTTGATTTAGAGAGGAAGCGGCTTGAGATTGACAGAAAGGTCCAAGAAGCCGAGGCACATGCTGCAATCTATGCTCAATTTGAGGGAGCACGCTCCAAGCGCAGCGACACCTTTGGTAACGAAAAGGTCACTGACTGGGTAAATTGCGTTAAAGGCAAAGATAACGCAATATTGGATCAAGTATACGTAACTCTAGCTACTAATGACACATATGGTAAGAGCGCATTGGTATTAGCACAAACTCTTAAGGATAGTGGTACACGACGTAGTTTAGTCATTATGGTCACACAGAAGGGTGTGTCACCTACTTTAATTACTTTACTTCAGGATGTTTTTGACGAAGTTGAGGAAATTGAAGAATGGCGGAGTGGTGACCATGACGCAGTCCTCCTCCAACAGCGCCCAGAATTAGAGGTTACATATTCGAAACTCTACTGCTGGTCTCTAACACGTTATAATAAAGGAGTGTTTATGGATGCTGATACTATTGTGTTACATAATATTGATGATCTTTTTCAAAATGAAGAGTTTGCAGCGGCTCCAGATGTGGGATGGCCAGATCTCTTTAATAGTGGAGTATTTGTCTTTAAACCTAGTATGGATACTTACAGACAATTGATATCCTTCGCTGCTTCACACTCCAGCTTTAATGGAGGTGATCAAGGCTTGCTCAATAAATTCTTTTCTTCCTGGACACGCCTTTCATTCGTTTATAACGTGACTACCGCCAGTACATACGGTTACTTTTCACCCTGTCTGAGTTCAGGGACCGCTTAAAAGTTATTCACTTTATAGGTGACATAAAGCCATGGCATTACAGCTATGACGAAAGAACTGGAGCTATTGTCTATTCATATGGGCAGGGATGTGCGCATAAGGAAGAGTACATAAGAAGATGGTGGAAAATCTTTTCCATAAAAGTCAAACCTTTTCTTTCTAGTCATGCCCATGAAGAGGTCCTGCTATCCATGAACCCGCATGCAACTGAATATAAGCCAGAACCAAAAACTGAATTTGATTCAGTTGAAAGGGCTTCAGCTCCTAGATGTTATAGATGCTGTGAACCTCAGATGCATGCATACCCTGAAACAACACCAAGGTTTGATGTAAGACCACATCAAACATATAATGTAAGAAGCCCACAGATGGAGAGAACTCCTCTGATGATAAGGCAGCCTCATACAGGCACAGCGTCTCCATTAGCTTACAATTTTCCATTACCAAGCATAGAATTACCAGTGTTTGATGGAAATGAGTTGGATTACACCCGCTTTATAAGAACATTTGAAACGACAGTGGAGAACTACACTACTGACAGTGTCGCACGATTGGCACTATTGGTACAGTTCTGTAGTGAAAAAGTAAGAAAGTACATTGATTGTTGCCTTAACATGGAGCCAAACATTGGATATGAACGAGCCAAACAAATGTTAAAAGAAAGATACGGTGATGAGTTTATTATAACGCAAGCTTGGATAAGGAAAATCACAGAGTTCAAGATCATTAAGGCATCGGAACCAGAAGTGCTCAGGGATTATGCAGACACTCTAAGATGTTGTTTTGAATCTCTTGCTGCCATGGGTCACCTGGCTGAAATCAACACTCAGGGAAATTTGGCAAAAATTATTGACAAGCTCCCAGTGCACCAACATGCCACCTGGAGGAAACAGGTGTATAAAATTCGTGCATCAGGCAAAGAGCCACGTATCACAGACGTTGTCAAATTTGTTGAGATGATAGCCAAAGTGGAGAATGACCATATATATCGAAGGAAGTCGCATGAGACACCAGAGAGTTCCAGAACAAAACTAAGGTATAATGCTGTGAGAAATTTTGCAAGTTCTAGCAGTCCTCCACAACGTGAAGATGTTGATCAAAGTCAACAGAAGCAATTTCCGTGCAAGTTGTGTGAAGGGTTCCATTCACTTCAGGCATGTCCCAAGTTTAAGCACTTGTCAATAAGTGAACGACAGAAGATTGTAAAACAACACAGCTTGTGCTTTAATTGTCTTAAACCAAACCACACAAGCCGGGCTTGCAGATCAACAAGACGGTGTGATGTTTGTAAACGAAAACACTCCGTTTTCCTGCACTTTAGGTCAGAAGAGCAGTGTAAGAAATTGCAGGGTGGTCAAAAGACTGAAGTGCCAAAGGCTCCCGATCCAGTACCTTCTGTAAAAGAAGAAAGCACAACTCCACATCAGCGCTCTGAAAAGAAAGGCTCAAATGCTCAAAGTGGATACATCGACATTGATGCTCATCCAGGAAAGGGTACAGCTTTGCCCATATTGCCAGTGTTGGTGAATATTCCCGGAAAGCAACCAATTAAGACATTAGCACTTCTAGATAACGGTTCTACCAACACATTTTGTTCTGAGAAACTGTACCAAGAGCTTGGCATTAAAGGAAGAAATGATTTCCTGTCTTTGACAACACTTCAGGGAAAAGAATCTAAGACTCCTACCAAGATCGTTAGATTACAGGTCATGAACTGCGATGGATCAAACTGCATCAATTTGCCAATTGTTTTTACTAGACCCTCATTAATGATGGATGCTGAATCTCTGCCAGACGCCAAACACATTGAAAGATGGCCTCACTTGCAAGATATTGACCTGACATGTAAGGATAATCTTCACCTAGACTTAGGCCTACTAATTGGACAAGATAACCCCGATGCATTAGCTCCTATGGAGGTCAGACGTGGTCCTCTAGGTGCACCTTGGGCTACCAAAACGAGATTAGGTTGGACTTTGAATGGACCAGTTTGTTCTAATAAATGGAAAACCATTTGGTGTAACTCTATTCAGACTGGTAGCGATCACCTGGAAGAACTAGTGGAGAGGTTTTGGAAGCTAGAATCTTATACTGGTGAGACTAAATTTTCGATTGAAGATAAAAGGGCCATAAAGATTTGGGAGGACTCTGCTGTTCTGATGCCAGATGGTCATTATCAGATGAATATCCCATTTAGGTCAGAGAATCCTCAACTGCCAGATAATTTAGTCATGGCTGAAGCACGTCTTGAGAATTTGCGCAAAAGGCTTCAACGAGACAAAGTTCTTCGTGAAAAGTATACACAAGAAATTACCACGCTGTTGGACAGTGGGCATGCTGAACCAGTCGAAAATAACGACATTGGAATCTACCCCACTTTGCAGTTCACCAAGAATCTCGTCCAGAAAAAACCAGAGTTGTGTTTGATTGTCGAGCCAGTTTTGCAGGAACTACATTGAACAAGGTTGTTCTACAAGGTCCTGATCTTACAAATAAGCTGCTGGGTGTATTGTTAAGATTCAGAGAAAATCCAATAGCAGTCACAGCAGATATACAGAAAATGTTTTATCAGGTGAGGGTGCCTCCTGAAGATCGGAATGTCCTGAGATTCCTATGGTGGCCTGATGGGGATTTGGAAAAAACGCCTAAAGTTTACAGAATGACTGTACATGTATTTGGGGGTGTATGGTGTCCGAGCATAGCCACCTTCTCACTCCAAAGAACTGCCAAGGAGAACCGCAGTTTGTATGAAGAATCGGTCATCCAGACAATTCTTAGGAACTTCTATGTAGACGATTGTTTGTCCTCCTTTAGGACGAATGAGGAAGCTATTCATACTGTTCAGCAGTTATTAGAGCTTCTGCATCTTGGCGGATTTCACTTGACCAAGTGGAGCAGCAATAGTAAACAGGTTATCCAATCCATACCCCCAGATGAAAGAGGAAAGCAGATCAAGGATCTAGATTTAGAAGCCAGCTCTTTACCCACTGAAAAGGTGCTCGGAATCTGCTGGAACATGGAAACTGACATGTTCACCATCCAGATTAAAGACAAGATCAAGCCAGCAACCCGTCGAGGACTTCTGAGCTTACTGTCTTCAGTATATGATCCGCTTGGTATATTGAATCCAAATATCCTTCAAGCTAAGCTACTATTCCAAGAAGAATGCCGGCAAGGCAAAGGCTGGGATGATGAACTTCAGCCTCAAGTAAGGAGACAGTGGACAAACTGGCTATCTGAGTTGCAGAATTTGCAAGCAGTTCAACTTGACTGCTGTTATACACCTTCACAGTTTGGAGATGTAGAGGTATACCAACTACATCATTTTTCAGATGCCTCTGAAAAGGCATATGGAACTGTGACTTACCTTCGAATGACAAATTCATCTGGAGATGTATTATGCAGTTTCGTCATAAGCAAATCCCGTCTTGCGCCTTTAAGAGGTGGAATATCAATGCCTAACATAAACAATGTATCCGCGCGATATAAAACATTTGTGTCAAATAGAGTGGCAATCATCCATGATTTGTCTTCACCACATCAGTGGCGTCATGTGCCTGGAAATGAAAACCCTGCCAATGATGCGTCTAGGGGTCTGCCTGCAGATAAACTTGTAGCTGATACACGTTGGCTGCATGGACCTTCCTTTTTGTATGAACCAGAAGCCAGCTGGCCATGTTTCAAAGTAGAAAGGGCAATAGAAATTTCTGATCCAGAACTAAAGAAAAATCAGTCACAGGCTTATGCAGCTGTTTGTCGACATGATGATGTTATTGACAAGCTGTACCAACATTACAGTTCTTTCTACAGGCTAAAGAAAGCAGTGGCATGGTTGTTACGCTTCAAAGAGATCCTAAGAAGTAGGCTTGGAAATCAAGCAATCCAGCAAGCAAGATCCAAGTTGACAGTAGAAGAACTAAAAGCTGCCGAGAATGCCATTATCAAGCACATCCAAAGATGTTACCTCTCTGAGGAATATGAAAGCTTGTCTACGGGACAACCGCTTCACAAAAGAAGTAAAATAGCTGCTTTAGATCCATACATCTCTACTGATGATACAATAAGAGTCGGTGGTCGACTCACTAGAGCATTTATCTGTGAGACTGCAAAGCTCCAGTGATTATTCCCAAGGATCACCAAGTTGCCATTTTGATTATTAGAAACTGTCATGAACAAAACGGCCATGCTGGGCGAGAGCATGTGGTGGCACTTATAAGGACTTCCTATTGGATTATTGGAATCAGGCCTCTAACTAAAAGAGGTCTTCGTGCCTGTCGCATTTGTCGTCGATTATTCGGGAAGTCGATGCAGCAAAAAATGTCTGATCTCCCAGTAGATCGCATCACGGGAGATCGTGCCTTCAGCTCAGTTGGCATAGACTGTTTTGGTCCCTTTGAAGTGGTCAGAGGAAGAACAAGAGTAAAACGTTATGGCTGCATTTTTACCTGTGCCGCCATAAGAGCTGTGCATCTTGAAGTACTTGCCTCTATGGAGACTGATTCATTTATCCAAGCCTTGCACAGGTTCATTGCTAGGAGAGGTAAACCTGACATACTAAGATCTGACAGGGAACTAACTTTACTGGTGCCGAAAAGGAACTACGGCAATCATTACAAGAGCTCGACCAAGAAAAGATCCACTGCAGCTTAAGACAGATGAACATCCAATGGATCTTTAATCCACCCACAGCTTCACACTTTGGAGGGTTTTGGGAACGACTTATAAGATCCGTCAGGCGAATACTTGCGGGAGTGCTAAATCAACAGACAGTTGATGATGAGAGGTTAGCCACTCTCTTTTGCCTTGTAGAATCCATACTAAACAGCAGACCGCTTACAGTCACATCAAGTGATTTCAGAGATGCCGAACCACTAACTCCGAACCATCTGTTATTATTGCACTCCAACTCATTGCCAGCTCCTGGTATCTTCTCAATAGCTGACAGATACAAAAGAAAATGGCGCCAGACACAGTATCTTGCCGAACTTTTCTGGTCAAGATGGTATAAGGAATACCTTCCAACATTGCAATCCAGAACAAGATGGCTGAGAAAGCATAACAACTTGAAAGTTGGAGATGTAGTTCTCATTTGTGATAAAGTTCCAAGGAATCAGTGGGTTCTTGGATGTGTTGATGATGTTCATGCCAGTGATGATGGGATTATTCGATCTGTTACAGTAAAAACCAGTAACAATGCTTCTTTAGTACGCCCCATTACTAAATTATGTTTAATTGAGAGCCTCGGATAGAGGCTAGTAGCAATATTTTTGTTATACTGTTTTGTTATAGGCATTATAAATAACTATTGTAAATGGAGTAAAACCCCATTTAAGGGGGGAGTGTTAAGGCCAGGGTGAACCTGACAATAAATTTTAATTTTGTAGCAAAGGTGGCTCCATCTAGTTAGAAAGTTTAAAGTGAGGGCACTGACCTAGTTATGTTTGTCATTATGCTGTGCTGTTGAATGAGTGAGCATGTCGTGTACAAGCTAGTGAAATTTTTCATTTAGATGTATGCCGCAACGATGTAAGTTTACTTCTATTAATTTTTATTTTTATTTTGATTTATTCATTGATTCATTATTCATTAACAATCTAAGTCGCCAATGTCAGTCACCTTTGCCTTTATATTTTTTTTTTGTTTAAAATGTTGCAGAAATAAAGATCAGTGGTTTACATGAAACTCACCTGAGACTTTTGAAGATTTGTTATAAATTCCTCTCAGAGACACTAACACATGTGATGGATTCATTGACAGTCAGTCATCTGCTTGACTTGTGAAAAAAGCTGTCTATATACTTCTGAAAAACTTCCTTGCGATCATTCTTTAACATACAATGGCTGTTCTTTGAACAGCAGAAGAATGGTACCATGTCCCTGATGAAACGTTTAGAGTTACGGCAGGCATTTACGGTATCGCTTACTGCCTTGATACTGTACACAAGAAGGATAGGTGGCTAGCCTCTGCTGGTGCATAACCAGGTACTCAATTCAGGCTAACAGATCTAGCAAGGTAGCCAGAAATTATTACCTGATTGACAAATGGCTTGAAAAGTCTAATCTGAGGGGATTCAGACCCAGAACCTCTGGGTCAGTGGCCACCCTGCCTTCCGAACAGCAGACGTGTAGCAGAATATCACGACTGATCTTTATGTATGGGTAGTCGTCGACTTGCGACCACGGTCAGTTCCGGAGGATTGGTCGTAAGACGAATTGGACGTAAGTTGGACCCGTACATGCACCCCTACATGCAAGATGTGGCGACAGTACGGACACTGTAGCGGGCCTACAATGAATTTATCGAAAGAGACTGTGATTTAAAGTTAATTTGTTTTTAAAAAATAGAAGGAAATAAGAGTTATAGTTGGTTTGTATAATTAATTAATTAAGTTGTAGTCGGGTTGTAAAGTCGAACAGTCATAAGTCGCATAGGTCGAGGAGTATCTGATAGCAAGAAACATTTTAGGGCAGCTTTAATAACAGCATACACAATACAAGCTTTGCACCATTTATTTCCAACTTCGTATCAGATGTCAGATAAAACACGAGCGTCAGTAGTGGATAAACTGAGGAAGTTTACTGTCAATCAGGAAAAAAAACCTGAAAAATAACAGAGTCATGCAAAGGAAAAACAAGAAATCATCGAAATCTGTCATGATGCTCTGACTATAGATTGCTGTAAAGTTATAAAGCAGATAAATAGGCTTATGCATGATCCAGAGATGGATTCAAGATCCACCATAATGGACTGCATAAATACATTTTACTGAATACCCGACAATCCCTGACTTTGTTCTGTGACCGCTGGCATTTCTCAGGGTTTCCGTGGTCATCCAAAATAATTTTTACCATTATAAAACATTGTTTTTCTATAATCACGAATGACACGGGTCTGACAGTCCCAAAACAAAAGATGGATGAGAAGTCAACAATTACACAGAATGAAAACTTCACAATGCCAAACATGACAACGTCTACAGAATCACTGGATTAACTCTTGAAAGGAACCATCCCGTATTGAAAAAAACTTGTCACTGCACCAGCTCCTTAGTAGAAATAGACACAAAATCAAGCTGGTCGAGTCAGTCCAAGATAGCCACTACCATATGCTAAAAGTAGTCATTATTTTCCAGCTGTGTTAAGATTTGGTACGAGAAATGACATTGCCGATAATTCAAGCATGAAAAATAACTTTTTTATCTAACTGTCATATCTGAAGCATACCTACCATCATCCGAATCAGAACAGGTAAAATTCTGACCGTATGCAAATTTACCAATGCTATTAAATTGTATTCATACACTTTTATTAATGTACAGGTTAGTGAGTAATATATATATAATGACCATATATAATGACTAACCACATACAGTTCTCAAGTATTTCTCAAACAGTTACTTACTGTGTAGAATGCACCTGAACCATTATGCACTCAGCACAAAAGCAAGTGGATGCTGCCAATGAGTATGCAAGTAGATAAAGGTAACAGCAAATAACATATAGAAACAAACTTAAACTTGTAGTTGCAAATTGTAAACAAGATCTCAGTGGCATCCACTAAACCTTCTCTAGGTTCATAGTATTAAATTTAATGGACAAAATAATAATCCTGAATAAATTAAATGTAAGCATCACTTAAGGAAATAGCTGAGCAGTCACAGTGTATGCTCACCTACAAAGTGAAGTAACACTACGCCAAATACCAAAACAACTATCTGTTCTAGACACGTAAATTTAAAAAAAGTGAAACATACCTTCTTTGCAAGTTTAGCACCGATACTGGGAGCTCTAGTTTGAACACAAGAAACAGAAATATTTTTGCTAGCACCGAAACTTCTATCCTTTGAGCTAAACATAGCAAAAAAACAAAGCTGTTTTTACAAAAAAACCTGCATCTAATTTTGTACCAGAAATGGTCATCACATTCAGGTAACTTCATTGCAATATACTCTAAAATCTCCAGTTTCCATAGATGTGGCTACAAGCTTATTTTGGTGACTCACTGATGACAATAGAAAAACCTGACGGAGAACATGACACGAATTATCCAAGATCGTAGTCATCAATGTAAAAAATGTAATATCTCTGTTTTTGAGTGATTCATTTCGCATTTTACCTAATAGAATGGTGTTAATAGAATGCAGAACACTCCATACCATGATTAAAGTCAGAGGTCATGCAAAGGTCATCTTCATTACATAGAAGAAAACGCGTCTCAACGTTGCAGTGATGCCACAAGTTTTTACTATTCAGTAAGCTTGCGACAAGAAAACAGCTGTAAAATCTCACACACATTGTTTTGCGCAAGCTCCCAGGCTTTTCTTGCACATGAACAAACTTACACCACTCAACTCAAGGTACTCAAAAGCTTTCAAACTAATTTCTATCAGTTTAGTCTATTTACTAAAATCATCTAGCTCTTGCAAAAACCACTTGTAGTCCTGTAGGCAGATTTACCTAAAAACAAATCTGAGTTACTGCTCACGATTACACTAATTTTCATTGCAAAAACTTACTCAGCATATGGCTTAGAAATGCCTGCTTTTCGTCTTTCCTGAGCTTTTTCCCTAAAAACCCAAAAAAATAAGAAATTAGCACACAAAACTGGAATGAGGTTGATAGAACACACTGAAATGACCGCAACTCAAATTTTCAGTCAGCACACGAAAATGAAATGAGTTTGATAAAACACACTGAAATGACCGCAACTCAAATTTTGATTCAGCACACCAAACTGAAACGAGTCTGATAAAACACACTGAAATAACCATAACTCAAACTTTCAGCTGGAATGTTCATGGCAGTCCCAGGGGATAGGTTACATTATATGTACACATTCACATGTGCTTTAATTATCTTCAAATACACAGCACATGTATAGTACAACATAACACTGCAGTTTCCTACATAATACTTAAATTGAAATCGCGTATACAGCATCGATAAGCGATGTATAGCCAGTCAATGCTACAAAATTCAATACAATTTTCACTCACTTATGTAAAAGGCCTGCCAAATGAAATTTCAACGTTGATTCGTTTTGAAAGTACGATCTGAAAAGAAAATGCAATGAGAAATATAAGAAGAACCAAACTACTGTTGTAACTCTGTGACAAAAGAGTTGAAGACACTGATAACAATACCCTATGATACCCTAATGTTGAACAACTATATATACACAGTTATCTATAGCAGAAATCGTGACAAAAGTGTCCAGGCATTGACTTGGGCATCAGAGGTGCAAAATGCAAAACAAGTTATGCCAAAAACACCTAGTGCATTTTCTATTGCTGCTCCTAAACTCTGGAATGCTCTACCGAAAATGACTCGCTCTTTAAATTCTATTATAACCTTCAAAAAAACTGTCAAAATCCACTTGATTCTCAAACATCTTACTGAATCATTTTAAATTTTCCCTGGTTTACGGACTTGTTACCACGTTTTGCAACCATGACTTGTTACCATGTTTTGCAATCATGCCTTGTTAGCATGTTTTGCAATCATGATTTGTTACCATGTTTTGCAATCATGACTTGTTACCATGTTTTGCAACCACGACTTGTTACCATGTTTTGCAACCATGACGTTTTATTGACTTTCATGCAAAATTAAATACTTTAATTCAAAATTATAACTGTTTCAACTATTTTCCCTCTAAACTGTAACTAAGCATTTTAATTCAACATCGCCCATTGCTATTTCTTTTAAATTGCAACTGTCTAATTATCTGCATTGTGATTGGTTGTATGGCTTTTCTACCTCTTTTAACACTATTGTAAAAAGCACTGCCATATTCAGATGGAGTGTGTTTTTAAGAAAAACTACATTATTGAATTAGCCATATTTGGCAAATAAATATAACTACATCAAAATGGAATTTATTGCTGACCGGTTTCAAACAAACTATTCATCATCAAGGCATCTAAAACAAAAACACTTACCAGAATTTAGAGACAACATCGGATTTATCTATATAACGTTATATCATATATCTTTTGGCTATCTCACTACTGAATTGTATTTCGATGTTGCTTCTAAATTCTGGTAAATTTCTTTGTTTTAGATGCTTTGATAATGAACAGGTTATTCGAAATTGGTCAGCAAGAAATTCCATTTTGATGTAACTACATCATCATCATCATCATCATCATCATCATCATCATCATCATCATCATCATCATCATCATCATCATCGTCATCATCATCTTCATTATCATTCATCATCATCATCATCGTCGTCGTCATCATCATCTGCATCATCATTCATCATCATCATCATCATCATCATCATCATCACTATAGTTTTTACCTGCACATGTCACACCCAAATAGTGACAACAGTTTCTTATTCAGATCTAGGGCTGCGTTGTTTATCCAGTGAGAATTTGATGTAACGTATACTAGACTATTCACGTCCAACTTGTCTCCATAAATCTAAAGGGAAACAAAAATTAGAATGAGGGCTTTATGCCTTAACATCAAGTCATTATAGACAGAAATTTAGTTATCTTGTATCATTGATGTTCAATTTTTCAATTGGTTTGCAGTTTTTACAAACACAAAGACCAAGACCTCGGCATTCACAGTGGCTTTGCTAAATTGAAACTTACCGGTTCTACGATCTGTCCACCACTGGAAACCATCAGCACGCTATCTGAAGACATCCACTTGTGGATTGTAACTTGAAACTGGTCAACCCTAAAAAAGAATTCAATTTTTTTCTATAGGAGGTTCGTCAGTCATGAGTAAACAACTTCATAGTTTTTGAAAAAGCTTTGGTTACTGAAAAAATAAATTAGTTACCGTTTCTGATGATAGATGCCATTCAAGTGAGATTGGAGAGTAGACCAATCACAGAACAGCTGCCTGAAAATTCAAATAACTCTTCTACAGCATGTAACTAGTAAAAAATAAGTTATAAACGCATTTCGGTCAAACGACAAATTTGTGTAACACTCAATGAATAATTTATTGAGTATTACACAAAAATGTACCATTTGTTTGCTGTCTATTTGCTTTCAAGTAAAAATATGTTCAACCACAAATATATTAGCTATTAACATTTTCATTTAATTTGTTCTTTTTGCATTTCATCTCAAACATCACAGCTGGTTACAACTTAAGAATATACGGGTACAACCAAAAAAATGCAAAAAGCATAAATTGTACGTTATGTTAAAACAATCTATTTTAGCTGCAAACCTCATGATTCTGTTCACTATTCTATTCACAAAATTTGTTCTGCTTAGCTACTTACAAACAAATTTCACAAAAATGTTCTCTCCGACCCTTCGGTATCGACTTGATTTCCAAGTCTGCGGTCGGCAGGACTTTGCTGAGTCTTTCCTACAACGAAACAACGATTGCACGATTTATATTCATAAGTGGCGTAGCTAAAACTCGTGACGCCAAGGGCAGCACTTCAGTTTGCCACTCACTTCAAAGAAAACAGCAATTTAGCAACACTATTTGCGTTTAGGTTTGTAAAATTTAGCATGGTGAGTTGCAGAGGTTACAAGTCAATTATGGCGACAAACAAAACACAGCCTTACTGAGAAATTTGTTCGCTAAGAAATAAATTCTCCTTGCATGCTTCAAAAACTACAATAGGCCCACTCAAAAACTTCTTCAAATGCTAACGCAGGAAAAAACATCATTATAAATGTACTTAACAGTAAGCTCGAGTTTGTGGGACATGTACTGCACGGAAGTTTTGAAAAGAAAAAAACAACATAAATACAGTATTACAATACCAGAAACTAGCAAACTTTCAACAGTACGTGTTTTCAGGAAAAATTAAATTATGTCAGGCATTTCGCTTTCTGTTAGGAAAAGTACAAAAACACGACAAAAAAAGTTTAGACGTTTGATACATAATGTTTGGAAAATCACAAGCCAGCGTGTTCAAACTTGAACAATTTGTAAAACAACAAAAATGTATGTCATAACACCTACACATTTATCAGTGCGCCTATAATAATTATCAATGTGCAAATTAGACCATGATATTTGTCTACTGTATCGACACCATATAAGTTTTGTAACACATTTTCGCTGATACAAAATGGCATAAAGCAGAATTTATGATAAAAAACCCTTTAGCGGCTGCTCAACTTAAAGGACAAGAAACGGGATACCTGTAGTAGTTTTCAGAAAAGTCGCCTACAATGTAAGTCAGAGGAAGAAAACAAAATGTTAAATTATGTCCAAAAAAACTTTGCATACAAAGTTATATTACTTAGCATTTCGCTTACCTGCTTGAAAGACTTATGTAACTAGAAAAGTAAATTATTAATTATTTAAAATGCTTTCACCAATTGGTAAAAAATTGGTGATTCACCTCCAGGGCTCACCACTCACTAGCAAAAACTGTATTCTTATTCTTATTGACAAGATACAGTAATGTAAAATTTTAATTAGTTACTGACATGTGTGCTACGAATGCTTTGATTATTTTTTCAAACTTTACTCTGTGTTATCTAAACTTCTTTCAAACGACTTATCGTCAAAATGGCTGCGTCTAACGGTCATCGCGGGAGTTTAAATTTACAGTTTCAATATGGCATTACTGCCGATGCAAGTCCTGTATGCAAAAAGGCAGCACGTAAGTAGTATAAAATTTCAAGACAAATTTTTAAGCTTTATATAAGTGGAGGGTTTTCTTGTGCTTCAAGTTAGGGATATAACTTTTATGATTAGTTCCTTTTTCCTTTTACCTGTCCACTCATACAGCTACAAAAGAGGAGAAAATATCTTACCTTTAATTCTTCAAAATTTTTTTCAATGCCGGTCCAGTACAACTGCAGCTGTCCGTTTGCATCAACCTGAAGGAGGACGTCCACTTTACCATTTGCTCCCTTCTTAATAGCGATCTCGTCTAACTTGTCAAAATCGTCCTGCAACTGCTTGAGTCTAATACAAGCAAAACAGTATCAAGTAAGATGTCAAACCTCAAAATTCATTACACCAGTCATGTAATATGCGGAAACAGTCGCGTCTAAGTGTGTCGTAGACCGTCACCCGGGTAGATCAAAAAATTTCTAACAGCGGCACAACCAGAAGATATGATAGCAGAATGAACCGAATGATAGCAGTAAACATAACACCACGACTTATAAGAACAAGGGGAGTTTTTATTTCTTTTCTCATAAGCATTATATATATATATAATTATTTATTTAGATAGAAGAGTACAAAGAAGTAAAATGGCACACAAAGAACACAAAAACACACATGTATAACAGTAGGGCTTCACTGGTGTACTAAAGCCAGCAGCAGGGAACTTAATTCCCAAACAGCCAGCTGCCTGAAGGTCCAGGAGTATTACTACAACATCATCAGAGTTTTAGTTATAACAAGCAATTATAACAAACGAAAAAGAACAATGGCGGCTCGTAGTTAAATCAGCGGGGGCGCTGCTTCAGAAAAATTTTAGCCATTGTTCCAGTACTGTGAAAAACAAAACAAACATAGGCAATTTTAATGTTGTGGTTTGTAATTGTAATTTTAAACAAATAAGCTCATGAAAGTTTATGCATAAACTTGATAAAATCCTAAAAAAAATACTTTTTGCTTACTAATAACCTAAATTGTCGCAGTTCAAGCTTAATCCATTCACGGTAAGCAAGTGACAACTGGCAACAAACTTTGTGAGCAGCAGTGCCTTCTCTACCTAGCAGCAGACGCTAGCAGCACTGAGTAAAGATTGTTATCTCAGACATGTGCACAGGGCCGTATGCTCAGAGTAAGATGTTGGTCCGTAGTGGTAAACGTCGGGTCCATATCTGCATAGATGGGTCAGTGAGGGCTCACTTGGCTCAGGTACTTTTGGATAGTTGGTGCGTCCCGTTAGTAGGATGACGTTAGTGTAACTTAAGTACAGAGAAATTTTGAACTTTCTCAGCAGCTGTAGGTTTGCATTTCTCGTGGGAACATCCAGGCAGCAACAACCAGTTTTTACCATTAAGTCACTATTACTATTGAATGTTATCAGTGTTACTGCTGTGTTAAATGGTCTACAACAATTAAATAATTTGATAATGGTTTCTTGTTACTACCTCTGGTGTGGTGTGAATAAATGCGTAAAATCTCATCAATTGTTGTGTATTTATCAGTAGTGTGGGTCAAAAACAAGACGAGAACAGACCTGCAGTAAGTCTTCCTTAACGACGCTAATGCGTTCTAGCGAAACGTCTTTAAACGATGACATCCATAGAAAGAAATGTAAAAAAAGTGAAAGACGTTCCAGAGACAAAAATCAATACTGCTTTAATCATATAAGTTAAAGAATCTATGGGTTTAATCATATTTCTACTGATTAATGTCTTCCTGCTTGCCTGAAACCACCTACATATTTTACTTATCAATACCTAGCTATAGCGGTTTCTCTTTCGTTAACATTTAATCCTAGTCAGCGGTTAAACAATAAACACTGCAGAGCCAAACCAAGCCCAGGTGCGATGTTAAGAATTTCACCTACATACTTAGTCTGGTTGCTATAGCAACAGGTTGCAGGCAAAATTCCTTGCATAAGTTTGCTCCCTAGTAACTTGATAATTGATACAAACTGCTAGTAATACAGTAGTAATGTTAATAGTCAGTCATGAAGCAAAAACATGTATAATAATTATACTATTTACATTTCTAGTGTGTTTCTAGAACAGAATAACGCAACATGTGCTGCTTTAATGCATTGAATTAGGTAAAAATTTTGCTGATCAAATAAAAATTTGCCTAGAGCAAAATAAAAAAATCGTCGTTAAAGCGAAACATGCTTCATTAAGTGAAAAAGGTGTCAAATCAACAGAGTTGTTAAAATGAAACATCATTAAACAGGTAGTCGTTAAGCGAGGACTTACTGTGCATCAAGCACAATTTGCAAAAGCTAACACAGCTAAATAAGAAAAAAATTGCACACAATTTCAGAAATTCAATCATATATTACACAGACGGAAAAAGCACAAAGAAATGTAGAAGTTTTATATTTACCTTGATTTATGATTAGCACGTGACAAATGATCATACAGCTGCTCGATGTTATCGTGAACGGACCTGTACATAGTAACAAGATGATATTTAGTGACTTACACGATGGCAAGAGTAAAGAGATTACTTTTTCATGTTAAGCGATACTAACAAATTGCTAATTGAGTAAATTTACCAATTAACAATTTAACATTCATAGGTATTCCGGAGTAAAATATGCATCTAAAAACCTACAATTTTATAAATTAGTTAACTCTTTCTCATATACAAACAACAAACAAACAAGATCACAAAATTTTAAGTATACAATGTCCAGTAAAAAACTTTAGTAAATAAAACCACATGAAAAACACATACTCGCACATAACACACTGATAACTGCCGGATCGTTCTTCCTGATCTTGTGGAACAGTAACTGAAAAATTCCTATTTTCTGGCTGCGAAGTAACTGGAGCTGAACCACTTACTGACTGCTGAGATAGAGGAAATGAAGCCGACTGCTGAGATGGAGGAAATGGAGCATATCCTGGTTGCTGGAGTGGAACAAATGGAGCATATCCTTGCTGCTGCTGTGGAACAAATGGATCATATCCTGGCTGCTGATATGGAACAAATGGATCATATCCTGGCTGCTGACGTGGAACAAATGCATCATATCCTAGCTGCTGAGGTGGAACAAATGGAGCATATCCTAGCTGCTGAGGTGGAACAAATGGATCATATCCTGGCAGTTGAGGTGGAGGATATGGAGCATACACCGGCTGCTGAGGCTGGGCAAATGGTACATATGATGTCTGTTGTGATGGAGCAACTGGAGTGAAACCACTTGCTGACTGCTGTGGAGGAGGAGCATGAGCAGTAACTTGTGCTTGTGATGCAGCTGCCGATTCTGTTTCCCTTGTTGACGGTTGATCGTTTGATCCCAGCTTTCCTTGCTTCTGCAGTCTAAAACATTAGACACACATAAGACACTTGTCAAAACACCTGAAAGCTTTTCTTTAAATGGTTCCATACAAAAAAACATTACAACAAACGCATGTTATTTAAATCTAATCAAAAGTTAAATCAGTGAAATATGCTAGGCAAATATGGTAAAAACATTCAATTACAAGTTGATAATTAAAATGGTGTCTGTGGTAAAATTTAACGTATAATACATTTAAATTTAAATTAAAACATGGTGAGAAGTTAAATATTGAGCTATAGCAGTAAAACAGAAGCATAGAATTTAAAAAACCTATTTGTGAAATAAAAGAGTAAAAGAGTGAACGGCTGGAGATTAAAAAACATGCAATTGTAAGTAATTTACTTAGTGAGAAATTCCAAATCACGGATAGCAAATGATCTGTTACCATAAAATTTTAGTATTCTAGCCAATAATTCATTTAAAATTGTATCCTAATTACATTATACGTGTCCTGGTACGGGAACGCAGACAGAAATGAGTTCTGCTTTTTAAATCGGCACTTAGCTAAGCATTTGTTTGAAAGTACAACATGGAATTAAAAAAAAGATATCCTTACTTAGTTGGTAACTAATACACTTGCCAAGAACAGGATAATGTATGTGGCTGCACCACACGTGCACTTAGTTTTGAATGTTGCAGATTTTAAAATAAAAAGTAACTGACCCAATCGACCACAAACAAATGCATGAATCGGAATAAACAAATTCAGTAAATCCTTGAAGTCACTTAATTTTCACAGCATGTAAGTCATCGACTTGTGGCTAAATATCACCGCAAGTCTGACACTGTACACAAAACTCTCAGTTTTATTATTTACATGATAATTTACTTTTGACTGTCTAAGAATTATGCTTGTGTTATGAAGTATATTTCAGTTGCCATTGTTCTTATGTTTCCGTTGTCAGATTTTTATTTTCAGTTCTAGTTTGATTTTTTATTATACGTTTATTGTTAACGCCGATGAATTGTATTAATATGTTATATACAGCACGTTATAAACATATCAATTTAATGTCATTTGTACGAATTAAATCCTAACTACAAGCAGTACTAACACTAATACACTATAGCACAGCGCTTTTAAAAATGTTCATCACTAACCAAAGGGCAGCTGACTAGATGACCAATTGGTCCTTTGCTGCCCTTCCTTTACATTTTTTTCCAAATTAATTGTATTATAACTAAATAAATAAAAAAGATTGTTAAGATTATTAGATTATATGGGTGGACAAAGTTATGTTCATATCAGCAAGCCTTATATAAACTGTGACAGTTTTGTTTGACTTTAAATTAGAAGAAAATCTATTTTATTTATTCATTAATTCAGCTTGTTGTCATTCAAACTTTGTTTGATGTAGTGGTAGTATTGTTGTACATGGATGCCTAAATTACAATTATTTAAGAAACTGACCTCCTCTTTATTTACAAGATTCTGTTTTAATAACACACCACAAGAAGTTATTGTCAAATGTGCAAAACACAAAACGGCCCAGTTAAAAAGCAACTACGTAGCGAAAGGGTTAAATACTCAAGTACATCACTAGTCATTAGCTAACTTACCTAACATTCTCCATATGCTTCTTGCCCAGTTCGTGAAATCGGATGCTCACCTCATCTGGAAACAATAACCTAAAAAAAAACATCAAAGAGTGAACAAATCATACAAACTGTTTGGTAAGGCTATTATAATGTGAAGCGAAATTTAACATTCTTTATCACCGCAAATTTGCGACAGATGAGTGATTCTAGCATTAACGACAACCCTGCCCGCAATAGTTAGCAGTAACACTGTATAACATTTGAAAATTTGCACACTCATTAAACGCATCCATTTTGACGTTAAGTGATTTGAAACAAGTTTAGATAACATTGGGTAAAGTTTGAAAAAACAGTCAAAGCATTCGTAACACGCTCCTCGTTAACTAAGCAAAAGTTTAAATTACATATACAGTAGGCACCGCTTAATAGACTCACTTTGGGACCGAAGTATTTTGACCCAATTAACCGGCTGAACCTATTAACCTATGGGTGTAGTATTACTGGTATAAAAGTATGAATCATCAGCTTAGTATGCACTGCAAGGGTTTTTAATGAATTTTAGAAACGAAGTAACGCCTAAATTCCTTTGTGCAGTTAAAAAATTTAAAAAAAAATTTAAAATATTAATTTATATAAGTGAATAAGCAATAAATCATGCAAGTCTGTTTATTTGCAAAAATTACCTGCATCAGTGAAAGTTAACTGATTAAGTGTGAAAGCGTGATTTGCAACCAGGAACCTGCTAAAGTGATTAAATGTTTAGCTTCCAGAAATTCTTAGGTAACAAGGTTAATTGCAGTGGACGAGTGGATAACAGATTCAAAGCAAAACTGCTACGCTAGCGTATTAGCGCATGATAAATGTACCTGCTTACAAACAAAACGGTACTTAACAAGATTGTTCCTACATATATTATAGAGCACAAAAGTGAAGTAAAGATGACATAAACATAGGAAAGGCTCTTTGGGCACATACAAATGTCTTATTTTAAGTACGTAGAGGAAAAATATTAAATCAATTATGCGGAGTTATTTGCGTCAATTACCAGCAGTTTTTATGTATATTTGAATGGAAGCGGCCCACACCAGGCATTTTTGAGTCAACTAAGCGATTGAGTCTATTAACCGTGAGTCTATAAAGCGACGCCTATTGTACTTTACATTGCCTATGAGATCAATAATGTGTTTTTAGTGAGGCCGTGGTGTGCACTGAGACAGTCAGACGGTTTAGCAGTTAGCACAAACTTTTTACATTATTCAAAATTTTCTTTTTGAGTTATGTAAGTTTTTTAAACAGGTATAACTTCATAGACTCCGACATTCACTTTTCTTCTCCTTTAAATCAAATAAACCATCTAACAATTTGCCGAAATATCTTCACTAGAACTTTGTTTCAATTAAGCGAAATCGTGGGAAACAGTTAACACATCAACAAAACAACGTTACAAGAATATCCTTTATTAATTCATTTTTAAACAGGATTATTGTTAATAATATTTAATTTCTACACCAAAACTCATTTTATAAATAACATACCTACACAGTTTACATTCCAACGGTAATGGTTCAGACTTCCGCGCTGGCAACATGGCTGCCTAATGAAACAAAGAAAAAAGTAACAATGTAAAACACAAAAAAAGAAAGAAATGTACCTACCTAAAAGGTATAAAAAACACGTATGGAAAACAAGCTAGTGTTACCTTTAAAGTAGCGGGTTTCAACTTGTACCCGTACCGCTTGCAAATGTTGACTATTTCCTCTTCTGAATGGTTTTTTTGTACACTAAAAAATGAGAAATAAAGTTAATACAATTCAGGGGAAAAAATGTTAAAATGATAGTAAATTAAATGACTAGATTAGACATTCCAACAAATATAATCTATTTTCATTGTTAATAACAGGTTACTGTTATCAACAAGCACATCTATAGGAGCCTAACCTTAAGAGCCTTACACATAGAGATACTTTTTTGCCTTGTTGAAAATTGCACTACGTAAGTAAATCGACTTTCATGGGTTTTTGAAGTAACCTATCCCCTCCTGGTCACACTTCTCAACTTAGACTTGACAAATGCCAGCTACACTTCTTGACCTGCCAGATGGAAAGGTTGGCAGAAATACTGAAACCAGTATAGGCAACTTCTTGACAAAGAAACAGTCAAACAACTCCTGGTATGAACAGGACATGCACACTCACAAACGTCTTATGTATGTGTGATAATGTGCAAAGTGCCCTCTGTGAGTGTTTTGTTGCAGAGATTGGTGACGGCCTATCAGGCCTAATTTCTTCCTAAGAAAAATGTTACAATACTGGCTTTTATTAACTTAAAAAAATATGACTTTGTTTTAAGAACTACATTGAAAACCAACTTTTGTGCACAAATATGTGAAACCAACTGCATTTCTTTTCATATTCGAATGTATGACCGTGCAAATGTAATATTAATTCAGCGTGGAACCTATGTTTATAGCAACAATCTAAGTCCAGATGTAATAAAAAGTACCATTTTAAGTGAATACATAAAAATTAGCTCATCCCAGTTAAATGTCTGTAGACTTATTATCAAAATTAAAGACATGAAATAACTTCTACATTTGGTTTTTTATAGTAACATAAACATGTGCTTCATTCGATAATTATTAGGTACTTTTTTGGGCCACAGATGTAGGTACTGTGTATATATAAATTTAAATTTAAATATGAATTTACGTCAAAGTTGAAAAACTACTTACCGCTTCTCATGTTCTGTTGTCTTCCTGTGCGACTCTAAGATCTTTGCTGTTTTACACGGAAACCTAGCACAACCAATGTGAAAAACTGTTAAACATATTCCCCATGCATTTACATAAGAAACAAATACAGTAGGTGCCACTTTATAGACTCACTTTGAGACAGACGTGTTTTGACCCAATTAACCAAATGAACCTATTAAACAATAGGTGTAGTATTACAGGTATAGATGAATGAGTCACCAGGTTACTATGCACTGCAAAAGTTTTTAATGAATTTTAGAAATGAACGAATCCCTAAATTCGTTTGTGCAGTTAAAAATTAGAAAAACATTTTAAAATATTAGATTATATAAGTGAATTAGCAATAAGTTAAAAGTATATTTTTCTAAATCACAGACTTTTCTATGTCTGTTTATTTGCAAAAATTGCAAAAATTCCTTCAAGGTTGGCTGCTTCATTTTCTCGCAAAGAACTTGGCCCACAAAATTCTTGTAATTATAAAAGCATTAAAAATCTGCTGTGCGTGACCAAGACAGTTCTGAATCGTCTGCTCACTTACACTGCTCTTATTTGCTGTAAAATGTTTAATCTTCTTGTAAGTCACTAGGAATATCAGCTGATTATTGTACCTGCATCTTTGACTGTTAACTCATATAAAGCCTGAAAGCGAGATTTGCAAAGAGAGCATCAAAAGGAAACTGCTGGGCAAATGCTTAAATGTTTAGCTTCCAGAAATTCTTTGCGTAACAGTGGGCAACAGATTGAAAGCAAAACCACTACACTAGCGTATTAGTGCCATGATAAACATACCTGCTTACAAACAAAATGGTACTTAACATGATTGTTTCTGCATACATAGTGCACAAAAGGGAAGTAAAGATGACATAGAAATAGGAGAGGTTCTTCGGGCACATACAAATGTCTTATTTTTAAGAAGGTGAAGGAAAAATATTGAGTCAATTATGCGGAGTTATTTGAGTCAATTACCGATAGTTTTTATGTGTACTTGAATAGAAACGGCCCATTCCAAGCGATTGAGTCTATTAACAGTGAGTCTATTAAACGGCGCCTACTGTAACTTATTTTATGGGCAAGTTCAGCTCGCCTCTCCTTGTGTCCCCATTATATATTTCATGTAGGACCTATACTATCGGCCCGCCAAATGAAAATAAGTGCTATAATTAATTTATTCTAGATACGTATCTTGTTCCAAATAAATGTTTCACTATACAAGACCTTGACTGTTAGAAAGACATTTATCCGATTGAACAAAGTGAAAATGCATTCAATGCACCTCTATACTAGGTTATTAAACAGACTGTAAAACTGAAAGATGTAGTAAAAAATTCAAAGTCACTTATTTCATTATCTTCCACACTAATATCTTATGAAAAGATATACTTACACACACTTTCTGCAGAAAAATTCTGTCTCGATTAACTCTTGCGACCGTTCTTGTTCGCTGTTGTTCAGCATCTGAGTAGCTTCTGTTGAATCTATCAGTCCCATTCCCAGCTGGGCAAGTAAGTCGTCATTGTCAACTGCATAACGTTTACTCACAGCCTAAAGAATAAATAATCCGACATGACAAACAAACTGCAAAATGGTTCTTAAGAAATCGGTTACTTTTTGATAATTTTTGAAAATGAAAATAAAAGAAGACAGAATGATTTTTCATATATTACCCCAATTTCAAGTACGGTAAAAAGTATACATTTTAAAACAATTAATACTGCAAAACCGTTTCTGGTAATTAAATAATGGATTAAAAACTTAATTAATGGCAGGCGAGTCCAACTATTGATGACAGTACAAACTAACATAATTTTCAACAGCAAAAACATTGCATGTTGCACGTATTTGCGAAAGCAAAAATTGAAGTAGAGTGCTACTGTAAAAAATTCAGTGTGCAAATTTACAGCTGTGTTCGGGCATGAGCTATCGGACATGTGTAGTCGTCACAAACTAACACACCTAAACTGAAAGGTACAGTGCCTATTTTTGTGCAATGCATTTCCGAAATGCAGACGTTAATGCCCGTCTAACTAACGAATGACGAAATGCATGAGCATGACGAAAAGCGAAAAACTAGTGGCGGGCATGCGAAATCGTGTTTGTGTGGTAATGATTTTTTCACGCAAGTCATTTTTGAAAAAATAGTATGTTTCCTTTCAATCTTATAAGGAATAGGTGGTATTGACCTACAGTTTAAGATTGGGCCTGGTTCTGCTTTAAGGTAAAACATAAAAAAGACATTTGGTGATAATCTGTTATATGTAGTAACATTATTTTTGAATCTGTCACAGAATGTACAACTGATTATGGTGGCAACAAAGTTGACGACTCCATGCTACACTGTACAATTTAGTTTTTATGTGTATATTTTTAGTAACCCTAGAGCATTTGGTGGCCCTAGAGGCATCATTAAAAACCAAATAATTTTGCACTGTCCCATTTCCATGCACTGCTGTCTCTAAAAACAATTTTGACCTTCGTCACCATAAGGTCACAAACTTGTCATTAAAATAATACACTTACTCAAGGACTAAACTCTGTGATATTTCATTAAAAATAAAATGGCATAGGGGAGTTAAACAGCAGAGTGGTGATGCCCAGCTGCTTCTGCAATGGACGTTTTAAGCAGCATCATGACTGATCAGTGAGTGGATCATGACAGTCTGGATTCTATATGGCAAAATACAGTCCAGTCAAACTGTTGCGCAGTAATGGGCATCCAGTATGCTGATTCAGTGGCACTCAGATTTTGCACTGACACTATATTTAACATGCAAATGTGCACACGTACAATTTAACATGTCTATCTTCTTTTACTGATTAATTTAATAGCACTTAAGAAATTCATAACATGGCATGTTGTGAAAGCTTTAAACTACCAACCAAGCACTAGGGTTGAGAATGGAATATTCAAATTGATTTTGAACACTCGGGTTCAATTCGAACAAGTTTTTTCAAAATTCAAATCTAAACTAAATTTATGCATTTGAATAATTCAACACTTCATTTACACAAATATAGTTCTTTATCATTAGATTGTTTGAATCATGCAATCAGCACAATTTAATCTGTAAAAATTCAATTTATTCTTCCTTTGCGTCTTTTAATTAGCACAACTACGTGCGTACATTATCATTTCCATTAGCGATTGGAAATTTAATCAAAAATTCCTGAGTACCGAATTTGAATTCGATTTCTGATATTTTTTTCTCCTCCTACCAGCCACTCATTAAACCCAAATTTTGTTATAAAAAACAAAATACAGACACTGCCACCATGTCCCAATGCGAATTTCTTTTCAGCACTTTCCGGTGTCGTAGGACTTCTTGATCTCTTCCGACTGCGATTCAACTCAGAACGAAGTTTCAAAAGATTATGTAATAATCCTTCCTTCCTAGAATCAGTAAAGCAGACACTAAATATCAGAGATTTTTGAGAATTTGTAAGAATCAAATGGGGCAATCAAAAAGGCACATTTATGTTAAGAAATATTAATATTTGTATAATATGTAAAAACTATAACATGATATAACCAGAGCCAGATTATCCTACAGGTTAGTATAGCTGCAGCCCAGGGCCTTTCAAACTTGAGGGCAAGCTTTGTAACACTTGATAAAAAATCTGTCTTTTCACTATGGTTGTGTAGAAATATATGCTAATTTGGTTTGCAATAAATAGTAAAAAACTGGTATTTTTTTAAAGAGTATTTTTACTGACAAACAAATGATAGCTATTCTAGTTTATTTACGAAGCCAATATCAAATAATATATAAAATAAATAAATAGATCAGTGTGTAAATGTCAGTAAAAAAATACTCAAGACGAGTGCGGGCGAATTAGAGCGTGGCTCCGTCTGAGGTGGGCCCATAATTTCATTAGCCTTGGGCCTCCGACTCTGGATATGCCAGCTGTTGATAATGGGTGAACATTCTACGCAGTATCTTGCTTAGCCAGAAAAAAATGGGCTACACCCTATATATGCATTCTGTGCTTTGTAAAATTGATCAATCACAAGATTAGAATGTCTAATCAGTACAAAAGGTAACAGAGTTCAGTGACCTTGAAGTTAAAATCCAACTGAAATGTCCAAGTCAAATACTCACGAGTCCTAGTGTCTGAAAATGTAGATAATACAACATAGAGTGTGAAAGGTATGCAAAAAGCGAAATGCAGGTAACAACAAAGAAATAGTGACACGAATGCGAAATTATATTTGAGTGGTAATAATTCTATCACGTAAGTCATTTTTGAAAATTTATAGTACGTTCTTTTTTACTATTTTAAAGAGTACATCACTTTGACCTACAGTCTAGGATTAGGTCCGGTTTTCCTTAAGTCTAACAACCTTGGTATTCCAAAACAAATTAACCTTCTGTACAGTAAACTAGAGCAAATATTATAAACAGTGTGCAGACATGAACACAAAATACTGTCAAAAGTGCGTAAGTAAATAAAAATAAAGTTTAACACCATTTTACCTGGCACTACTGCGATCAGAATCATCTCTACTTGGACTAAATTTTTCGCGGGGTTCCCGTTCCCGGCTACGATGCCGAGCTACTTCAACTCGGCGACTCTCTGAAGATCTGCTGTCTCGACTTCTATAGCTGCCCCTTTCTCTACTTCTACTGCGTCTTCGGCATTCCCGACTATCACTAATGTGCTCCGGCACATCCCTTCCAATATCGTCATAACGACCCGGACTTCGACTGTGACGTCCCCACCTATAATCTCTTTCGGAACTTCTTTGTCGGCTTCGAGACCTTTTTGAGCGAGTCTCTATGTGCCTGTCATGCCCCCTACAATAATCTCTATCAGAATGTTCTGCACTACGCCTCCTCTGCACTAGTTGTCTATCATTATCTGGACGTGGTCCATAACCATGAGTATAGTCATACACATACGAATGCCCCCCTTCATCAAACCGATCTGGAGAAAACCTTCTGGTCCTACTGCGATCATATTCTGCATCTAAATCAGGAAACCTTCGTTCCCTACTGCGATCATCTTCTGCATCTGAATCAGGAAACCTTCGTTCCCTATTGCGATTATATTCTGCGTCTAAGTCGGGAAACCTTCGCTCCCTACTGTGATCATATTCTGAATCTAATTCAAAAAACCTTCCACGATCACATTCCGGATCTAGTTCAAGAGATCCTCCACGATCATATTCTAAATCTAATAATTCAGGATGGGGTTTTTCACGATCATATTCCGAATCTAACACTTCAGCATAACTTCTTGCATAAGCCATCAACTCAACGACTTCTCTTACCGAAAAACATGTTAATGTTATAACTGATGAATCAGTAGTGATCAAGCTTGAATGTAACAATTTGTTGCATAAAATTTTTCAAAAGCTAAATCCATTGTTGGTTGAACCAGAAGCTTCTCCTCTGTTAAATGTGATTCTCCAGTGATTTTTTAAAAATCATTCTAACACCTCTCTGAAAAGATTAAAAAAGAATTTGTGGTAACTAATTACCAATTTGTACATTATCCACTGCAATCTTATAAGACAGAAATTGACTGATAAAGGAAATATGACATTATTCGGATTAACTGAAGCAAGGTAGACACAGGAAACAATGCAGCCTTAATGCATCATCTGTAGAGACTATGACAACATCAGCAAAGCTGTAAGAGATGATTTTTCACAATTTAACTTGTTAAACCCTTCAAATTAACCAGAGCAAAAAATACCAGATAATTTTAAAAAATATTGAACAGCAAGTAAATAATCTAAAAAACGAGAACATCGGAAAAAAGGAACATCTGCCATTCCAATTTCATAAGCATTATTGCACTGTTTAGTGGCTTAAGCATGCCACTCACACAGCTAAAAGTACTTAGTTTTTCAACTGTATAGAAACAGGACAGAATGGACTATAAAGCAATGTGGGTCCTTTTAAACATGCCACCACATGCCAAACAAAAATGTTAAAGTTCTAAGTTTCAAATACGACAGCTGTGAGAGAAAGCACACAGATTTGCAATAGAAGAGTGGTCCTATGAAGTCATGCCTCCAGACAGACAGTTAGTCGTGGTGTCTGAAAACAAAGATGTAGCACACAGATAGTTGTTTATTCTCAGTCACTTTTCCCCCAGAACATGATCAATTAAATCTAAGTAGGCTAAGAAAGAAGGCCCTAAAGTCCTGCACGAGTTGTACTTGCGCGTGACTTGAAAAGCAGCTGACATGAATGGGTTTTGAACACAATAACTTTGATTGATAACCATAACAACTCAGCCAGAGTACCTGGCCTATTACTGGGGCTACTGGTAAATCGGACAGGTGATGAAATCTGAGCAGCAGTGACAGCATGTTTTTAAAGTTTTATGACTCAGTTAATGATGGGCCGAGCTGATCGGTGAATAAACAGTGGTGTTTGGTTGCAATCAATGAAGAACTTATGATTGGTTTGCCATTAAATTATTAGTCAGTTCAGTAAATTATTGAACCAATCAGACCATAAAAATTGCTGAATTTATAATAAAACTTATAAAAATCAAATATTTAAAACTTACATCAAAAATTTTGAAACATTCAACATATTGTTATGGCAAACTTATTTAAATGCGGTTACCATAAAATTATTTCATTCAATTGCCTTCTCCATAAGATCCTGCACTCAAAGGGCATCTTCAAACACAGGCAGCAGATTTAAGCATTTCAGTCCCACTGCCGAATTTTGATTACTCAGGCTTTCTGTTGCACTCAGAGACATCACGTTTAATAAATTTACTAAACGTGTACACATGGCTTACTACATGAAATGATCCTTTTAGATGCTATACATTCCTAAGTGTATCTATGTGTGTGGTGGGTAATATGACATACCACCTCGTGCAATAGATTCTTTGCCTATCGCTATTAATGACTTAGTGCTGGTAATTAATTTATCTATAGGATTTAGTTTGAACTTCACTGTCTATACAACTTAATTAAGTATTTCTAAGCAGCAACCAATAATTTACCTACAAAGTAGTAAAGTTATGCAAAACAGATGTAAAAATTAATAGCTAAAATGTATAGAATGACACCTAAAAGTCATGTTAATGGACTAGCAAGAGCATTACACGTTTATAACACTACAGTGAAACGACTAGCAGCCAACTAACTCTTAACTAACTAAGAAAATTGTCAAAAACTTGCTCTTTGTTGCTACAAAAACTAACGTCTTGCATAAGATACTAGAACAAATCAAATTTCTTTAAGTTTTAATTCTTAAGACCTGTAAGGAAAATTAAGTATTTATGTCTCCACAATTTGACACAAAAAATCATTAATTTGATTCGATTTAAGATACATTTATTGATTTTTTTTTGTATAGCATCTTGACATTGCTGTTTCTCTTTTACCATAAATTTAAGCATATAGTATAACTATTATTGTTATTCAAAATGTAGCCTCAATGCAATTCTCAAGAAATTGTCGCTTACTATTTTTCCACCCTTTAAAAGATTTTGACTAAGTATACACAATACCATTTCTGCTAATTAGTACATAATTTAATACCAAATCTATTTTAATGCTAATACTATAAATTATAATGTTTTTTTTGTATAAAAAACAGCTAAAAATGTCATGAGCCTGTAAGTGTAAGTAAACTTGTATTTTGATCGAGTGACCAATAGGCCTTTCGCTGCTCGTTCTCAGTTGCAATGAAATATCAAAATAATTATGTCGAACTTTAACTGCTATTGAGAAAATAAATAAGGTTGAAGTGAATAAAAATGGAATGCTTTGAAGTTTGACACTGCTATGAGTACTTGGAGACTAACGGACAGTGCAGTAGCACATAAGTTAATTTTTCTGCTGCGCTCATAGCACTATAATTCACTGTTAATTAGTAATTTTATTACTTTTATTTTTGTATGTGCTAAATGGATGAATAAATAAATCTAAATTTAAGTCCGTGCTAATTTAAAGCAATTTTTGTGCTCTATACTTTGCTCATAGCTTATCTTTGAAATATGCTTATTAATTCAATTCCATTCACTATTTTTTATTTACTATTATACTTTTATACTGTCATGATTATGGGTAAAGCAAGTGCATTCATAGAAACCCATATTTTTCTATAAAATAATTGTCGATTAAGGATTTGAACTTTACTATGGTTGGTGACGCAATCACAATGGCAGGCAGATTATTTCATTCGTTCACTACTCTCACATCAAATATTTACGAATGTCAAGATATGATGCTAATATCATGCTATTTAAGTGTTTTAGAGTATGTCCTCTAGTTTTAGAATCAGCAACTAAATTAAGGATTTTTTCGGGAAAATGTTTACTTTCCTAGTTAGTATTTTATAAACCTCAATAAAATCTCTATTCTCCACCATATCGTCATAACTCAAGCGTAGTCAAACTGCAATATTTCAATCTTTCTAAGTAAATACGTCAGATTTTTACAACGAAACATTATTTTTGTAGCACGCCTTTGCACACCTTCCATAAACAAACTGTCTTTTCGATAGTAGGTCCAAAGTTGCATGCAGTAGTTTAGATGAAATAAATAATCAGTTAATCGCTTTTAAATTCTTAAAAACAACAACGCATTACTTATAACTTATCAAAATCAAAACATCAAGTTTTATTACACTAAAGATTAGAGTGTTTTATTACACTAAATCTAAGCCTTATGTTAAACTAAGTCTTACACTAAATAGTAAATATTAGGGGTGAGCATTCGCTCTACCAGAATTCAGATCGAATCTGTGACTTTCAAACCGAATTTCAATATTTCCAATTAGAATCGATTTCAAATTGAGTTTGAAATATTTTCGAACAAGTTTTCGAACCACCAGTAAAAAGTTGTCTTACAAAGATCATGTAAGTTGTTCGATTTTGCTCTGTAGCAATCTAATGGACATGACGTACGTTCACATTGTAAGCGAAAAGTCTCTGGTTCAAATCCCGCCTTATCTCGACTTTTTCATATTTTCTTTTTTCTGGTTCAAATCCGGCATTATCTCGACTTTCTCATATTTTCTTTCTTCTGGATAATTAAGTTTATTTTCTTTACATATACTGAAAAATGTTACTTGTATGCCCTCAACCACAAAGCGGTTTGCAAAACGACTCGCTTCACGGCCACATGCTGTTTCAATTCTGTTGACAAAAATCACGTAAGTACCACAACCTACTGATCGAGCATATTGACCACTGCCGTGCTATTCTGGTATTGAAAGGTATTGATTTAATTCGATGCTGCACGGCGAGGCTCCAATCCGTGCAGTCTAGCATCTCTATTCTAGCGCCACACGATTTTTAATAATTACTATTTTGACAGCTCGTACAGTTGTGTTAGGATTGTTAGCCCGGTAGCGGTTATTTTTTGGAGAAGTCTATCTGGAACGCTGAGATTTTTTTAGGAAACCGGTTAGAAACATGTCATATTTAACTGCCCTGGGAAATGGATAGTGGATACGCGTAACTGCACTGGTTGCAGTTTTAGTCAGTGATCGCGCTGTACGTGTAAGCGTGTAACGAAGTCCACGCCGGTGATATTTAACATTATTGCAGCCTTGAGAAGTCTTGTGAATAATTAAAGACTGGATACAATTAGGTAGTATACATTCGTTTTTATAACAATTTTATAAGTTTATAACTTGTTGTCGTACGTGTTATTACTAGAAAGGAAAAAACGTTTGTTCTCAATAAAACTTCGTACTACGCGTGTGGTATATGAAAAGCAGACAAAAACTAAATTGTAGTGGTACACGTGCTTATTTCTGATTGTAAGAAATGTGTATGTCTAGAGTCTAAGTAAACTAATTTAAATGTTTTTATAATAATAATCTTTATTTAAAGTCGGCTGTTTGGATTAACAATTAACGTAAAGAGCTTTTGGACGCGTTACCACTAGACCATACCATCTGATTGACCTATTATGTTTATCTTACTAGCAAAATTATAATAACCAGAATATGTGAATGACAAGTACCATGTACTATAATAACGTTTATTACTGCTTTCGAGAATAATCCAAGCATTTCACTACCTATATTGTTGGTTTTATTAGTTATAGGCCTGATAGCTGGCCTTAATTTGTTGTTTATTCATAATTTTTGTGAAAATTCTTGCAAATTATATAACATTTGCTTTGGTTTCAGGTTTCGTGAGAAAGACAGATCCAGTGAATTTGTGCTAGCCAAAACTATAGTTTTCTATTATACTCGATAGAACCTTGTTTTAGCAGTTTGTGACTTTAACAACATAAAAACTGCACAAAATCCAGAACAAAAACATGAAGCGAGTTCTTGTATATGGAGGCAAGGGAGCTCTTGGTGCTACCTGCGTCAAGCACTTTCGAGAGCAGGGGTGGTGGGTCTGCTCCCTGGATCTTGTACCAAACACGGAAGCAGATTCTAATGTGATTGTGAAGCCATCAAACTCCTGGACGGAACAAAGCAGCTCTGTAGTCGATGGCATTTACAACACTTTGGGAGAGGAGAAGCTCGATGCTGTCCTCTGCGTTGCTGGAGGTTGGGCTGGAGGAAATGCGATCGATAAAGACTTTATTAAGAATTCCGATACGACGTGGAAACAGAGCGTGTGGACGTCCACAATTGCCGCACATCTATCTTGCAAGCACCTCAGAGAAGGTGGAGTTCTCGTTCTAACGGGTGCTCAAGCGGCTCTCGGTGCTACAACAGGGATGATTGGATACGGAATGGCAAAAGCTGCAGTGCACCAATTGGTTCAAAGCTTGGCCCGGAAAAAAAGCGGAATGCCGTCCAACTCGCACACCCTAGCCATACTCCCGGTGACTCTGGACACGCCCATGAATAGGAAGTTCATGCCAGAGGCAGACCACACAACTTGGACGCCACTAGAATTCGTTGCTGGGTTACTGTACAAGTGGGCGTCAAATGGAGACAGACCTCCTAGTGGTAGTTTGGTGCAATTATTTACAAAAGAAAGCCAGACCGAGACTATTATTTCATCAGCATTTCAGAAGTAGATACTACAGTGCTTATGTTCAACTGTAGCAAATGTGTTATAGAATAATGATCAATGTTTTAGCTAGGATAGCTTGAATTAGAAAAAACACGTTTTTTTGATTCGAAAATCAAAAAATATGAAACGTTGATAATGCTCCAGATTCATAAATTAAAAAGTGCGCAAATTTGAAAATGTAGATTTTGATTATATATAAGTATCCATTCTGTATATTAGTCTGTTCTGTTCTATTCTCACCATACGTAGTAAAAGTAAAGGTAAGGTAAAGTAAAAATTAAGTTACAAGTAGTTTATGCTAGAGATAGAAATCGACAGTTTGTAAAAACTTCAAATTTTGAAGTGTATTAATACGAACAAATTGAGGTGTAGACGATCAAACGGATTATCGATTTTTTTTCTATCAATAAATTGTTTCACATGTTTCAGACACTCTGTAATAATCTGTTGGTCATTAAGTTGCAAATGAAGATTGGATTTTAGGTGCAAATCTGTTGAAGTAGTCACTTATTTTCAGTGATCCATTGTGGACTGGTTTCCTATAAAGATATTCTTGTAAGCATTTCATTACAATCTTAGCATGACAAACTTGTATTCATGTATCTTCTCATGCTTTGCGACATCTCAGTTGCTTGCTTTTCAAATATGTCCATTATCCAGCATTGGCAGACCCACGTTGAGCACCGTCACCATTGAAACCTCTCTTTTCCCAGATTTTCATTATTTGTTGACTATCACATGTTGTTGAGGATAAGGCTACGACTCCGAATGCGTGATCTGTAATCCGTATTGGCTGTTTCCATGTGTCCGTGAATGCTATGTGTATTTAACACAGCTCATGGCGTCCTTTCCGCCAATTTTGGTTGCTGTTCGTAAATGTAGGAATAATAGTGGAGGAAACTCGCTAAATCACATAGGCAACGATTTCCGTCTGCGTATTGCTGCGTGATGCGTATTCAGACAATAGCCATCACGTTTGAGTGACTACAGATCACACATCATACATTACGGATTGTTCATTATGTACAGATGGAACCACTTCCACATGTTTAAATAAAAACTGTTGTATAGGAATTACACATCACGCATTACGCGCACGTAGAGTCGTAGCTTAAGTCTTCAAGAGATACCCCGCATGCAGTGGTCACAAATGGAACTTTTAAAAATCACAATTGTTTATCTTCCCAAAACTCTTCCATCTGTTGGCAAAAACAGTTTACTTACGTCTGTTTATGATCAATCCAGCAAAGATGTAGGAAAATCCTGTCTAAAAGCACCTGAGCTTTCCGAGGTCCACATGAAAGGAAACGTCTAATTACTCTACGGTCATTTACACAGTCAAAAATGCTACTTATGAGAAAAATTCAAGTTTGTTTACAGAATGGACTACATGCTACAATATTAACTATGAATAAATGAAAACAGAACACCCGAAATAGGTAACATTGTATGGATTTATTTATTACAATTGACATGGTGTGTTTGCATAAACACAAACAAAGCTACACTCTTCTGCGGTTAGGTATTGTTATTACTACACAGAGACTGCTGTACAACCAATGTGCAATTGTCAAAATGAAAATGATTACTAAGAAAAATGTAAATCTCTCACCAGATGGCATTTATGGTGGATAAATAAAACTGATTGTCAATTAAGAAAATACAACAAATCAATAACACCATTTAAAGATACAAAAATAATTGCATAAAATTGTTCAAATTATCAAAATCATTACAAAAAAATCAATTAATATATAATTCCATTATAAAAAAAATCAATTGGCATATAATTCCATTATAAAAAAATGAATTAGTATATAATTTATAAAAAATTTGCAACTTTACAATAAATAAATTTTTTTCCATTATTGCACATTCCACAATCATGATCACAACTCAAATTTGGCACAATTGAAAACTAGCCTTTAATAAGTAGATATGATAAAACAACAAAAGTTACTACCAAAATTTTTTTACTGAGTGAAAGCATAACATTCAAACTTTTCAAATCAAGTCCATTAATTATTATAATGACATCTGTAGACATAGAAATGTATAAAAATTAGTCTTCTTTTCTCAAGACAGGTCTAATTCATACTTAATTGTAATACTGCTCATACTGTGTAGCTACAGTAAGATACAAAATAATTTAATAATGCTAAATAATTAAATTTTTGCTTTACGAAAATCAACAACTCAACAATATTAATTTTACATTATAAAATAGATGTAGGAAATAGTGGTAATTGGTTCTCTTGGTGCTAATGCTCTGCCAGCAAGAATTCCTCTTAACAAGTGAGGTAAAGTACAAATTGGGGTTAGGAGCCTGAGAATTCTCACAATTAATGAAATTATTCAGATTTCTCTAGCGATGATTTCCTCTCTTCAGCAGTGTCGTAGAAGTGTTCGCCTGAAGGGCCAGGAGCGTGAAGCTCCGCCTAGTGGAGAGTTAAACAAAATATTTCAATAACAAAACTTCAAACTGTTTGAGAATAGTTACAAGGACACTAAATTGCCAAAGAGGCAATGCTGTAAATATATCTAGTTTTTTAAAAGCCACAATAGATGGCCATTTAACGTTAATGTAATAGATTTCTGTTTGACTGGCTTTGAAACTGCATCATTCCAATCATGCAACAAACAAAGGCGAACAAAATTTAATATAAATCTAGGACTTGTTCTCATAGTTCAGGCCAGATACAACAATAATAGTTCATGTAGCTGCTATCCAGTGCCAGGTAGGGATGAGCATCTAACATTCGAGTTCAAGTTTTTTATTTCGGATTCGATTCAAATCTAAAATTATAGAACCAAATAATTCAGCACTTCAACCACATACGTTCTTTTGTCATTTTAACGTTTCAAACGTCACGCAATTAGCACCATTTAGTAAAGATTTCTGTGTGCAATTATCAACTAATTATTAGTGGTTTTATTGCAGAACAAAATCGAGTAATAAAGTCTATGCATGATCCTTGTAAGACAGCTTTTTACCGAGGGCGCGAAAATTTTTCAAACCCAATTCGAATTTGATTCGAATTCAAAATACAGAAATTCGATTTGATTCGAATTCAAACGTCACAAATTCGATTCGGTTTGAATTCGATTTTTGGTAGAGAATGTTCACCCCTAGTGTTAGGATAGTTAAAGTGCAAAGCTTTTGAAGTTGAACTATCAGCTTGATTCAACATTTAGATACTTTACATTAATCTTTCCATTCCTACAAAATGGTTGTTTATTTCCATACATCTGTTTAGCACGCTCAGTTTTGAATTATCAATCTAACAAAATTATAAGTTGAAGCAGCACGTGCACATTATGCAAGTACATTAGAAACTGTTCGTACGAACCTCGTTGTACTCATGTGGTCCGTTTTCCTCAACTGGATGTGTTACTGCTTTTTCACTGTCCGGCTCATAGGCAATGTTGTGGTACAGCGGAACAGGCTCGTTGTCAAAATCCAGATCTACAGACTTATTCCTTGGTCTATAAAATTACACAGAGGTTCATCATTAGCACAAGAAGCAGAAATGAATGGCACTGCAGCATACTTCAGTAACACAAGTTAATCATTGAAGCTTGGCGAACTTTTTTATATTTTTTATACCACAATTTTACAATTTTCAACCGTTTTGCACAGTCTAAACGTAGCAGTTGGAAAGTCATTCGTAACAAAGAAATAACGAAAAGACGTGCTATTTTAGTTCACGACAATAAAAGTATTTGTGGATTAGGACCTCAACCTGATCAGGTCGGAATTCAATAGTGTTCGTAAGAAATTTCATAAGTTGAATTTAGAAAAACTCAGTGGCGTATTAAAAAATAGGCTAACAAGGCTGTAGCCTAGGGTGCCAAATTTTAAAAAAAATCTTATTCTCCTCGGAAAATGTGCATCCATTCATATTCATGTAAATCAAGCATTGTATAACACACCACAGGCAGTTATGGAGTCCAAATGTTATACAAGTGCCACGTAGTGAACAAGAACAAGGTACTACACAACAAGCAGATGCCCAACCTGCTTATATATAAGTGTTGTTCATATACACGTAATTCATAATGACCATGTAGAAACTAGGTTAATCGTATTACTAATACACCACAAGTATTTGTTTAATCTGTTCAATACATAAGCAATAATAAATTCACAATAGAGATGGGCGGGACAGATCTATCAGCCTAGGGTGTTGTGAAGTCTTGATACACCCCTGGAAAAACTATATAAAGTTTTTATCTATTTTGTGCATATGAAGATTTTACGCTGATAAAATTCACCGGCGACCATAATCTTGAAGGCTACGAAATGTATTTGTTAACTTCTGTAACACTTTTGATATAATTGCTGCATTGGCTGTGAATTAATAACAGTCATTCTCATTCCTTTGGGAGACCATACTAAGTTCGGGGCCCGTTTATTTTGTGTTTTTTTTACTGAATACTTATCAAACTTCTATAAATAACCAGTAAAAGTAGTAGAAGAAAAACAAGAGAAAAAATAGATAGATAAACAAACAGACAGAGAGGGAGAGAGAGCTAGACAGATAGGTAGATAAATAATTTTTCGTAAGAACTTTAATGAATCCAACCCCTGATTAGTTGACTTCAGCGAGTTCTCTCTTTAGCAAACATAATGCAGTTCGTTCCTTGTGTTAAAAAACAATCAGTTTCGAATTGCATGCACTAATCAAACTGTAGTTTACTATATCGAATTAATACATTTCCAAGATATGCACAATAACTAAGACTATAGACTACACTGGACAGGGTTCTTAGCTTGTTTAGAACAAAATGTCAAGGTACGTAATCAAAATTTGAAAACATGATCTATACCAAAGTCGACGCCTTTTTAATAGTAACAACCAAACGCTGACACGCAATAGCTTGCAGCACTCACAACAAAGAAGCTTTCATTAGATCCAACATTTCATCTGCCCGACGATGGTTATTAATACATAGCTGAGCCAGTGCATTCAAAAGAAATTTCTTTACTGTTGGATATTAAGTATTAATGCTGTCTACCACGTGAGTTTAAGGGCGTGAGTAAAATGGGTTAAAAACATTCAAAAGTGAATATTAAAACACGCAGAAATAACTTACAAGTAAGTGCGGGAGCCATCCTTTTTGGCAAGCAGTCTTAATAAAACAGTAATAAAAGATTTACCACTTAAAGTCAACCAAAACCTTAATTCAATACACGAGTTCTAATGAAAGCGATTGTTACCACAAAATTGCACTGCAGGAAAAATTTAAATGTACAATAGGTCCCCGCTCAACGACTCCTCGTTTAGCGACGTTTCGTTTTACCGGCGTTGAACATTTGACATCTTTTAAGCTAGCAGAAAGAAATTAATTAGTAGAACCCATAAAGAAACTCATAAAACGTTTAATTTACATGATTTAAGCGGTATTGATTTTTGCCTCTAGAACGTATCTCAATTCTTTTACATTACTTTTTATGGAAGTTTTGGTTTCATTTAATGACGTTTCGCTTAACGTCGTGTTTTACTGTCGTTAAGCGAGGACTTACTGTATTAGCTGTGGCTAACAGCAACAAATCATTACCTGAAATACATGTAATAGATAATACATCCAATGAGTATCAGGGCAGCTAGTCCTCCCAATACACAACCCACTATAACTGCAACATTTGGCTCACTGCCAACTGCAAAAAACGAAACAAACTCAACAGTGAGTTCAGTAATAATAGCGTGCATTTACAGTACGGAACATCGATAGCAAAATACTCAATACTGGAGATAACTCAATACTGAGATCGAGATGTATGGTAAATCTGAAGTACTTTTAGCAGGACATACCAGACCTGCCATATATTTTGATGTAAAAAATTAGTGTGAAACGTAGAAAGTACTAAGGTGCAAATTTTTGAGTACTACTGAGCTTTCTTATGCTGTTATTACAGTTACAAATATTTTCTTTGTATATACATAAAAGCTTAATAGTTTAAAAGCTTAAAGGAAAACTGGGCAATTGTTTAGACTCAATCTCATTTTAATTTACTTTTCAAACTATACATTTTCTTGCCTATAAAAGTTAGCAAGTGTTTCTTAATTTGAATAATTAGCTTAGAAAGTTAATTAACGGCAACTGAACACAGCTATTGTATTGCTTACGTCAGAAACTAACCACAGTTTGTGCAATGGTAGGCATCTTCCCTTGCGCGTCAAGCACGTTTGCGTAAGTGTTACTGCTTAAATGCGTGATGTCACGAAAATGGGCTCTGCAGCACATGACGTCAGAAACTAACACTGCAGTTCATGATCACGGTTATCACGCCTTCTATTTGTTGGCCACGCGCATGTAACAAAAAAGCGCTGCTGCCAATCTTAGTAGATTCACTGAGCGGCAAGTTTAACAAAATATGTGTATCCGAGGTAATTATTATTTAATCTAAGCTTTGATTTAAAAAAAGCTATTGTAGTTTTCAATATTTTACAGCATGCTTTATTCTGAACTAATGTTTACACAATTGTCCGGTCTTCCTTTAAAAGCTTAATGTTGCTCCGGTCCATTTTGGATAAAAAAAAACTTTAAAAAAGGAGACCGAAGTAGCTCTACACAGCCATTAAAATTAGGCGATAAATTAATGATGAAATCATAAAACAGTCATCTCCAAGACACTTGCTGTAAGGACAAAATAATTTTTATTCTTAATAAAAGAAGCCTGCCGTTGGCAAATGGCAAAGATAAAACTGAAATAGTTACCGAAGTCCTCGCATCTTTCACCGGTGTAATCGCTATGACAATTGCAATACAAATTGCCACCTGATGAAACCATACATTCACCGCCATTCAAACAGTAATTAGGTTGTAGTTTACATTTATCTGCAAACAGTAAACACAAATTAGTATTCTTAACAACTATAAGTTATTTGAAAATTTACCAGGCTGACAATTTTGTTTGCATTACCATATTACTAACGGGAAAACCGGAAGTTTAACCAATCATGATAACCTCAGTAATGTATTTCTTATCTGATGCTCCATAGCTAGAACCCGGAGTCGTGCCGTTTCAGTTAAGCTCCAGCATGTTTATGTCTATGGTCGACCTAGCCAATAAGAAACCCAACAAGAAATCCAGAAATAAGTGACCTAAGAAACGGTCGCGCCAGTAGCTCAGTGATGGGTCAAGCTAGCAGACATTTTTCCCAACTGCAAAGATTTTTCCTCTTGCAATTATCACGTGACACTGCAAATCACTGGCTGAAATATAGCAAATACACTGCGGATTCGTGGTCAGATTGTGCATGTGCTGGACCTGCTGGCAGAGATACTAACCTTAGAAATTTTCGAACGACAAAGCTGGTCAATTCAAAAATGAGCTGAGATTCGTGATCAATTGTAATTTCTGAAAAAAGCAGTTTTCGCGCTAGGAACATCAATAACATTTTTTATACTGTTATCTCCTTAGTACAGTTAGTAGAATACAAATTATCATACGTGTGCAGTTGAATCCATCGCCTTCATATTCTGGTCTGCATATGCACTCATAATAATCCTCCGTATCAATGCAGTCGGCTCCTTCGTGACACTCGTCAATGCCAGACGCACAATAATCAACTGTTCCATCTGTAAATCATGACAACACATTTATGTACCACTACTTTTACATTTCATTATTCCAGCAAAAGGTACCCACATATTCCACAGCACATGAAGCAATGATACAGTAATGCAGCCATGCGCACATGTCTGAGATAAGACGTTGCACTTTAGGGAGAAAGAGTACTGTCGCTCACGCAGTGTGTGTTGAGGTTTTGTCACGTGCTTAAAAGCCGTGTACTGGCACATTCTTGAACAACAGCAATTTAGGCTATTCGTTAGCAAACAATATTTTTTGTTTAGGATTTTATAAAGTATAAATTTTCGTATGTTTGTTTGTTTAATAAACAAAAATAATGAAATTATTTGGCAATGTAGTCTAACAAATATGTAAAGTGTTACCATCCTCATAACTAGTGTTGCTCCGGGTATCCGATTCGTTTCTGAAAATGGTGATATTCGCAAGATTTTGCAGGTATTCGTAACCGATATTATCCGGTAGTTACAAAAATTTGATATTCGCAAATATTCATTATCCGGTTTTCGTAGTGTGCAATTGAAAACGGTTTTCGAATAATTTAACAGCGGAAAATAACTAAATAAAATATTACCAAAAAAGTTAGAGATCATTTTACCCTGCGTCTATGTTTTCAAGATGAAAATTTTACACACATCTTTCTTCGTTTGTATGTGGTAATACGGTGTATCTTCTGGCTAGGTGCTTTAAGATGATTAAAAGCCTAAAGTTTGCAAACATTTACTCATTTTTCATTATCCCAACTGATCCGCATATTCGATCCAAATTTAGCTAACCTATCCGGGTTATAATCCGAATCCGAAAGTCAATTTGCGGAAATATTCGATGATATCCGATATTCGCTATCCGGCAGAAAAGTGCATCCAGAGCAACACTACTCATAACGCACACTACCAAAAGGAAAGATCAAATATAAAATGATAAGCAACTACATTACTAAAACAGGAATTAGGTATATATGTAGACTTACCAACGCAGTCTGATATGTTCTTCGAGCCGGGAAACAACGTAGTTGTACCAGGTGGGCACAGTTTACATGAAGACTGTCCGACTTCGTCCTGATACGTAGCAAACGGACACGGTGAACATCTATTTGCCACTGAGTCATAAAAGTTGCCAGCAGCACACTCAACTATAACACAAATATAAAGAAAGTTAAAAAATTTCTTGCAACAACAACTAGAGAAGCTTTTACCGTGTTTTCTACTACGTGTAGAAGAAGAAGCGGAAAATAATCCATTACTGTTTCCCGCTTGTAACTTTATAAGTGATTAATACCCAGCACTTTTTTCTTCGTTACGCATCAGTTTTGACAAGTCTCGGCAATGAGCTCAGTCAAAACCACACATACTGCAAGTCATTAAACATACATAATACCAAGCTTTGCAATAGGTCAGTGTGTGTGTGTGTGTGTGTGTGTGTGTGTGTGTGTGTGTGTGTGTGTGTGTGTGTGTGTGTGTGTGTGTGTGTGTGTGTGTGTGTGTGTGTGTGTGTGTGCGTGTGTGCACGTGCATGCGAGCGTGTTCCACAATTTCAATATGTCTCTATAATAATGGTGGGCATCAGTAAAATTTCTAACAATTCTGGCACCACTGCCAATTCCATCAAAAAGTATCTGGATTCGAACACATTTCTCGATTTTGATTCCCTTAATGAATGTAGTTGGATGCTTACTTTTAATATTGCATTACGATTTGGAAAAATTGATGATACACATTAACAAAAGTAATTCCATAGTAAAATTGGTTTAGCAGTTGGGGCAGAACTGTAGTCTATCTCTAAATTCTACTATTACTGACAGTACATTAATCTTCAAAAATGTCAAATCTGGTCACATCTATTACTTGTTAATTCTGATAGCCTGTGTTATTGACTGTAATTCCTCAGCAGATTTTCATGTGACAAGTCGACAAGCCACACAGAAGGCGTTTGTTTAATCTCAAACAATGTCTTCATTGGAGACACAAAATGACTATTTTTTACTGTTAGCAAATAAAACATTATATATATATATATATATATATATATAAGCGGCACCTACTGTATCATTAATCATCCACTGTTTTATATATATATATATACTTCATACCTGGTGATTCATATATACTTCATACTTCATATGGTGATTCATACTTCCATACCTGTAATACTACACCCATTGGTTAATAGGTTCAGTCGGTTAATTGGGTAAAACACTTCTGTACCAAAGTTAGTCTGTTAAGTGGTGCCTACTGTATCGTTAATCATCCACTGTTATATACATATACATATTTTTGACCCAATTAACCAACCGATTGAACCTATTAACCAATGGGTGTAGTATTTCAGGTATGGAAGTATGAATCACCACTATATATATATATATATATATAGACTTATTAGAGTATAATATAATTGAATGCTAAAAATCATTGTATCATTAATCATCCACTTCATTGTCTAATCTATCATATCCCTATATCATCCGTCCCCAACTACTTTTTTTCTTGCACGTTTTTCTTCCTGTTTTACCACCATATATGAAGTTATATCGCATTTCTTAATGATTTTTTACACTGTGACTGTTTTCACGTGAGAGGCTTTTATATAGTTTTTTTTATAGACCTGTTAGCCAATCACTTAGTATCGTTATACGATTTCAGCTATATCTATGTGTTGTTTCAGTTTTCTGTGTACTAATAAATATAGTTTAAAGCAATACTAAAAATCACAATTTAAAATTTTCAAACAAATTTAATAAATATCTGAAACAAAAAAATCACTTTGTTAAGTGTTCAAAATCATTTTAAGAATCAGAAATCATCATAAACTTCTCTTGATTGTGAAACTAAAAAAGATTGATTCTTCCAATTCCCCATTCCAATTCTGATGAATCGACTCCAACAAAATTTCAACGGAAATATAAATTATAAACTATAATGTTCATAAAAACACTTACGAACAGAACAGTCCTCTACTTGTGTCGCCCCCTCCTGGGGTGTCGTGTAGTGCGTTGGACACACTTGACATTCTGTACCTTCCGGTGAATATGTCCCTTTACGACAGAGTTCACACTGTTTGGTTTGCGCGGAGAGGTACTGTCCCGGATTGCATGTTACTGCAAAGTAAATCATCTGTCAATCCTTAAATCTGCATAATAACCATTAAACTTGAATTAGGCTGGCAAATTTGCTTTAATGTCTAATTTGCTGCAAGCATGTGTATAAACACAAGACTTCATTTCCTAAGTTTGCAAACAACGTTTTTCGTACTATTAATGCAGTTAACCTGTTCACTCGAGAAAATCATTTGTTCACTTTTACAGTCACTCACTCGAATGTTGTTCGATCAAGCATAAAATGCTTCTATTTGAGCAAATGAATGGCAATGAACAAGTGAATGAATGAAAGAATAAATGAATAGGCAAATGAACGAGTGGATGGATGAATGAATGGGCAAATGAACGAGTGAATGGATGAATGAATGAATGAATAACATTTGCCCAATTATTCATTCATTCATCCATTTACTCATTCATTGGCATTCGTTCGCTCAAATAGAAACATTTTATGTTCGAGGTGCACTGGATCTTCACAATTAACTACTTGAATTTAAAGTTGAATTTTCCTTACAAAACTCAGAAAACTGACAGCACTTGTTATTACACTACATTACCACAATCATCTACTGACGTAGATCCCTCTTCAAAAGTGTAGGTTCCATAAGGACAAAACTTGCAAGTTACTTGGTTGGGTTGGTCCTGATACGTTCCTTTAGGGCAAAGTTCAACTTCGCCCGTTATTTCATCGTAGTAATGACCTGGATCAGTCTCCACTGAAGTAGAAAGAAGAAAATAGATAAGCATTCGACTAACCAGATAGCCAGCAACACAACACAAAGACTAGGGCCAGCTCTAGGTAGTTTGATGCCCTAGGAAAAAGTATTTTTAGCCCCCCTCCTCAATGATCAATTCGCAGTCCTCACGCCACTCCCAATATTGAAATTTTCTTGTATAATATTATAATAAGGTGTAATGGTACCTGTGTAATGCAGGTATTATAGTGTACTAATTAATGGTAGCTAATTACCTATCTAAAGTTTGTGCTGTACTCTATTTGACTGGCTGGCTTTTTTTACCTTTCATTTCCTGTGTTCTGTCCTGAAGACTTCGATTATTATAGGTTTATGCTCCATAGTTAGATTGTAAAAATTTAATATTAGATTTTTTATATTAGATTGAGAGCTATTGTAAGAATTTTTTATTAACAGAAGGGTCATCGTATAAGCAGTTACGTAGAAACTGTGGGCAAAAGGAAAGTAAGGCATCAGTAATGTCTGCAAGAAATGACATAACCTTAGGAAACCAGATAAAGCAAAAATAGAAAGTGTTTTGCTAAGGGAAGACATTTTACATCACTAATGAATTACACATTTTGACAGGAAAACATCGCAACGTGTTCCTTTCATTTAATTAGTGTAATTAGTGTTATGCACCTGAGGAATTACACGTACACTATGCTATTACTTATACCAAACTTAAAAATTAAAGATTAATTTTCAGAATTGCCAGTGGTAGAGATCAGTTACAGTTGTAAAAAAAGCTCAAAACATGAAAAATGTTACATACTTATGCACTGCGTTTCATTCTCGGTGCCTTGCGTCAAAGTTGTTAAACCATCCGGGCAGTTTTTACAGCTCGACTTGCCCGCTTCATCCTGATATGTACCAACAGGACATGACAAGCAGTTTGAATCCTCCCAGTAAGTACCAGGGTTGCACAAAACTAAAAATCAGAAATTTCTGACATTATTACTACACGAAAAAACTTTATAAATCATTACAGAGGAAAAGAGAAGAGCAAAGATTGCTTAATCTGGGAATTGAACCCAAGACTTTTGCTTACAAGACAAACCAGTAAGTACCAGGGTTGCACAAAACTAAAAATCAGAAATTTCTGACATTACTACTACACGAAAAAACTTTATAAATCATTACAGAGGAAAAGAGAAAACCCAAGATTGCTTAATCTGGGAATTGAACCCAAGACTTTTTCTTACAAGACAAATGTGTTCGCAATCATACTATCCCAGTTGTCCACAAACACTTTTCTCAAATCTGACTCTTATGCTGTTTGCCATAGGTGATCTTACAGATTTATCATAGTCAGAGTCTTAAATTACAATTGCTAAAAATTTTCTAAAACACAATCACAGGAGATACATAAAAGTTAATTAAAAAATACAATAAGCTTTGTCAAAGTTTTGCTGTGCGCACGCGCAGTTGCTGTAGGTAAAAGTTAAGTGTACCACAGCAACGCCTCTTAACTACAGTCATCACATGACATGTGGGTAATGCAAAGCCGTTTGATGCATTAGTTCAGTAACTTCAGTTGTTTTAAGAGGATTTTACTTAATTATGCATTAGTCTGTGCGTAGAGTGATTTACTAGCAGGATCTTGCTTGGGAACAAGAAAAAATGAACTAGGTAGGGTTCTAGCTAGCTATTAAATCTGTTACTATCACAACAGTACAGGCTGTGAGGTGTTGTTAGTGTACACAAATGCGTTGTCTGGTACACTTAACCTTTGACCTTTTAACGATCATGATCCATCGTGGAAATGTGAAAAGGCTTATTACACAGAGTTACATGAATTATTCACACAAACTGGATTGTACAGGTCCCAAGAATGCATAGACTTTAGTGCTCTAATCAGCAGGTTACAGTTTTCTTTTCACTGACTAAATGAAAAGAGGTAAAAAGACAAAGACAAAATTTATTAAGTGTTGCTCACTTAACATACAACATTGGTGCTAACAGCTATTTAGCGATTTACACTTACAACAATACAGGTAAGGACGCAAGCAATAAATAACATGTAGAGTAAGTACCCTAGCTTTGGCAGCCACTAGTATGGAACTCAATACTGCGTGGTTGCAGTCCGAAATGTAAACCACTCGGCCACACAACCCAGAGGTGCAAATGTAATCCAAAAGCCACAAACAAGACAATACCCAAAAAAGCATTATTCAGGTAAGTTCTGCACCAAATATATCATATATGTGTGTAAACTTAAAGAGATTGAGCTACTTAAGGATGACATATAATAGCTTACTATAAAAAATAATACAAAAGGTGACGACATAAATCTGCACAAAGTCATGGTTGGTGTTTACATATTGTACAAGTGTTTGAATTTAGTACAAAAAGCTTTGACGTACTACAGGATATAATGCCGCCATCATTAATTTCTATAGATCCTTCGCCACAAGTGAAAGAAGACGAAAATTCTACATTGTTAGGACTGCTGGATCCTCCATCAGCGAATGTTACATCAAGGTCTCCTGCCTGTTGCAGTTCCTGCATATGTGCTGTGAATATATCTCCAACGTACCTAGAAGTATGAATAATTTAATTAAAATGACAACAACACTGTTCCCAATAATAGTCAATTTGTATAATATCATTATTGCTACATAATATAATTTTTAACTGCTTCTGGACTGCACCAATCAAAATAGGTCTTATAAACCCTATGTTCTTTCTGCTGCTGTATGAGCACAGACATAATTAAATGATTACAAATTAGGTGATGTTCTATTCAAGTGAATCTCAGCTATCTTTTCATGTTATTTGATTAACAATTTACAAGTGATTTAATTGGATATAATTAAGAAAACCATTCCTTAATGCACTCCAACTTAGCCCTATTGAGTAGCTTAGTCTGGTTGCACACAGTATTTAACTGATTGCCTGCTTGCTACAGCCAAAGAGAACTGTCTCCTGTACAGAGCTCCAGGAAAAACCAACCGATCAGCAAAAGACAAATTAGGTCGTTTCATGTTTTAACGGGAATTTCTCCTTAAAAATAGAGTATACTTGAAGCCAAAGTGTATCAGAGTGTTGTGTCTGGATACTTGAAATTTTTTGCATTAGCCGATTTCACACAAGTGATACTGTAAGTTGCTACAGTGCAAACACTGCAGTTACTGAAAGCTTTTCAAATTTTTGTCAAAAATGGACTTTTTAATTTGCCTAAGGTAAGAAAATGCATTTCATATATAATTCTGCACGGAAATCTATTGGACGAGAAGTAGAAACCTACAAAAATTATCGAATATAACGTAATAACTGCTTAGTGACAGCATCACTAAGTTTTTTATGAACCCAAGCAAAATGCAGCAAATGCTTACGGTCCTGAAGGAGTTAACTGAAAAACGTTTGGCTTATTGTCAGAAGAAAGAAGCAAAGATCCTTTTAATTATCCTTTGAGATGTAACTTCAGCTTCCGGTACAAAAATGGCAAATGTAAAATGAGTTCAAATATACTATTGTACTGAACACCCCTTTCATGCTAAATGTAAATTTTTGCTAAATCCAAGTTATGTATCTGGCCTGTATAAAAACGTTCTTTTCTCCTCTGTTTTACTGGTCCAGCTAGATTAATCCACGATATCTACTTCATGTACTTTTTCAATAACGGTATCGCTTTTCTTACACATCATTCTGCGAATTTTGTCGAGGATGGATGTCAGAAGAGTTATAAATTGTCTGGCCTTCGCATCTGCTGGCACCGAGCCAATCTGGATAGTTTTAGCCCTTGTCTGTAAGGTCAATATCCCATTTCTGACACCAATCAACTGATGGCGGTACCTCGCCGACAAGGGCTAAAACTACCCAGGTTGCTTTGGTACCAGCAGTATTGAGGTCAAGCAAACTATAACTCTCCTGACATCCATCCACGAAATTAACAGAATGATGTGTAAGAAAAGCGATACCATTGTTGAAAAATTACATGAAGTAGATTAAAAAATGATGAAACAGAGTTTACATCGTTGTAGATTAATCTAACTGGACCAGTAGAAAAAGCGGCAAACACCACTTTTATACAGGCCAAATGCATAACTTAGTTTCAACAGAAACAACACATGCAGCACGAAAGGGGTGTTTAGTACAATACTTTTCAAGTTTTACCAGTACATTGTTATGTTTGGTTTCTGATTGGTAAGAATGCAATGTGTGTCAGTAGTACAAATTGCACAGCACAGACGGAGTAGAAAATTTTGCTTTCACCATTTTCATCACAGTCACAGTGATTAGCAAATTTACATTTTGTAAATAATAAAAAGTACAAGACCTGACACAGATAAACTAAATAAGAAACAGTGTATAAAAAAACTTACTCTGTATCGTCAAGTGAAGCCGTCCTTCCGGGTATGACAGATCTCAGAGTGATGTAAAAATCTTCCTCGTCTTCTTCATCGTTCTCTGAATGTTCGGCGGAACGGCGTCGTCTTCCGCTCTTTCTGGTTCCTTCGCCACACTCCACCTCTACACCACTAGAGACAATAGAATGAAACTTTAAAAACATGATTTTACTAAACACGTATATGTACATTGCTGAAATAATATAGCTCCTAATATCTGTAATTCTAACTCTTCAAACATCTTTAAATCTCGACTAAATAATCACATGTGTTTTAACAAGCAGCCTACTTATTTTTCAAATGGCCTACTTACTTTTCAAGTGGCCTACTTACTTACAATTCATCTGTTCACCATACTAGAATGAGAGTTGGTTTTTGTTTAAGTAATAACAGTAAAATAAATCCAAATTGCTAAGTGACGTCTCTTTTCCTTTAAGGACAAACACTCGCATGGACCTAACATTTTTCTCAAAAAACTCTAAATTACTCTATACAATTATTCAAAAAACATTTAAGGAATTCGTATTTCTAAAACTCACAAGTTTACCTGTAGTCACACGACTCAGTCGGAACTCCTGGACAATTCTTTTGATTATCTCCAGTATACACTGCACAGATTTGTACCTGACTATTGAAATCTTCCATAATGAGGACAAAATGACATTCTAAGTCCCTCTGCCTTTGTGCTGAACATGTTGTGTTGTAACCAAGCAGTGATTCTAACTCTGGATCAACCGGCACCTTAGCTAAATAAGTAAGCAGATGATGAATTAAAATGAAAAACAGGATTTGAATGAATCAAAATCACTGAGTTCAGTATTGACCTTATAATTAAAAACGTACTTTTACTGAACTGTCCTGCAAAGTAAAAATTCTCACTAAAAGAAAATGCCAAAAAAAATAGAAAGCGGAGAACGAAAAAATTTACTTGAGATAAACACTTAGAAATGACTACTAAAACTAGAAAGGAAATATGACTCATTTGTGAAAACTTAAATCATTATCAATGTCCTAAATCTCTTTACAGAGGGGTGGACGGCTGAATAGTTTAACTGAGCAATGAAAATTAAGCAATAACCAGCCTGGACAGTATATGGATGGGTGACCACTGCAAAAACTGCTTCTAGTCATTATCACTTGAGATGCTATCCCAGCTATTTACATTATGATATAAACGCCTGAATGTCCCTAAACGTCACTGCAATTTCAACATCTCATTCTAGAAGATATAGCTAGCTTCTGGTACAACCACAACCACTAAATTGTCACATACACCTTGCAGATGAGTACAGAACACAGGTTCAACTAGGCACATCACCCTGGCCTGTGTAACTGTCCTTCCAAAACTGTTTGCGATTTTACTAGGCAAATCACCCTGGCCTGTGTAACTGTCCTTCTAAAACTGTTTGTGATTTTACTAGGCACATCACCCTGGCCTGTGTAACTGTCCTTCTAAAACTGTTTGTGATTTTACTAGGCACATCACCCTGGCCCGTGTAACTGTCCTTCCAAAACTGTTTGCGATTTTACTAGGCACATCACCCTGGCCTGTGTAACTGTCCTTCTAAAACTGTTTGTGATTTTACTAGGCACATCACCCTGGCCTGTGTAACTGTCCTTCTAAAACTGTTTGCGATTTTACTAGGCACATCACCCTGGCCTGTGCAACTGCCCTTCTAAAACTGTTTGTGATTTTACTAGGCACATAACCCTGGCCTGTGTAACTGTCCTTCCAAAACTGTTTGCGATTTTACTAGGCACATCACCCTGATCTGTGTAACTGTCCTTCTAAAACTGTTTGCGATTTCACTAGGCACATCACCCTGGCCTGTGTAACTGTCCTTCTAAAACTGTTTGCGATTTTACTAGGCACATCACCCTGGCCTGTGTAACTGTCCTTCTAAAACTGTTTGCGATTTTACTAGGCACATCACCCTGGCCTGTGTAACTGTCCTTCTAAAACTGTTTGCGATTTTACTAGGCATATCACCCTGGCCTGTGTAACTGTCCTTCTAAAACTGTTTGTGATTTTACTAGGCACATCACCCTGGCCTGTGTAACTGTCCTTCTAAAACTGTTTGCGATTTTACTAGGCAAATCACCCTGGCCTGTGTAACTGTCCTTCTAAAACTGTTTGCGATTTTACTAGGCACATCACCCTGGCCTGTGTAACTGTCCATCTAAAACTGTTTGTGCTGGCTTAATTAACTATGGTAAGTGTGTTGGGTTTGTGGATAAGTGAAAATAATGAATGTTAAATTATGGAATTTCAATGTTTCAATTCTAAACTTCGTCAGCAAAAAATGACATTGATCTGGAACCATTTTAAAGTATAGTTTATAATAATGCTACACCAACATTCTAGAATAAATAAATTACAAAATCATGATTGTAACAGCTACAACTGCACTGTAGAACAATTTTCTTTGGAACTGCCACTTTTGAATGTAAGTTTTTGTTCTTTTATGTGCAGTATGCCTTCTTTATAAAAAACAACAAGCTCACACACCACTGAATATTTAATAAAAAGTTAGAATGCTCAAATTGAATATTTTTCGTGTGTGGAGTTGACTTCAACGAGATTCATGCTTTTAGAACAGAGAACCCACTGTTGACTGGTCTGTCTAATGTGAGAACTCTCACATTTGTAACAGGTAAACTTCAAATGAATGAATGAAGCAAACCAAACAGTAACAATTGGCATTTTACATTAAGAAGATGAGTATAAGATACAGGTATGTACAAAAATTACCACAATGCTAATGTTTATGCAAAAATTCAAATTATTCATTTTTTACTTATATTATGTCTTCTTTCATATTTTCAACCGTTAGTTAATATTAAAATAAAATTTAAATTTAAATTGCACTTACGTGAGCATGCAGGAAACACAAACGGAATGTCAGGATTTTCAGGATCCCACGAGCCTTCCCGGCCACAAGAGTAGAACGGAGGTGGAGGGTAAGGGAACGCGTAATTAACTACGTCGGTACAACGAATGCTTGCAAACAAACCCTTTTCCCACTCCCCAAATGCAGCCATTCCATAAGTTGGTGGAGCCGGTCTATCACAATCATAACCTGAAAATGATCGTGAAAATTTAATATTCTGCCTAAAAATTTATTGTAACGCCTCTTTTTTTCACAATAAACTGCTATTTATCACTTTTATTTACCTAGCAAACAAACAATTGTATTAATAAAAAAAATTTTATTAGAAAGCAAAAGAAAATATAGTATTTTAATAGTGAATTAAGAAGACTCAATCTTAACAACTATTTAGTAATCAATCTCTTTTGATTTATAGTTTAGTAAAAGAAAACTATGGACCATCTATGCTGCTATTTTATATTACATCTTGTCAACATATTTGCATAAACAAAAAATTACTCTTTTATACTAAACAATACACAAATGCTAATAAAAGGGAAAGATACTTACGAACAACATACACCATGAAACTGCAGGTAGCGCTGTTTCCAGCTGCGTCGTATGCAACATATGTTACAAGATATTCTCCATACGTAAACGTATCACCTAAGAGAAAAGACACGTTAGTATGTACAAACTTTTACTTGAAGAATGAAATTCATTGCAGTTTACAAAATATAAAGTTTAAAGGAGAAGAAATGGGAGTTTTAAAATGTGCTCCAAAAACTTTCCACACCCAGTTATATCACTTAGCATTACACCTGACTGCACAAAAGACTTATGTAACTGGAAAAGAAAATTCTTAGTCATTTAAAATGTTTGTGCCAACTAGTAAAACGTCACCTAGTCAAAACCCCAGTGTGCACCACTGACTTAACAAAAAAAACACATTGCTAACATTATTGATAGTATATATTTATACTTTTGCTTAGTTTGTGAAGTGTGTGCTAAAAATGCTCTGAATATTTTTTCAAACTATGCAATGTCACCTAAACTTATCTATTATATTATTACAATATTATATTGTCAATATTATATTGTATTATTAATATTATATTATATCAATTACGCAATGTTATCTATTACAAAGTATAAAGTTTAACACAAAAACATCAAGAAAGTGCTCTATGCAGAAGTTTGTAATCTTATTAATTCTTTATCTTTGCCAAAAAATCACTGATAAACATGTATTATTTCCACCGAGTGAGTTGACAAGTGATCCAAATTACCACTGTGTGACACTATGCCGTATGTCCTATATATGACATGATAAGCAGGGCCGGATTACGATCTGTTGAGGCCCCTAGGTTAAGGAGATTAAGGGACGGACACAGCCACCCTGTAACTCACCCGCACCCAGCTTGAACATTTTACTCGTGATACTTGTTATTTATTTATTATATTTATTATATTTTAACAACATTTACATAGCTTGAAATAAACTTATTGCAAATTCTTAAAGTAAAGTAGAATATATATAGAAAATCCTATAGAAAATAAAATAGGAATAGATATCTTTTGTTTGTCAAAAAAATTTCTTTAAAAAATGCCACTATTTCACTATTGATTGCAAACCAAGTTAATACATAATTTAACACAATCTGAGGTGGAAAACAGATTTTTTTTACCAAACATTACCAAAACTTGAGACCCTCCAAACTTGAAGGGTCCTAGGTTGCAGCCCAGCCTAGCCTACAAGATAACCTGGCTCTGGTTGTAAGGAAGTTCAAATATCACTGTTCAAGTACCAATATTGTACTACATAGATACACCTGCTGATTTTTTGTGTATATGATGTTTCAAGAGGTAAATACAGCGGCTCAAAGTTTTCATCTCTGATGAAACTCTTCAAAAACGCATTCAGATGAAAATCTCTTTTTTCTAAATTATTCCTACTTCCAATAAAACCAAAGTAGAGGTACATTCCGCTTGGAAAGTCTTTTTACAGCCTAGAATGTCTTTTTTCAACTAACAACATGGGTACATTCCACTTGGAAAGTCTTTTCACTGCCTAGAATGTCTTTTTTCTACTAACAACATAGGTACATTCCACTTGGAAAGTCTTTTCACTGCCTAGAATGTCCTTTTTTAACTAACAACATGGGTACATTCCACTTGGAAAGTCTTTTTACTGCCCAGAATGTCTTTCTTCTACCAACAACATGGGTACATTCCACTTGGAAAGTCTTTTCACTGCCTAGAATGTCTTTTTTCTACTAACAACATAGGTACATTCCACTTGGAAAGTCTTTTTACTGTCTAGAATGTCTTTTTTTCTACTAACAACATGGGTACATTCCACTTGGAAAGTCTTTTCACTGCCTAGAATGTCTTTTTTCAATTAACAACATGGGTACATTCCACTTGAAAAGTCTTTTCACTGCCTAGAATGTCTTTTTTCAACTAACAACATGGGTACATTCCACTTGAAAAGTCTTTTTACTGCCCAGAATGTCTTTCTTCTACCAACAACATGGGTACATTCCACTTGGAAAGTCTTTTCACTGCCTAGAATGTCTTTTTTCAACTAACAACATGGGTACATTCCACTTGAAAAGTCTTTTCACTGCCTAGAATGTCTTTTTTCAACTAACAACATGGGTACATTCCACTTGAAAAGTCTTTTCACTGCCTAGAATGTCTTTTTTCAACTAACAACATGGGTACATTCCACTTGAAAAGTCTTTTTACTGCCCAGAATGTCTTTTTTCTACTAACAACATGGGTACATTCCACTTGGAAAGTCTTTTCACTGCCTAGAATGTCTTTTTTCAACTAACAACATGGGTACATTCCACTTGAAAAGTCTTTTTACTGCCCAGAATGTCTTTCTTCTACCAACAACATGGGTACATTCCACTTGGAAAGTCTTTTTACTGTCTAGAATGTCTTTTTTTCTACTAACAACATGATTCTACGACTCCAGACAGATTTAAGTATGAATGAAAGCTTCAGAGAAGTCAAGGATATCTATTTCCATTCAAATAAGGTTTCAATATGCCATTATATATATAACGTACCAGACGAATGAGACTGATCTATGTAATCAATGCCGATGTTATCAACAAATATTGGTTCGTCCCACTCAACAACCACCAAACTTTCATCTGGGCTGACTATTACAATGTCTTCAGGACAGTAAGACACTTCGGGTGGAATTTTATCTGCAAAAAAGAAGTCATTATTATAATTACAATGTTAACAATATGTCATAAAATCTTATAAAAAAGGAATGAATGGCACCTGCTGGCCTTCAAACATTTTCTGGAATTAGTTAAGAGATTAAAAATATTTATTCATTTTTTATAAATAAAAACACACTAGTAAAGTTTACTGCATAACCTGAACCAAATGTCATTAACATATTAAAACAAAGTTTTTGACCAAGATTTGGAAGTATTCTGCATGTGAGAGATGGCATATGTGAGTGGGGATGAACACGTTGGACCAGAAAGCGAATTTGAATTGAATCGAGTTTGTCACTTTCAGACTCGAATCAAACCAAATTTCCACATTTTCCCGTATTTCCATATGAGAGATGACATATGTGACTTGCGATGAACATTCTGGACCAGAAAGTGAATTTGAATTGAATCAAATTTGTCACTTTCCGACTCGAATGAAACCGAATTTCCACATTTTCAAATCAGAAACGAATTTGAATTCAGGTTTAAAGATTTTGAAAAAATTTTCCTTTATAAAATATTAAAAAAAGCGGTCACACATAGATCAAGATAAACTAAAAAAGCTAATGCATATTACCTGATATGCTTCTGCAATAAAACTCAATAATTTGTTAAAAAATTATAAAAAATAGATATCAGTGCTAAATTGCGCTGACTTTATGTTTCAAACATTTCAATGATAAAGAACGTATGTAGCTGAAGTGCTGAATTATTTGAATCTATAATTTTAGAATGACATCGAATTTGAACTAAAAAAACTCGTGTGGATAGAATATAAAGTAAAAAAAACTCGTGTGAATCGAATTTGAATGTTCGATTCTCATTCCCTAGTGTGAGTAGTGTGAGTAAATCCCACACCAAGACCTCACTTTAGTGAATGAAACCACACTAGTCAGTCATGCGCAGACAGTTCACCTAGCAACATTATGCAGCAAATAATTAAAAAAAACTCAAGAAAAGTTCTGAAAGTAGAGAGAATTCCAGATTTTTAATGCAAATATTGTTAAAATTGAAAACTTTCCAAAAAATGCTAATGGAAATAAAAGAATGAAGGTTGTAACTTCAAAACACTCAACCGTAGCAATGGCAGAAATTTCGCAAATGGACCGCAATGATCAAGCTGCTTATAAATTAATACTGAGTTACCAACGATTATCAATTTTGATATCAAATGCTACTAAATTACTAAAAGCACAACAAAATGATCACTTCACATGACATCAAAATGATAATAGAAACATCTTGTCTACATACCAATTTGATTGTCACAGTAAGTACCCGTCCATCCTTCGGCACACCTGTCTCCACCACATATACTCGGTTTGAGTACTACTACCGGTTCACGTCGTACTGGTGGGTCCTCAAATTCTGCCCATAATTGTAGATCACCTACAAATGATATATAAAGTGACAACTACTGCTTTAAACATAGCCTTCAAAAATACCCTAAAATGAGCTACCTATACAGATACCATGAAGACTAACTATTAACAGTCTTAAAACTGTGTAAGGTCAAGTGAGAAAAACATTCCAGATAAAAGATTCTACAAAATAAACTAAAGTCATAAAGTAATAAAGAAGAAAAAGACGAAGAAGAAAATGCCAAATGCCAAATGGGTCTGGCGTTGGCATAGATGGACTCGGCATATATTTTTCTAACCTCACCACATAAGGATGACCTAGCTCAGCCGCCTTTCTTTCCCCAGTGCATGACCAGGTATCCAATTAAGGCTATGCTGACAAAAGAAAGTTGGCAGAAAGTCCAGTACAACTGGAACCTGGCTCGAAAACACTACGACATTCGTGTGATTCAAATCTAGAACCTCTGGATTGGCAGCCACGTGCAGAACAGCTAGATCGCTGCACTTTCCCGAAAAGTGTAGTGAAAGTTACTGTGAAACTTTGTAAAAAATCGTTACTCTCACATGTGGTACAGAAATTGCAGGAATTTTTGCTTATTGGACTGTTTAAGCTGCCTTGCATCTTTTTGGAGTCTAGTGTGGCGGCTGTTTTAAGGAAGGGTGACCATTTTAAAAGAAAAGGCAGAGAAATGGATTCGTGCATATTGCATGCTACCCTGAACATTCCCTTTAATTTATATTATTTGCACAAAAACTTTTGCAACACTTTGTGTTTAGCATGTTTGATCATTTTCTGCTAGTTTCTCAAACTGGCAACAGTTTTCCGGATTCAGCATAGCCAAGTGTTTGGTTATGTTACCCACTTTAAAAAAAAACACTTTCAGATTTCCACATTTTTGAAAACTTGTCTAGTCTATCAGATTTTGTATTGGAATCAAGTGATACATTTACATGGTCACTGGAACACAAAGTTTAAAACAACAGAACAGCAGAAAAAGGGCAGCTGAACGCCGGGTAACCGTCTTGCCACGTGGTGCCACAACGACAATAATACTGTAACCGTTACTGCAATGATAACCATTACCTCTTGGGTACTGGGCATAAGTACAGTTTCCGTCATTGTACATGAGTTGAACTGTTTCGCTATCAAGTGCATAACTGTACAGGTTAACTCTGGAGAGTTCCCCGTTGAACTGCGGCTTATCCTTATGATCTGCTCCGAGTATCATCCAAATTCTGCACAGAAACACAAAAACTTATTAAACGAAAAGCAAATGTCTGAAATAAGGCACAAATGATTAGTACTTGACTAATGTTAGTGAATAGTAGGGGTGAGCATTCCCTAGAAGAAAGCAAATTTGAATCGAACTCGAATCCAACCAAATTTCGAGATTTCAAAAATTCAGTTTTAGAGATTTTGGAATAAATTTTCGAATCACTAATAAAAAGCGGTCTAGCAAAGATAATGCATATTACTTCATTTTGTTCTGCAATAGCTAATAATTTGTTCAAAAATTGTGTACAAAAATTGCAGTTAAATTGGGCTGATTGCGGGATGTTTCAAACGTTTTAATGATAAATAATGTATGGATTGCTGTGCTGGATTATTTGAATGTATAATTTAAGGTTTGAATTGAATCGAAAATAAAAAAACACGTTCGATTCAAACGTTTGAGGCTCACCCCTAGTGAAACGTTGCATTAATTACCGAACTCATAAAAATGACACAAATTTCTCATCAATAAACCAAAGTTTCTCAAATTAACCAAAATCTAAAGCATGACTACTGTTGGATTGCAAATCATGTTTAAAGCGATGACAATACTATTTAACTACTAATCTGGAATGCGAAGCATTATGTTCCTCGTTTGCACACATGAACATTTTTGTTTGCTCATAGGCAGAAGGTACAAAAGTTAATAACAATCTATGTTACACACTTGCGTTGGTTCGTAAAACCATTGAACTAGAACCAGAACTATGACAAATCACGGCAAAATAGGCCTCTTTATAAGTTTGCTTCGCACGTGTGTACTCAAAAACCAAAACTAAGTTATATAAAATTTACTCCTTAATTTAAACTCCATGTAATTCTTTTCACAACCAGTAAACATTTTCAGTTTTTCAATATCAATAAATGACAAAAGTAAACAGAAAAACTCGCTGTAGTTTTAAATACAGATATGCATATTTTTGTGAAAAGCAGTGAGTTAGTAAAGCAGCAAGTCACTTACTCATTAGTGAGCATCCCTCCATCAAGATAATCATCACCTGATTCATAAACAGCACCATCCAAGTAATGCTAAAACAACATCAAATAGAAATAAGTAAAGAAAAGAATTTTCTTTTTTCTGTTTAATGAATTACTACATCAATTATGTATCATGAAAATGTGACAACCACAGAGTTTTAAGATGCATAACTCATCCACATGCTTAAGTAAGAATCCGGCTCTTTTGTCGATTAGCAGTTCAGTCGCTCACATGACAAGGAGTGAAAAACATAAGACAAGAAGAAAAATGATATGAAAAAGTCACAAAAAGAAAAAGCAAAAAAACGCGATTCATTAATAAAACACTAACAATGTCATCATCTTGCTTTTTCTTCATCAAGCCAATTGACTACAGTACGATCTGCTTATAACAAATTTAAAGGAACAGTTAAAACTTGCTCACTATAACCTAGTCTCATTACAGCAGAGATCAAAGGTATAAATGTAAGCTGCCCTCTTGTCATACCATCAATTTAATATGTTGAATGGGGAAATACTGCCAACGGGCTGTTAATATCAATGTGTAGGTGGCTGTATGCTGCAGCACTTTCAACAATCCAATTTGTTTTGCAAAATATGCATGGAGTTCTGTTACATCAATTGTTATTAGAAACTGTTTTATGACAGATAAAACACATTTCCCAACAGTGTTTTAGTAAATAATGTAAATCTGTCAAAGTCGAAATTAGCAAATTTTAACATTATATCAAGAAAAACTATTTTGGTATTTGATATTATGGAAAACAAGCTACATTTTGTTTTTCATTTGCAGGCTTTCATCGTGACTGACATTAGCAATACTAAATTAGAAAGTGTGAACAATTTTGCACGTCCAGTGGGAATTGAGCCCAAGACCTTCTGCTCCATGGGCAGCTATACTAACAATTACAACACAGAGATACGCTGACTTTTCAGACTCAAAAAATACATTATCAGCCAGTAGAGGTCTCTCAATGGGGAATCACAATCCACGCTGTATCAAAGATGCATAGAGATGTAATACCTGCCAAACACCACCATCACTCGACCAAATAAAGCAGCCGTGGTGCCAGTAAGCATCGTTGACCGGAGACGACACGTCAAATCCATCCGAAGAACCAGCCTGATCAAGGTTAACTGTCAGTGACTGCTGCTTAGCTCTGAACATTGGATATGGATTCCCATTGCTTGAGAAGAAAAATAATTAATTTTATTTTCCAGCATTACTAATTTATAATGTACACTAAGCCAGCTCAGTATTATTAGAAAAATATACTGCATTTGAAAATGTATAGCAGCCTCTCTAAACCTGCTAAGAGTCCCGGCAAAATTTAAAATGCCCTAAACTAAAATTTGTCTTTATGAGAAAGCCATAGCCCATCTAAAAAACATAGGAAGATGACAGTAAACAATGACAATGAACTGTAGGAATGTAACGACATTATAGCATCAAAAAGTAAAAAACAATAGTACAACAATACAGTACAAACAAAACAGTACAACAAATGATAACAGTAATTAATAATAATAATAATAGTAAGACAAAACAAATACAATTTCTTGTAGCCAGTTATACAAAATAGAAACTTTTTTCACATAGAAACGTAATAAATGCTTTACTAAGCAAGAACTCATACAAAACTTAGCTGTATGATAAGATAAACTATTACACGAAAGTAAAAATAGCTAAAATTTCTATCAGTGCGACAGCCATTTCAGCAATGTCTGTTGAAACAAGTTCAGATAAATTATATAAGTTTGAAACAATGAACAAAGCATTGGCAGCGTACTTTTCACTAATTAAGCAAAAGTTTAAATTAGTTTATATTATCAATAAGAACAATAATGCTTTTTTGTTGAAATGGTGCACACTGGAATGATGCAGTGCAATTTTACTGGCGGGCGACACAGTAAGCGTAATGCTAAGTAATATAATTTTGCATAGAAAGTTTTATGGGATAAACTTTTAAACACCCTTTTCTTTCCCTTTAATGGTTATATTAGCAAGGAGCGATTTTGAAATTTTCGAATTCGATTACAATCTTGTTCTTGTAATTTGATATCACGATTAACCTTTTGCGGTAATTTTTTAGTGTTTTAGCCATATTTTGCAAACACTGCGGCGCTGAAATGTAGCCTATAAACTTCTTCACGGCTTTCGTCGCTGTCTGCCATTTTCATGCAAGCAAACCATTTTTGCAGACACATACATTCATTAACTACTCTCTGACTATGTCAACTACGCATGTCACGTGAAAGCGAATAAGAAGTCGCAGTTTGCAACACGTCGTTTGCAACTGTGTGCATTGTGTAATGCGAGGAAAACGAAAAAATGCGGGAATTCCGTTTCTTTGTGCTAAAATACTGCCTTTTAGTCAGTGTGTAACACGTATATTTTGCTCTTGATTAACTGAATATCTGTTTAATAGCTGATTATATTGATTTATAAGTGGTTCTAATCTTGATTAATTTGATTAATCTATTAATCGTCCATCACTAGGTTATATATCAACATTATCACCTTAGTTAAAAACTAGTATAGCTCATACCCCGGGTTTTGTCCTGCCAATGTTATGTATGTTCCCGGGTTGTTCTCGTAGGCAAATCTCACCCACCAGCAGACAGACAAGCCCGTCAGATTCGCGTAGCCAAACAGTTCCGTTTTGCACAGTGAATCTCCACAACCCGGAAAACGGAGATCGAAATCGTTATCCTTTTCCTTCCCACAGTCTTCGCCATGGTAACCAGGTGCGCAGTCGCAGGTGTAACCATCCCAGCCGTCGATGCAGGTTGCACCGTTTTTACAGTTGTTATCAATACACCAGTCAATTGGAGTCTATAACAAAAACTTTTACATTAAAAACTGGTTTATGTACATCAGCTGCCCAATATTAGCAGTTGTCTAGGCCTACTTTAATATGTCCTTAATAGCATTCTTACTGCTTAGTTTATGCAAAAAAACTTAGCATAGCTGCGATACTAACCATAAATAAGATAGAAGATAAGATCAGATGACAGGATCAGAACAGATCGGGTGAAATAGTATAGAATAGGACAAGATATGACATGACAGGATAGGTAGATTAATTATATGGATGGATTTCATGCAAAAAAAATCTGAATCAAATAATCACAAAATATGCTTTATCTTGTACTGTAGGTAAGCAATGAAATGCTTGGCAGCAGCAAATGAATGAAACACTCGCTTGCACCTTGAGCAAAATGCACATCATTGCTTTAAGTTTGCACGTAGAGTAAATGCGCTCATTATATCTTACCGTAGACCTGTCTTTAAAAATTAAAATTTTTAAATGTCTGGCAGCAGACATATTAACAAAAGTAGAAACATTTGTGTGCTTTCATAGCAAAATCGTCCATTAGTCGACAATTGAACTTTTCTAGCTATTCGCATATCCCGAATCTTCATTTCATGTGGATAAATTTTATACCAAGCTCATCACTCTATGTTATTTCTAAGCTGAGATAATCCACGTTGAAGTTGAGGTGCAGGCCACGCATAGAAAAACATAACATTGAGAAACATCGGCTGTTAAAGTGTTTTTTGTTGCATTTCAACAAAACACTTAGCAACTGCACAAATGTTGGTTGCTACAGACTTTGCAAGAACACATTGATGTTATGTTTAAATCCAGTAGATGGCTCTTCCTGACAAAGATCTGGGCTTAGCAGAGGAAAAAACACGAAGCAAAATGACTGCTTCCACGAGCTACTATCAGAGTTTCAGAATACAAGTTTTTTTACAATTGCAGTACTAGTTTCCAGCCGGAAAAGTAGGTGCAGAGTTATAAAATTAGATTTTTAGTATTTTTTAACATTTTCTTGATAATTTGATGCTAGAATATAAAAGTCCAATATATTTAGCTGTTGTCTTACAAAAAACAAAAAACAGACTTTTGACCAAATTTTTGGTGCATTCTACTTTGTAGTATCATAACATAGTTATAGTTATGATGACTTACGGACGATTTTGGTTTGCAAGCACATGTTTAATGAATAAATGAGTTGAAGCTTATCAAAATGACAAGCTAAATCAACAAAACAAACAGGTGAGTTAATGATGTAACGTAAATTGAAGAATGTAAGTGAATAGATCTCGAAGTGACAGTATTGTCTCACCTCACAATCAGTGCCCGTGTACTTGACTTCACAATCACAAGTGTAACCACCAATGAAAGTTGTACATGTCCCATTGTTCATGCACGGGTCGGGGTCACAGTAGTCAATTATTGTTTCACAATCTTTGCCAGTGTAACCTATCAGAAAAGTTTCCTTTGCATGACTTGTGATGGTTTTCATAAGTGACGTTCATGCCAAAAAATCAATAATAATAAACACACTGAGCTATATCTCAACAAAGCAAGCAACAAAGTAAAATAAAGCTACATAAGTGTGCGCAGTACGTCACGTATAAGCTAAAATAGGAATCAATAGATAAAGGCTTGCAGATGATCAATAACAGTTGCTTAACGTCTTAGAGAAACAGTAGAATAAAATGCAATAGCAAAGAAAGTCTGTATTAAAACATAAAAAATTTTCGTTTTAAACAACCAAGCTTTCGAATTTTAAAAATACTTCAGGGTTCTGAAATTGAAAAATATGGAATGAATAAAAATATTAAAACACAACTAGCTAAATAGTTAAAATATTTTAGTACGTAGCAATTTTTTTAATTGTTTGGCTGGTCTTTCAAGTGTTTTTATTCAACCGGCTAAACTGTTAAAACACTTGCCATTTACTAAAAAAAAGTAGCAAATGTTTTAAAGTGTGGCTGACTGTATTTAGTGTTTTTATTTATTTGATACATTTTCAATTTCAGAACCCTGAATTATTTTTAAAATCTGAAACTTGGATGTTTAAATAAAATTTTATTAACTTTAAAATAAACTTTCCATGCTGTCGTTTGTTAACAAATGGACCCAGTGACTATAAATACGTTTTTGAAAAAAATAGCATAACAATGATTCAAGTACTGTAGGCTCATAATAGTTAAGATATTACATATTTTTCTACATAAATCCCCCCAGAAATGTTTACACAATCAGTGCTTGGAAAGTCTGAAATGGAAAAATTAAATTAATTAAAATGGATTAATTAAAATGGAAAAATAAAGACGAACGGAGACGAATTTCAGCTGAGAGCTGGTTAATTGAAATGGAAATATTGACAAAGATGAACGTTGTGGAAATACAGCTCTATACAACTAAATCACAAACGTGACGTAATCGATTTAGCAATGTTTAATAAAGTTACAGCACTATTTTTAATGAGGTTGAGAATAGCTGACATGAATAGCCCATACCAAGCTTAGTATTTTATAATTAACCACTTCTCACATGTTTCACTCCTTATTCTGTTCCTACTCATTTCTTGTACTACCAGATTACACAGTGCTCTGTTTGTGAAGTAGCTAAGTTCAACTTACCGAGCAAACATTCGCACTCGTAATCACCGGTAAGATCTACACAGGTACCATTATTCTGGCAAGGTTCCAGGAATTCACACTGTGGAATTGTTTCATTGCAATTATCACCTCTATATCCGGGAGCACAACTAAACATTCAAAAACATACATTAACAGAGTTGTACAGCAAAGGCGCAAATTTCATTAAGACTTCATGTAATATGTACAAAAATGTTTTAGTGTGCACGGTACACTGAGAATGTCTACTTGTGTACTTTGTAGACATTTGCTTCATTTAGCAATTAGATAAGAGCATAAATAAGATAAATCACATTTTTTGTGTCGTAACATTTTCTCAGTTATAGCATAAAAGTGTTCCAGTTTTTTTTTAAACAAATTATCTCTTTACTTATTTATTTTGGAATAAAGAGGAGTTTCTCTCTGCAAAATTTACTCGCTTCTAAATAAAAAACTATTTTCTGTTAAAGCACAACAAAACATTCTTCATGAATAAAGCTTTAAAAAAAATCACTTTGAGATTTTGTATCACTTGCGAACAGCCTTATTGCACAGAGAGCTTATATTAACCATAACACTGTATAAAACTTGTAAATTTAAACTCCGATGATGACTGTTAGGTAGAGCCAATTTGATGGTAGGTCCTTTGAAACAAGCTTAAATAATAATAGGCAATGTTTAAAAAAATAATCAGAACATTGGCACTTTTCACAAACTTTTTTTGTCGAGTTAGTGGTGCACATTGGGATGGCGATGGAGTTCCGTTTTACCAGGTGGCTTGAATATTTTAAGATATTAGGAACTTTCTTTTCTAGTTACATAAGTTTTTCAAACAGGTAATTGTAATGCACAGTAATACAACTGTCCATTTGTAGGACATACTTCAAAATTGCTATTAACCATAAAGGCTCTTTCTAATAAAAGTTTACTTGTAGGACAATACTCCTTTTTCACATTATACTGCACCCAGTTATTTGTGTAATTAAGGTGTGACAAACATGCAAATCTTCACTGCCTGATTACTGCCTCATCTCAAATGATTATCTTTGATAAAGAACTATATTTTGGTCCCATAACAGTCACCCCAGAAGCCCAGTATCTTAGTGTCAGAAGCCGGCATGGCGAGTATTAAACTACGTAAAACGTGAACAATTGGATGGAAATGACATTTTCATCTGTAATCGTCAGTTTTCATTTATCCAAAGTGTGTATTAGATGGCATATTGTTTGTCATTTCCAAAACACTTTGCATACCCTTCCTTGATTGCTTCCTTCCAAAAAACTCTCTGTTCAATCAGCATTTGAAACAACTAGCTTTGCATTTAACATTTAAATGACCAAATTAAAGTGACTAAATAGCGAATGTACATACGTGCACAGGTAATCATTGATCAAGTCAGTACAGTTTCCACCGTTGAGGCACGGCTCAGACTCGCACTCGTCGATGTTGATGGAACAGTTCTTTCCGTCAAATCCCGGTACGCATATACACTCAAAGTCTGGGAAACCAGGATCGGACGGCGGCAGCGATACGCACGTTCCATTGTTTTCACAAGGATAAGGTATGCAGTAATCTATGAGGTCCTGAAATATTGATTGATTGATTACTACTTATTTCACTATAATAAAGCCATAAAAACATAGAATTAAAATATTTACAATGACTGAATTCACAAAAGAGTGTAAAAAATTATTTTCGGAATTAAAAAGCTGCTGCCTTAGACTACATAGTAGCATTTTGTTCTCAAGTACTAGAAGTACAATAGACCAATGTTAACAGACATAGTAGAGATATGGACATATATCAAAATAATCAAAAGTTTTAGTACTTCTGAAAACAGCTATAACTCCACAGTAGAACAGCAACACTAATTAATGACGTAATTAATAACAATGACTAACTATTTAATTGACTTAAGCATTGCACCGAACATTTGCTAGTTCCTCTTAGCATTGTTACGATTTAAAACAAAACTAACATGTTTATTTTACCCTAATTGCTATTAACATACCGAGCAGTTCCTGCCAGTATAACCAGGTGCGCAAGTACAAGAATAATCATTTATCAACTGTTCACAAGTAGCACCATTTTCACACGGATTAGGGTCACAGAAGTTGATTAATATTTCACAGTCCTTTCCTAAAAACAATCAATCATTTGAGTTTTAACTAGAGTTAAGTGATTTATATGCATACTCTAAATTCTGTGCACATTACGATTGTGTGAAAACTAACTGACGTCTAACATAATGTCAATCATTTTCGTTGACTGCCCAATCAGCGTGCAAGTTATTTCACACCCCTGCAGAGCTTGATTAACGCAGGTACATTCGGGACATTTAGCTACAGCTTCGTCTAACACTGCTATGAAAAATGCTCAGCTTTTCATTAGTTAGCAGGAGAAATATTGGCCTGGTTCTAGATTTTATTATTGGTCAATTGAAATTGCAAATGAATTAGTGGAAATATATTCGTGCATCACACAGCAACAGATTTTCAAAGTTTTCATAACTACGAGAACTTTGTGGGCCAACTTCTTCGTTAGAAAATGAAGAAGCCGACTTTGAAGGAATTTTTGTAATTTTTGCAAATAAACAGACTTGTGTGATTTAGAAAAGTATACTTTTTAATTTATTGCTAATTCACTTATATAAATTAATATTTTACAATATTTTTTCTAATTTTTAACTGCACAAAGGAATTTAGACATTATTTTGTTTTTAATATTCATTAAAAACCTTTGCAGTGCATAGTAAGCGATGACTCATACTTCTATACCAGTAATACTACACCCATCGGTTAATAGGTTCAGTCGGTTAATTGGATCAAAACACATCTGTCCCAAAGTGAGTCTATTAAGTAGCGCCTACTGTACATTGAAAACCAACTACTAAAAGTATGTGGTTCCATGCAGTTTTCAGTTTCTAAAGTATTCTTACCTTCATAACCTGGCACGCAGATGCACTCATAATCATTAAACAGTGTGATACATGTCCCACCATTCTCACAAGGATCGCTCAAACAATGATCTATCTCAGACTCGCAGTTTACTCCAGTGTAACCTGTAACAAGAAAAAAACAATTACAGCATTTCAATGAGCAGAATTAGCAGACTACATGCAAAATAACTTGTAAACACTTTGCCTGTACAGGCATCAAATGTTTTTTCCATTCAATTGAGTCAAACACTCAATTTCCTAACACATTAAATCAACACTTAATGACTAATGACAATTGCTACTTGACGATTTCTCCACTTTACTCAATACACTGTTGTTCTGAAAGTTTTTTGTAGTCTTTGAAAAAAGGCATAATAAAGCAAATTTGTTATCAATTTGTCAGTGGAGCTAATATAACCAATGACTATTGTTAAAGCAATAGGCACGATTAAAGCCTTAAGCTTTAAAGTTTCCTAACTTATATAATCAACAACTATCGCTGGAATGTATTAAAAGCTTACATTCTGCCAGTGCAAACTTGGTAGCAATGTTCACAACTCATTAACATTTGTGTTATCAAACAAACAAGGTTTGCAAAGTTAGTAACAGTAGACAAAAATATAATAGAAATAATAATGAATTACTTTTCATAAAAAAGTATACAAAAAAAATACAAATGAAAAATTAAAAAAATACTCAACTTTTCAGAACCAAGCATTGATTTTTTTGAGTGACATGCCATCAGAATGCATCCCAGGATGCATCTAGAAGTGTGGTTTCATTAACAATGTTTTACCTAACATCGCACTTTGTTAAAACATACTAAGCTCTTATTGCAATACTCACAGTCAACCAAACTTACCTTCCAAGCAAACGCATTGATATTCTAGAATGCCCGGTACACTTTCACACGTAGCATTGTTGAAGCACGGGTCAGAATCACAGAGATCAATAGGAATTTCACAATCCGTCCCGTTGTAACCCGTCACGCACTGACACTCGTACGAGTTTACACCCGGAATACATGTACCATTGTGCTGACAAGGTTCGTCCTCGCACATATCGATCAATGATTCACACTAAAAGATTCGCAAACTGTTCATGAAATCTTCTTAAGGGCAAAGGTATGAAAGCATTAAACGCAGTATTCATCACATAGGTGTTATTGGCCAATATATTATATATGCAAAAAAATTAAAAAAATCACACAATTAAAATCAAAGAAAATCAAAGAAATCCCACAACATTTTGAACTACCACTACAGTTCTTCTTCGGGTGAACGTAAAAAGAGGAAAAAGAGAAAAACATACAAGAAATTACTAAGCCTACTAAACTTATTGTATCAGGTGACAGAACATGGATAGTCTAATCTTAGGTCTCCGGTTCAAGACCTGACTGGTTCACAATGTTTCAGCATCGCTTTTCTTTCATCAACTCATTACCGCAATGGGAAAAATTGGTTGAGAAATAAACTGCGTGTTTTACGAACATTCTGGCATTCATAGTCATAATCTTACTAATAATACTAAACTAATTTTTTGGAGTTTTTTGTTTAGATTATTAATATAAAAAGGATACCACACTTAAAAAAATCGAAACTATTATCTAAATTAGAATCTATTCTAAAAAGATTAAGATAAAGAATCCTGACTTTTAAAACACAACATGTCATTGTATCACGTTAATCCAAACTTACTCATAAATGTGAATCAAAGCATGTACAAATTCTTACTATTACTAATAACCATTAATTATTTATAATTATAATTCATAATTATAATTGCTACTAATATTAATTAATATTACTTACTAGATCGCCCTCCCAGCCTTCCTCGCAAACACACTCAAAGTCGAGTATCAACGGAATGCATTCAACTAGAGAAAAACAAATTCTATATTAACTCTAACAGAGTTGGAAATTTAGATTGAGTGGATTACAAAAAATATGGGATTGTACTATATTAAAACAACATATTTGTAGCCTTTTGTTCTGTCAATCTTTTATAAACTACAAGTTAAAGTCAACAAAATGAGCAAACATGTTTGTTATCGTCAGCGGGTAAAAGAATCCAAGTCGTCGTAAAATTTCATTAGTTTGTTTTTGATACAATTTGGAACGCTAGTAATAAGAATCTGACATTCAATGGCATGGCTTAATAGTACATGTATCATAATAATACATACAAAGTAATGCATCATGTACCAGCTCAAAATAGCTATAATGAAAAATGGGTAAAGGCGGTCGTCGACTTACGCCCACAATCGGATCCCGTCATAATGCATTGTCGCAAGTCAGAAACGTATGTTCAAATGGTACATTCATATACATACAGCATTGCACGTATGCGTGCACAAAGTATGGCTGTGCTTAAGGAAGAATTTGTCAAAACAGACATCAATTTAAAATAAATTTGGTTAAAAAAATGGAAAGAAATGAGTTGTGATTAGTTTTATATAATTAATTAAATTGTGATCAGTATTAGTAAGTATCAGGGTCGTAATGTCAAACAATCGATACAGACAGTGATTTAAAATTAATTTGCTTAAAAAATCGAACGAATTATAATTAGTTTTATGTAATTAATTAAGTTGTGTTGGGTCGTAAAGTTAAACAATGAAAAGTTGCATCGGTCGTAAGTGAACTGAACTACCTGTAGTTACCTTTCATGAATACAGAAGGTTGACAAGTTAATAAGCAAAGTATTTCAAAATCAATACGAAATTTTCTAGTACCTGTATTGTTCTCTATACATGGATAGTTTTCGCACAAATCAATAAACTCTTCACAGTCTTTGCCCTGGTAGCCTGAGCCGGTGCAGTTACAGAAGTAGTCAGCAATCTGATTCTCACACTCTGTACCATTGCGACAAGGATTCGGATCACAATTGTCTATGATCGTCTCACAACTGAAATAACATGTATTTTATTGATGAAATATTGATTTACAAATGAAATAACGGAAAATTATAATCATATAAACTCAGGAAATCAACACTAAATTAAAAATTCTGAAAAAGTTTTTGATTCCGTCGAGATTCGAACTCAGGTCTTCTGCTATCTAGGCAGCTATGATAGCTACTGCACCACAGAGTCATGCTACCGTTCAGACTTACTACAAGATATACTATTCACGAGACTTTTTTAAAAAGTAGTTGCTGGTGACTGAGTTTTATTCGAGGTAAGATAAGAATATTAACAAGGTTCAATTTCATTTCAGAAAATCACAGCAGCAATTCCAGTCTTGGTGCAGAGTTTTGGGTAGTTCAAAAAATCAATAAGCCCACATACTGGTCTCCCGTATAGCCTTCCAAGCAATGACAAGTGTACTCTAGAACGCCGGTCCATTCACAAACGCCATAATTCAGGCACGGCAAATCGTCACACGGATCTATAGGAATCTCACATTGTTTTCCTGTCCAACCTATAAAAGAAACATCATACGCATTCAGCAATGTGCCTATATGTATATCAAAATCAGTTTTCGTATACGTCGATTTGCATTAGAATAACTTCTTTTCGTTTAAAACGTACCAACTAACCAAAAAGTTATACAAAAAGAATTTCTTTGACCATTTAAGTTTTCATCATACAATCAGCAATGTGACTATATATAACATTGTATATTCGAGTTATTGTATACATTGAGTCTCCGTATTAAAACGACTTATTTCTCTTTAAAAAGCAGCAACTCGCCAAAAAGTATAAAAAAATAATTTTTTACATTCCACTTGACAACACAAGTTTTCATAAGAACCACATTCGTTAAAATGAGATTCAATGATGATGTTTTGAGCTAAAAATAAGAACATTGACTGACTTAAAAGCAAAAATGTGCAGGTGATAAGACAAAATATAAGAAAAACATTTTTAGTACTATACATAAACACTGTACAATACCATATAATACAATACCATAGTAAATCCAAATTAACTGGTTAATTACTGGTTAAATTAAAAATAAAGAAAATGAAATGGGCCTGTAGTTAGGTTTTTATATTTTTATTTTTTTATATAAAAAATATCAGCAAACAAGTTGCCGTCATGGCTGAATGATAATCCTGTGTAACACATTTTCACTTCTCATGAAGAAACAGCACAAACTAAATTTAGATTTAACCAAAATTGTCAGTGCTTCCGATTGCACTTGATTACAATTTGATGCCACTTGAACTATTTATCAAAAATAAAATGCATTTGAATCGAAGTAATTTCTGTCGGAAGGACAGCAATGATAGCAGCACCTTGTCTTGTTTCATATCTTCGAATGTCAGTTGCGCCATAATTTTGTTTTTCTTTGTATTTTTTTGGAAAATACTTCTTTCTCTGTAAGGTCACTAAAATTTTCACACTCACAGCTAAAAAATTATGGTCAATCGGGTTACACAAAACAAACAATGTTCACTTGGGCATAATTATAAAATACAAGTTTTCAAATTTTAAACTAAACTGTCGAGGTTTGTCATTGAAATAATATGTAAAAGTTTGTTTACATTTTTAATTTAATCTAAAATGTCAGCTCCCCTATAGCTTAAATTACTACTGCCCACCCACCCAGCATGTAATAGTAAATCAACATGCCCAAAAAACTCACCAGGTGGACATATACACTCGAAATCATTGACTAAATTATTACAGGTTGCCTCATTCAAGCACGGCTCGCTAAGACAATTATCAATGAGAGTCTCGCAACGAGTGCCGGTATATCCAGGTGCACAAATACAGGTGTAATATCTAGAGTGATCCACACAGGTAGCGTCGTGTAAGCAACCGTGGTCTATGCACTGGTCAACAACTACAAAACACATTTCAAATGACAACAAATTTAAAGAGTGTGCAGTGTACAGCGATACCGGGATTCATTATCAACTTGTGAAATGCAGTGCACACAAGGTTTTTTGATTTATCATTTATTCCAATTATATAGTCAATGTTCAAAATTCAGTTACAAGAACAATAGTTAACAATTAAATGACACACACAAAAAGTAACAAAGTGGCACTACTGTACAATATTTACAACTAGGACCCAAAGCTTTTCGTGTAGTATTATCATTTATGTAGATCTAGTTACGTGCATGGAAGACTAAAACGTTAGTCTTTTAAATCACCATCAAATTACTCAAACGGCTTAATTAGCAAACTGGGTGATCAGTTCACTTCGCCTAAAATGAGCCTTAAAGATTTTTATTATTTGCCAATTATTCACTATTTCATTATTCATTAAACGACAAAAGCTCGTTTCTGTAAGAGTATTAATTTAGTAGTATTACTGTAGTATTAATCGTTTCTGTAGTGTTACTCATTTCTGTAGTATTACTATTGTACCACCCTACCAAAAAGGTCAGTGACAGTACCAAAATGTGGACTCAGACTCACAGTAACTGATTAAATTAAACATTCGTGTATAGCAAGGTGCACCAGTACTTTCGTGTAACAGATGTATGTACTGTTGCCGTATAAATTAAATTATCACTATTTAAAGTTCTATTTAGAAGTTTGAACACATCTACATATTAAGTCAAAGTATAACAAGTTCAGTTCAATGGACAAAAACCTTGCACTGTAGTCAGACGGGTAGTTAAATAACTTCCTTATACAATCATTGTATGCTACTTTAAAGGAAGAAACAACAATTTTTCATATATTACTCAATTTTTATGCCGACAAAAGTATACATTTTAACACAGTTAATACTGCAAAAGCGTTTCTGATAATTAAGCTGATTAAGCTGATTATTTCTGGTAAGCGCGATAATAATTTAATAATTTAATTTCATATTAAGTTCTTGAACAATTGCGTTTCTGCAATAATGCCTGGCCGCGATTCACATGAAAAAACACTTTCTCATCTGATCTTGTCTTAAAAAGCAAATTTCATATCTTGGAAACTCTCATAAAGTATAAACTTGTTCTTAAAACTTCAACTGCGCATAACTTTCAAAAATATACGTTGTGATAAAGAAGTGGTGGCGTAATTTGATTATAAGTTGTTTTACGCAGACGTAAATTTAACAATGGAATAAAAAAGTAAAAAAAAATTTAATTTCAGCTGAATATAAGATACAGAGTTAGAAGACTGAAAAAAATTCAGCTTATAAGGGATTCGAACTCAAAACACTAGACTGCCATAATCCTAATGATCTTGGGAATTTTGCATTTTTTAAAGTTTCACTATCATACAAATACAGTAGGGTGAGCATTCTCTACCAGGAAGTGAATTTGAATCAAATTGAATTTGCGACTTTCGAATTCGAATCGAATCGACCTTCAGTATTTTGAATTCAAACTGAATTCGAACTGAGATTGAAAGATTTTTGAACAAGTTTTCAAACTACCAGTAAAAATTAGTCTTACAAAGATCACGCATATTACTCGATTTAGTTCTGCAGTAAAACCACTAATAATTTGTTTAAAATTGTACACAGAAATCGCAGCTAAATTATGCTAATTGGATGACATTTTAAACATTTTAATGATAAAGAACGTATGTGATTGAAGGGCTGTATTATTTGAATCTATAGTTTTACGTTCGAATCGAATTCTACTAAAAAAACTCGTTCGAACTCGAACATTCGATGCTCACCTCTAACGAACAGTTTAAAGTGTAAAAAAAGTCAGAACTGATGGGTGATGAGGAAAATGAATTCTATGATGAACTGGTCCTTGTGGCTGCTCGTTTACAGAGTTGCTCATCATTTTTGAAAAAAAGGTTTCTCCACTTACCACCCACAGAGAATGAATTGTGTTGAAGTAATACAGCTGAATTTTCTCTGTCATTTGACTTTATATTACACGAACTGTTAGTTTACAATTTAGTAAACGATTATGTTTACAATTTAGTTTACAATTATGTCTTGTTTGCTTCTCACAATGATGACTTTTGTATCTTTTATGCTGGTATTTTTATTTAACGGATTGTTGCGTGAGCATGACCTTAACTGTGTCGCAATGTTGAAGATGTTTGTGTCTGAATAAAGTCATTTCTTTGCTCAAGTGGGTGCGGACAGACATTTTTATTTTAAAAATTTGTTTCGCACTTCCATGAGAGATTGCTTAATACATGTTGATTAGTTATTAGTGATGACATACAAACTGTCATAATTAACGTACATACGACCAAGTATGTATGCAATCAATCCACAACCAAGAGCACATTTTCAGGTGCGGACAGACATTTTTATTTTAAAAATTTGTTTCGCACTTCCATGAGAGATTGCTTAATACATGTTGATTAGTTATTAGTGATGACATACAAACTGTCATAATTAACGTACATACGACCAAGTATGTATGCAATCAATGCACAACCAAGAGCACATTTTCAGGTAGGCGAATAAAGGCTTCCCAGCTTGTCAAGAAAAATGAACAAACTTACCTATGCAATCATTCTTAGATGAGGAGCCAACATCGATTGTTACTTCATGATCTTCACACCACTCACACCAGCGTGATCCGGGGTTTGGTTGGTACATGTTTAGAGGACAAGGATAGCATTCTTCCAGGCCATCACAGCTATAATAACCAGGCTCACAAGGCTCTAAAGATACAAGGTACATAATTAGGTACAAGGTAAAACAAAGAGATAAATATTTGTAAATCGATAAACACTTAATAACTAAGAAACACTGACCAAGAAAAATTGCTAAAACAAATTCAAAACAATTAACATTTTTCACGTTAGCAATTTTGCAGCTATTTTTCAATCATTTATATAGCCTAATACAAGCTATGAAACTATCAAACACAATGTAAAAAATTGGTAGTTACAATTTTTTAAAATTAATATTACAATGTACAAATTACAAATTACAGTGAAAGGTGCCATATTTTTGGACAGCACAAAGAATGAAAAAATATAATTCTCTAGAAATTGGGTTTTACAACTCGCAACATATTATCAATATTTTACGATTGCAAATTAGCCAATAGTATAAAACTTGCAAAACTTACAAAACTTACAATGGGCTCTGAATAATCGACTAATTGGATAAACAATGTTTTGAGAAATGCAGAGCAACTTCATATAACAAAAGAACGCTAGGATACTCACTCCTACAGTCAGAAGCGCTTCCGGATCCGGGCGATGCTGTCGTTGTTCCATCCGGGCACTCAGTACATTCAAAGTTCTGCTCCTCCTCGGAGTACCATCCGATGGGGCAAGTGTTACACGGAGCAAGTGATGTGTTACCATTGTAATAACCCGGCCCGCACATAGCTGAAAGAATATGACAAACGTATTAAACTTAAATGAAATAATGCAAAAGTTCCCTCATAATCATATAAATATAAAAACATCATAAAATACGATCACTGTGAATCACGACAAGTGTTGCTTGCTCTTTTGAGAAAGATATTTCTAATTTTCCCACACAATTGTCCATTTTCTCAAACCTTAAGCTTAAAACTACTAACATCAAACTGTAAAGTTTAATGTTGTACCAATTTATGTTACTTCCTCTTTGCCATGAATAGATGTCAGTATTTCAACACTTTATGCATGATGTACTACTTGTTAGCACTGTTTACAGTACTTGCGTCGCCACCTACTATAATTACTATTGAACTAATAGAAGTTTGGTCACCTTTGGTAAAGACTCTAAAAGAAAACATCAGTCCACAATACCAGTAAAATCGAAAAATTAGAAAAATTTTTAATACATAAAAATTTAGTGAAAAGTGGAGAATATAAAAAAATCACCTAAGTCTTCACAATGAGGTACCGATTGCAAGTAAACTGTAGCCTTTCTATGAAATTAGGCAAATTACTTAAACTTACGCAAACAATCCGAAGCGTTTTTCTTAAATGAGCCGTCAGTAGAAGTACCGTTGTCACATTCTACACAAGATACAGCAGCATATTCCTCACTGTAGGTGCCAACGGGACAGAACTCACACGTGTTGTTTGGTGTCCAGTACGTACCAGGCGTACAAGCCACTGTGATGAAAAAACTCAATTTTGGAAGAATGAAAGAACACAAATTTTTTAGGTCATATAATACAAAATTCAATTTGTAATGTGTATTTAAAATGAAGTAAAAAGTGTCAAAAAAGGAAAAAAATTAAAAACTAGCTGTTTTGCATCTGTTACAAAAATCTCATAATAAATAATGAAATGTTTTCTCAATGACCTTTAGAAAAAGTCGGCGGTTTTGCCCACTAGCAGTAGGGGGTTCAGACGAGGCAAGAACTACGATGGTGTAATGCTAAGCCTAATTTTAAAAAAAATCAGAACATCGGTAAACTAGTGCAGCGATTTATATATTTTTAGAAATTCACTTTGCAATTTAATGAAACATGGTAAAATTTTATGAAGCCAATAATTACAATCAGCATTTCGCTAAGTCACCCGAGTCATTTAGGCTCAAGTTTGGCTGAAAAGTCAGAATTGCAGCAAAGACTTTTGAGTTCGAAACTCACAATGAGCAGCTCTGATTTTCTGTTGCTTTTAGGCAAGATATGTTTGCTCATAGACTTCACTGGTGGAATATAAATAAACGGGACAGTGAAAAATAGAGTCAGTTCGTGTAGCTCCGAGTGTCTGGCTGCAATGGCTACAATGCTGAAACCATATATGATTGACAGATTTGTGGATAGCAGGGGATGAAATCAAGAGAAAATGCATCTCGCACACGCAGCTTCATCTTTAACTTCAGATATGCACAGGTGTAAAATGGATTTGAGCACCTTAATTGTCATCTTCAGCATTTGAGTATTTATGTCAAAGTAAGATGACAAATGAGACTAAAACAGTAAAGCAAAACTTACAGCAATATCCAAGATGTGACCAAGGGTCCGCTTCTGGCCGGTATATTTCACCCTCTTCACACTCCACATAGGATGAATTATTGTCAGTGGTGGAATCAGTTATATTAGTACAATTTATCTCCCTAAAATGTTTAAATCCTCCTATACAATGCACAGTAAAAGCTGACCGCAGATATATATCTGTATGTATTAGTAACAAAACTATTTTGAACAGCATTTCTATATGTAAGCCTACTTAATGTGTTTGTATTTCTATTTATGTATTTTATTGCACGACTTAATTACATTTTAAATTTAAAAGACCTCTAACAAATTTGACTATAAATGAACAATAATCTGTTGTTTTTATGGATGACCAGGCCAAGAAAACAAGAATGGGCGACTCCAGTCAAACAGAATTATTGACCAGAATGGGCTGTAGCACATGGACAATTGGAATCAAGGGAGCAGGAATACACATTCAACTAACAAACATATCCAAATTACGTTGTGTCTAGATAATCCATATGTTCAAACTTCCTTGCGTCCAAATGACCTAAGTGTCCAAAACACCATATGTCCAAATGTCCTAAATATCTAGTACCAAAATGGCCTATGTGTCCAGATAATCCTTAAATCCAAATAACGTAGGTATCCAAACTATTTTGTATATAAATTATCTATGTGTCCAAACTGCCTATGCCCAAATAACATGTGTTCAAAATGTTATGTGTCGAAAAGGAATTATTCATGTACTATGTCCTAAATAAAATTATTATTAATACATAACCTACATGTCCAACATGGCTATGTCAAAAACACAAACAGAAATATATTGGTTTACATTGGTAGTGGCTATCCAAAAATGTGTATTTGTATATTTTTGCAACTATAGCCAGGTTTTGGTAACAGAATCATCAAGTTAAGGATCCTAGTTCATGCATTTTTTAAAGGGTACAGCTATCTCATATGTTCATTTCTTGTTTTTCTTCAATAACATTAAATTAACTTTAATTTTTTGTGCTGTTTGTTCAAACAAAACATCTTGATTTTAAATCTTGAAATTTTAGCAAGAACTAAAAAGTGCATTAGAAAATTCTTTTAAACAAACTTTACCCATATATCACATCAACATCAATGACTATGTCATCAATTGCGTCAATAACCAAATCTCCACATCCTTCCACAAAGTTAGCTTGTGTGCCTACATCTGCCGAAACAACTATCTTCATCTGTATTTTAATCTAAAGAAAAAAATGGAAGAACTGAAGTGAAGTGAAGTGAAATATAGAAAAGCAAAGCGAAGTATAGCAAAGTGAAGCGAGGTGAAGTAAAGTAACACAAAGATTAGAAAAGGAAAACAAGGCAAAGTGAAATGGTGTGAAACTGCAAGTTTTTGGGCAGTTACACCTTGGTAAATGGGTACTAATAACTGGATGCAAGTATTTATAAAAATTGCATTTGTTTCTTTGAAACGCAAATAATAAATAGCATGCACCACAATCAGAGACGGGTGGACAGTGGAGTTGCAGTCATGTGGTTGTGGAATCCACACTAATTTTGCGGATTGCGGATAGTGAATTATGTGCGGATGTGTGGACAGCGGATTTTTAATGCCTAAAATCGCGGATTTTACGTGAAATTGCATCATGCAAAAGTCACTTGTGTAAGGTAAATTTTCAAGTGTTTGTACAAAAGCTTACCAAATTTCAGTTCGCTAAGCATTTCCTTTGCGCTTTAAAAGGCTTGTTGCCACATTAAACACCTTTCATCAGTATTTAATTTAAGATGTTCTCATCACCGCTTGCTTTTTTAAAGCATCCCAATATTTTACCTGAAAATTCTTAGACGTAAAAAATTGCTTATAATTACAAATATTACAATTTCTTACTCGAACCTACTATAGTTTGTGGTGTGGTGTGATGGGCATGATATGGTTGAGTGATGTACTGTGTACATCGTGCGGTGTGAGTTGTCGTTGAGGGTTTACAAGCAAAATTGGAGTCTGGCTAGTAATATATTATTGATTCGTGATTATAACTTCTAGCTTCACACAAAAGAAAACGTTATAGTGCACACCTAGCAAGCCTAATTGTTGCCTACATTTCTGCGGATAATGCGGATATTCAATTTTCACTAAATCTGCAGATTTTGTGGATGCGGATATGTACAGTTGCGGACTTTGCGGTTGTGGATAAACAAGAAAGCGATAACCACCCATCTCTGACCACAACACAAAATCTATAGATTTTAAAATTTTCTACAGAAAAAACACATAAATTAGAACTCGTGGCAATATGGCATCACCTCATTTCCATCAACCGTAACCGTAACCTCTTCTAACTTTGGATGGGTACCCGGAAGGCCATCGCAAGCATCTGCAATTATTGACTCAAAATTCTCCCAGGTGGCGTTGACAAACCGTTCTATGCATTCGTCATCAATGTCACCGTCATAAGTGAAAAACATTGTATACTGTATCCACTTGTCCGGACAAACAACATCTAGAAAGTACAAGTTAAAGGATAGTGTACATAGCTGAGCGGTGAAAAGATCAGAATTAAAGGAGAAGAACACGTAATTCTAAAGTACGTCCCAAAAAACATTTCGCAAAAGTTATTTTACTTGGCATTACACTTGCCCGTTTGAAAGACTTACGTAATTGGTTAAGAAAAAAATGTTAGTAATTTAAAATGTTTAAGCCAACTTGTAAAATGTCAATGGCTAACCTTCGCAATCAGTTCCTAGTGTGCACTAATGACTCACTCACCAAAAACATGTTTTTAATTTTATTGACAAGATACAGTAATTTATATTTTTGCTTAGTGAAGTTTTCGTTATGAATGCTCTGATTATTTTTCAAATTTTATGCAGTGTATTTAAACTTGTTTCAAACGACTCGCCGTTAAAATGGCTACGACTAACTGTCATAAAGGGACTTTAAATTTTCAAGTTTTTCACAGCTCTGCTGCTAACACAAGCTCCGTGTGCAATAAGACAGTCAATGATACAAAATTTTAAGATCAATTTTTGTAGCCATATGAAGGTAAAGGAATTCCTTGTGGTTTAAGTATTACAGAATAATATGTGCAAAAAGTATGTTATCAAAACTACATATCGGAAGTCAGTTCAAATAATTTTATGCACAAAATTACAAAGTTCAAAAATTTATTCTGTAATTCTCAGTTGCAGAACATCACAGGGTTAGCAAAAAAATGTGTAAAGGAAAAAGATAATTAATTTCTGTAAAGCTTAAGAGTAAAAATCTAACAAACTATTCTGTTTATTAACAAGTAATGATCAAATAATATAAAATTTCACAATTTTAAAAAATACTAACAAAATTACATGCTTTCTCACAACACTCATCATCATCATCTCTGGAGTCACCCGTTCTCTAACATGACCATGACGTCGGGCGTGTCACTATCACTTTAGCCCACTGCCCTGTCACTTGCAACCTCCCATGTCTCTGTGTTTTTGATATCTAATGGGGTGGTCGGTTAGGTGACCTCTGGTCTTTCGCCACTCTCTATTTTCATTTGTAATCAGTAGTTACATAATGTATGTTATTGTGTAAGATAAAGGGACAAATAAGTTTATCGAATTGAACTGAATTACTGGTGTGTTGACAAGATCTTTTTTGCATGAAACTGATGTAAGTAAGCAGCTGTCCTCTTTGAGGTTCCTTTTCTTTCTGCAGTGCTTTTTTCAAAACTAATTTTAATGGACTGTCGTCTGATAATCAAATGTAAGGTAAGCAAATGCATTTCATATATCATTTTGCATGAAATTCCATTGTGTGAGGAGTAGAAACCAACAAAATGATCAAATATAACGTAATTGCTGCTTAGTGAGAGCAGTTTTTCAAGAAACTCACGTAAAATGCAGGAAACGCTGACGGTCCTGAAGGAGTTTATTCTCAATTATAATGTAATTGTTCAACGTATATGAATCAAATCATATTACGACTGTAATAGTTTTTTTACCTTACTGCTGTTTCAAAAAAACAGAAACCTACGTGAAATATACTCCAGCGTATAACAAATATAAAGACTTATCATTTAAAAGCCACAATCTAAGTAATACCTGTACAATCCGGAACATCGGCATGAGGATACCAATTATCACCAAAAACACAGATGTACTGGATGGGCGGCTCCCAAACAAAGTCTTGTCCATCTGGACATTTAACTTGACAGCTGAGACCAGTGTTGTTGTACCCTTCAATACCTCTAGTGCACGATATGTTTCCGCCGTTTGGAATGTCGATCGACCATTCTTGGCAAAGCTCAGCTGAAAAGCGAAAACAATCAACTTTCGTTTTAGCTAAATTAGTTTAAACAACCCATTAGTTTAGTCAAATTTATTTGAAGAAAACATTACAATCACATATGCGTTAGTTATAAACAGAAACTTAATTACACAAACACTTATTCGCTAACAGGAAAAACCACAAACATAACAGTTGTACAGTTTTACACTAGTATGCGCAATTGTACCAATGATTTTAATGTGTTTTCTTGTAAAACTGGAGCGGCTTATTTTAAGCAAAAGCAAATAAAAGCAAGAAAAAAGCAAAAAGTGTAAAATTATGAATGAATAGATAAAGACTTATTCATTATTACTTTTAGGTTTCCATTTAAATCCTTGTTTTTTCCTTGACTATCACATTCATAACACGTGCTTCCACCTTGTGACATTTTTTCGCATTTATTTTTCTTGTTATAAGTAACTAACAACAGCTATTTTTAAAGCGACTATTGCAAACAGAAATGCCTCTCAATCCTAAAAGCACATACTAGTATTATTATCCATGACATCACCAAACACAAGTGAATCACAGAAAAGGCAAAAATGTCATTTTAAAGCTTTGCTGGCACTAATGTACAACAAAGTTTGAAAATAAAGATAGTACTGTTCTGAGACTTCTAAATCACGAAATATCACTGCCATCATCATCACCATCATCACCATTACCACCACCGTCTTCATCGTCATCATTATCATAGTCATCATCACCATCATCATCATCGTTCGTCATCATCATCATCATCATCAACATCATCATCATCGTCATCGTTCGTCATCATCATCATCATCATCATCATCAACATCATCACCATCACAATGACTAACATCACTACTACATTCGACATTAACATGGCACTAATGTACAACAAAGTTTGAAAATAAGATAGTACTTCTAAATCACGAAATATCACTGCCATCATCATCACCATCATCATCACCATTACCACCACCGTCTTCATCGTCATCGTTCGTCATCATTATCATCGTCATCATCACCATCATCATCATCATCGTTCGTCATCATCATCATCATCATCATCATCATCATCATCAACATCATCACCATCACAATGACTAACATCACTACTACATTCGACATTAACATGGCACTAATGTACAACAAAGTTTGAAAATAAAGATAGTACTGTTCTGAGACTTCTAAATCACGAAATATCACTGCCATCATCATCACCATCATCACCATTACCACCACCGTCTTCATCGTCATTGTTCGTCATCATTATCATCGTCATCATCACCATCATCATCATCGTTCGTCATCATCATCATCATCATCATCATCATCGTTCGTCATCATCATCATCATCATCATCATCAACATCATCACCATCACAATGACTAACATCACTACTACATTCGACATTAACATGGCACTAATGTACAACAAAGTTTGAAAATAAGATAGTACTTCTAAATCACGAAATATCACTGCCATCATCATCACCATCATCATCACCATTACCACCACCGTCTTCATCGTCATCGTTCGTCATCATTATCATCGTCATCATCACCATCATCATCATCATCGTTCGTCATCATCATCATCATCATCATCATCATCATCATCATCATCAACATCATCACCATCACAATGACTAACATCACTACTACATTCGACATTAACATGGCACTAATGTACAACAAAGTTTGAAAATAAGATAGTACTTCTAAATCACGAAATATCACTGCCATCATCATCACCATTACCACCACCGCCTTCATCGTCATCGTTCGTCATCATTATCATCGTCATCATCACCATCATCATCATCATCGTTCATCATCATCATCATCATCATCATCATCATCATCATCGTCATCATCATCATCATCATCAACATCATCACCATCACAATGACTAACATCACTACTACATTCGACATTAACATGGCACTAATGTACAACAAAGTTTGAAACCAAGATAGTGCTTTTCTGAGACTTCTAAATCACGAAACTTCTTCATGGTCAGAACTGTAAGAGAAGTCAGACTGCTCTTAATGTTTGAACAGCAGATTCTTTACTTTCATCTCTCACAGACTTTATTGGCTGAACAGAGAGGCACAATATTAAAATTACAGGTAACACTGTATACGTTTTTCACCTGTAATTTGGTTATTGTATTTCTTCGTACATCTGATGAAGCCTTTGAGGAATGAAAGATTCTGAACAAAAACAAAGAATTTTTTCGAGACTTAAAAGGCATTCTAATTTCTTATTTTACTGCAATAAAAATTAATATGATATGTTGCGGTATAAACATAATATCATATAACATAATTTACTATAATGCACTGCAATATAAGATCAACTTACGCATAGCACGATAGATAAATTCACACCAGGCACAGTTGCCAGCCTCGTCGCAAGCGGTTACATTCACTCGGTAGTACAAAGTCTGCATAATCCAAGTACCGTTAGCTGGAGTGTATGTAATGGTCACTCCTTCCTCCTGTAAAATGTCATCACTCCAATGAATATTACTAGCAGCAACAAACACACTTCATGTTTGTCCGGTCTGTCAAATCAAAATCAGAATTGATGGTAACACAGCAAGTATAAATTTTGTATTGCTGTGTGTTACGACGTACTATAGGGCCGTTTTGGAAAAAAAATCACAATTCGTGTGTTTTGCCAGAAGAAATAATGAAAAGAAAACAGTATAAAGACATCGTCTTTAACATCAGAATCATCACTCCCATCATCATCACCACCACCATCTTCATCGTCATCATTATCATCGTCATCATCACCATCATCGTCGTCGTCATCATCATCACCATCAACAACAATAACACCATCACCATCATCATCATCATCACCACCACTACTACAGTCATCATCGTTGCTCGTCATCATCATCATCATCATCATCATCATCATCATCATCAACATCAACACCATCACAATGACTAACATCACTACTATCACTACAACACCATCAAAATCATCATCACCACCACTACTACTATCATCATTGTTGTTCGTCATCATCATCATCACCATCATCATCAACATCATCACCATCACAATGACTAACATCACTACTACATTCCACATTAACATCATCATCACAAAATACAATTGCCTTTCTACAGCTATGCTACATAATAACACAGACAATAGTCAGCTTAGCAATTGAGTGGTAATAACTGAAAATGATGCATTACTTTAACTCATCAGTCACTGACTCGTCAAATACATGCAGAGGCGTATTAACCAATAGCTAGAGTATAGCTAGAGGCTAACTAGGGTATAGCTTAGAGCGCCAAAGTTTGAAGGGTGTCACATTTTAGAAAAAAATCTTATTCTCTTTGACAAATGTGTATACTTTTATATTCATGTAAAGAACACATTTTATAACACGCCACAGGCAGTTACTAAGCTCAACTTTTATATAAGTCCAACATAATGAACAGGTGCAAGGTATTGAACAGCAAGCAGTTGCACAGCCTGATTGAACATAAAAGCTATGTCAAATTGCAAATACATGTAACCCACAGGCAGTTACTGAGCCCAGCTTTTATATAAGTCCCACATAACGAACAGGTGCAAGGTATTAAACAACAAGCAATTACACAGCCTGATTGAACATAAAAGTTATGTCAAATTGTAAATACATGTAATTAATACTGACCACGTAGAAACTACATTAACAGTGTTTCTAATACACCACAAGTAATTATACAACTTGCTCATAACATAAACAACCATAAATTCACAATAGAGATGGGCGGGATAGAACTATCAGCCTAGGGTATCAAAAAGTCTTAAATACGTCCCTGTATACTGGTAATGTTAATTATTTATAATTTTAACACTCAGAACTATATTACATATGATTTTAATACTCTTACAAATTAAAAAAAACTAACTTTTAAAGTGAGCATAACAAAATTTAAAAGTCTAAAACTCACTCCATAGTTGTCCCAAACTTCGATGTCCGGAAAGTTGGCTTGAACGTAAAGTTCTCCCTCGTCACGGTAATCATTCACAATCTCATCAGGACATGTCAATACCGGTGGTGCAACATCTATGAGCAACAGCAACAATTAACAACAATGATAAAAAACAGAAAAGGAAAAACAGCAGTAAACTGAAACATACTTGAATATTAATGAAATTCAAAGTTTACTAATTGACACAAAAAAAACTAAAATAAAATTTTTAGAATTTTAATTACAATAAAGAATGGCACAACAAACTGCAACCAAATTATTTTTTTTCAAGTAATTCTTAAGCAAATAAATAATAGTTCATTTAGTTATTTTGTTTTAATTTCCACATCAGATTTAATCAATAACTGTGGTTTTATTCTACTGCTGAAAAAATTCATAACGACATGTTCAGACTAGTAAGTTTTCTAGCCAAGTAACTCACATGTTCAGACTGCAGCGAGTTACTCTCCGACAGTAAGTGTGAGGCTGCTCTCACTTCTCTATTCACTGCGAGCAGTGTTGAGAGTAATTCACCAAGGTGTTCACACTAGACAGTAAATCAACATGCAGCAACTGTCAGAGAGTTTACAGTTTGTTGCCGACGGTAACTCGCATAGCAGTTCACACCTGTGAGTTTGCTGTCAGAGAGAGAAAACTCCGGACAGAAAACTTGCCAGTCATCAGTTACAGAATGCATAAAACCGTAACAAATTAAATGAATTAATTGCTACATCAAGACTACAATGGCAGACTGCCACTACTTTCTACTAAATACTGAAATAAGTTACAAAAAAAGTCAGAACAAACTAACAAAAGCTCAGACACGGATGGTTATGCTGAATTTTAGTTCATGAAAATCTAAGTACAAATTCAAGGAGTCACCAGTACCTCTGAGTTCCACTTTTACACTACAGGTGGCAGTGTTACCAGATTCATCGGATGCATAGAAGTAAACTGTAGTGTCTTCTGTGAATAAATAAGGTGACACGAGATCCTCTGGATCATAAGTGTAATAAACCTAAAACGACATTAAAACGTTACAGCAAATCTTAGTATTCTGTTTAAGGAAAAAAAAACACACAGTCAAAGGCAAACTGTTAAAACAAATACAGTAGCTGTTTTGATGAAATATCTGAAATGCAAATTGAATTTCTGTAGATATGTTACTTTACTAACATCCCATTATCTGTTTTACTAACAGTCTATTGTTTTTCTAAGCTGCACAGTTTTATGCGAAATAAACTCATAATAATAATAATAATAATAATAATAATAATAATAATAATAATAATAATAATAATAATAATAATAATAATAATAATAATAATAATAATAATAATAATAATAATAATAATAATAATATTAATAATAATAAGTCATAAGTCATTTATTTCACATTACACATTTACAATGGTTACATGTACAATATCTAGTGAAAGGGCCTACAATGGATATAATACAAATAAGAAATGCTGCACAGAAAAGCCTCAAACACTGTTCACTTATACACGAAGGTAAATGTGTTGCAGGCAATCAAAAAGCAGGGCTTGTTAGATTGTCCCACACAGTGATAGAAAAAAAAGTAATGGAAATAATCTGAAAATTTAAAGTGAATCGTGATAAAAAAAATAGTGATAATAATAATTAATACCAGCCACATTTCATAAAAAAAAAATCCATCGAAGAACTACCAAAATTTTCTTGTGTTTTTTTATTATTAGTTATCATAAAACAGTAATGTGAAAAACTGAGTTTCAATGGAATGGGATAAATTTCCCTGGCTTCTTAACTCTTCCAAAAAGGAACATCTTGAAAAGAAATTTCTGAACTCACTGTATTATTTAAGTCTAAAATGAGTTCGCAAATTTCTACCCTTAAATGAAAAACGCAGCCACGTATAATCATCCATCGATTCACTCCAGCTCCAGGTCTAAGCAGTAAACAAATTAATCAGCTTAATATTTTAGTCTTGAATTAAAGTGCTGTCCCTATGATGGAAATATACAGGCAAATAAGGAATGCTAGTGCCATCTATTATACAGCAAAGAAATTAAAACCATAAAAAACTCCAACTGCTTTGATCCGGCTTTTTCTACATAATCAAATCAAAAGCCAACAACACAAGACTATAAACGTAGTAAACAAATTACGTAAATAAGTTAGTAAGGTTGAAAAAGTAGTAAAAAAGCGAAGGACATACTACTCCAGAATTATCATAAGCTTCAGGGAACGTAATGTTGATGTACTGTGGTCCGCTGTTATCAACAGGAACGATCCAGATTTCTTCCGAATCAGGACAATCCAAGAACACAGGCTTTTCTTTATCTATTTAGAAAAAAATACACATAATTTTCTGAAAGATTGGCACTATGCATAAACAGAGGATTTTCGCTCTTGCGATAAACACGTGACACTGCAAATTACTGGCGGAAATATGCCAAACGCAATGTGGATTCGCAGTCAGATTGTGCATGTGCTGGCAGCTATACTAAACTCTAGAAATTTTTAAATGAGAAAGCTGGTCAATTCAAAATTAAGTACCTAAATAGGAAACGTTAGTCACACGTATGGGATCATTTAAGCATTTAAGTGTTTTGGTAATGATTCATCAGTAATCAAGATAAGCCTCGCAAAGAGTTGGATTTAATTTATATTTGCAATAAATCCATTACTTTTTATACTGATAAAAAAATTGATCTCTAATGCATTATTTGAGTTTGTACATCAGCTTTTTTTCTGTATATAAGCAACACAAATTATTTAAAAAATTTGTCTTCATAATTTAGCAGTTAACTAACAATTTGTCATTCATTTAATTAACAAAAATCTGTAGCTTTAGCTGACCTAGCTAATTTTTTCATAACGCCAACTCAGCTGAAAAATCAGTCAACCTCAGCAGAGCTAGCTGATTTACTGTGAGTGTCAGCTCATGTAGTAGCAAGTGACTCAGCTCCAGCCGAGCTAGCTGATTTACTGTGTGACTCAGCTGATTTAGTAGCAACTGACTCAGCTTCAGCCGAGCTAGCTGATTTACTGTGAGTGTCAGCTCATGTAGTAGCAACTGACTCAGCTCCAGCCGAGCTAGCTGATTTACAGTGTGAGCCAGCTGATGTAGTAGCAACTGACTCAGCTCCAGCCGAGCTAGCTGATTTACTGTGTGACTCAGCTGATTTAGTAGCAACTGACTCAGCTTCAGCCGAGCTAGCTGATTTACTGTGTGAGTCAGCTCATGTAATAGCAACTGACTCAGCTCCAGCCGAGCTAGCTGATTTACTGTGTGACTCAGCTGATTTAGTAGCAACTGACTCAGCTTCAGCCGAGCTAGCTGATTTACTGTGTGAGTCAGCTCATGTAGTAGCAACTGACTCAGCTCCAGCCGAGCTAGCTGATTTACTGTGTGACTCAGCTGATTTAGTAGCAACTGACTCAGCTTCAGCCGAGCTAGCTGATTTACTGTGTGACTCAGCTGATTTAGTAGCAATTGACTCAGCTTCAGCCGAGCTAGTTGATTTACTGTGTGAGTCAGCCGATGTTGTATAAACTGACCCATCTTCAACCTCTAAGTATAAATTATTTAACTCCAAATGATGAAACAAAAACTTAAAAAATAAAGAACATTTTAGTTATGAAAATTTCTCAACCCACAACTAATGATGGCAGATGAAAATCTTACAAACGTTTTGCACAATTTTTCATTATTATGCTACTTTACACAACAAAATAATCAATCCAGATACTCAGTGAAACCATACATGTATGGATAACAGCCCGAACAGAGAAAGAGAAAAAATCTGGCTTATCAAAGAGATCGACTTCTCGAAAATGACTAAGAGTTGCATGATTAAAAAGTGAAATTTATACTCATCATTTACCTTCACAAGTTGGGAATTCACTATCCCACGTGGGTGATCCTTCGCCTCCATTCTGCACACAGGCATCACCCTCAGGCTCCGTATCAGGGTATCGTGAGCAGTCCCAGTCTTCAGATATCTACATAAATTACAAAACAGTAACAATCAACTTACAGTATTGACTCACAAGAAGCGTATACATCGAAAACAGATCTCACTTGGCACAAACAGCTTTTAGTACTTAACAGTCAGTCAAGAAACAGAAACATAAATATCAATTTTACTAGTTTTTTTCTTATTAGTGCATTTTTAGAACAGAATAGCGCAATATGCACTGTTTTAATGCTTCGAGTTAGGTAAAAATGTTGTTGATAAAATAAAAAACTGCTTTGAACAAAGTAAAAAAATGTCGTTAACATGAAACACGAGTCGTTAAGTGAGAAAAGGGTGTCAAATGCTATAACGAAACAATGCTAAACAGGGAATCGTTAAGTTAGGACTTACTGTCTTCACTAATACTGAATTAAAAATACAGAAACATCATTCTACCTTTGGAATATCATCTTCATCTTCGTATTCGAGGTTGATGTCTGGACATCCATCTACTTTGATGGTCAAAAGCTCTTGAAAACTCCAAATATTGTCGTAGATGCCCTGCCAAGCTACCTCAGTGCATCTTACTAGATCGTCCAAATCTACATCATCTTTGAAGGGGATAGTCTTCTCCGTATATATGCCAAATGTGGTGGAAACCTTAGATATTGAAAAAAAGCGTTCTATCAAAAACCACAAAAAGGTTTTTGTCCAATATTTTAATCCAAAGTATTTTTATTATTAATAATGATGATAATGACGATAGTGATGATAACACTGATAATAATAATAGTAATAACAAAAGTAGTAGTAGCAGTAATAGTAACAGAAAGAGTAATAGTAATAGTAATAGTAATAGTAATAGTGGTAGTGGTAGTGGTAGTGGTAGTGGTAGTGGTAGTGGTAGTGGTAGTGGTAGTGGTAGTGGTAGTGGTAGTGGTAGTAGTAGTAGTAGTAGTAGTAGTAGTAGTAGTAGTAGTAGTAGTAGTAGTAGTAGTAATAGTAATAGTAATAGTAATAGTAATAGTAATAGTAATAGTAATAGTAATAGTAATAGTAATAGTAATAGTAATAGTAATAGTAACAGCAACAGTAATAGTAATAGTATAAGTAATAGCAATAATAACAGAAGTTATAATAGTAATAGTAATGATAATGATTGATAATGATAATGATGATGATGATTATATAATAATAATAATAATAATACCAATGATTATAATATTAATAATAACAGAAATAATAATAACAATCATAAGGATCTTTACCTAAGGTTGTTTACAATTTCAACAAATAATACAAGCCTCTCGCTGATTTTACCAGCCAACAGTCAATAACAAACTACAGTTACACAAAACTAACTTTACTTTCATATGATGATGATTACACACATCGGGAAGAGAAACGAAAAGTGTCATTTTTAAAATCTTGAAATAATTGAAGGAAAACCAGACGATTGTTTAGATTCAATCTCGTTTTAATTTACAGTCCAAAACAAACATTTTCTTGCCTATAAAAATTAGCAATTGTTTCTTATATTTGAATAATTAGCTTGGAAAGTTACGGCAACCAAACACAGCTATTGCTTACTGCAAAAACTAACCACAGTTTGTGCAATGGTTTCCCTTGCGTGTCAAGCACGTTTCCATGAATGTTACTGCTTAAACGCGCAACGTCACGAAAATGCTCTATATCAGAAATCATATGACATCAGAAACTAACACTGGCGTTCATGATCACGGTTATCACGATACCACCTTCTATTTGTCGGCCATACACATGTGACAAAAAGGCGCTGTTGCCAATCTTAGTAGATTCAATGAGCCGTGCGTAGCTTTGGAAGTTTAACAAAATTTGAGTATCCGAGGTAATTATTATTTAATCTAAGCTTTGATTTAAAAAAAAGTTATTGTAGTTTTCCATATTTTAAAGCATTCTTTATTCCGAGTCTTTACACAATCATCCGTTTTTCCTTTGAGTACTTAAGGCAAGCCTACATTTAGCAAGAATATTTGGCCATCCTCTTAAATTTTGATGATGCACATTTTTCGAACCATCAGAAGACTACATAAAAAAAAACTTCTATTTACACTTACTTCTTCTCCGTCCACAGCCACAGTAACAGTCTCATAGATGGACAGCAGCACCTCGGAGCTTGGTATCCCATCCTGGGTACACGCGTTCCGCAAGTAAGGTTGCACGGCCTGAACTTGTTGAAGAAGCTCGCCTTGATACTTGCTACCACAACCGCTGTCCGGCGTAGAACTGTCGTCAGTGACGTATTCGGCAGCCCCGACAACAAGATAGCGAATTGGCTCTACAAGTTACAGATTTCCATAGAGAATAATGAAATACGCTTACAAAACTTGTATTAATGCGGTACCACTGTGAATTCACGGAATGTCTGTACTAACAAAATTTCTGTAAATTTGGCCACGTACGCACATTTTCACAAGCCTATTTCACAAGGTTCAAGATGCATCTAATCTATTTGCAAATATGCCGCCATCTTGAATTTCAATATGGCTGGCGGCGACCTACACCAAAATTTAAGATCACGATTTCCAATATTGTCCACAAATCTCACTTAAGTAGCAGATTTCAGAGTGATCATAATAAAGAACAAATTAGTGGAAAAAATGCCTCCTCCTCGTCGTAAACTTTGCTGCAACCCAATTTTTTTTTTTGTTTCCAAAGAGTGAAATAATATGAGAATCAAAATACATTAGGAACCGTTTATTAGACCTGAGGTTAATAGAATCAGTTACTTAATTGACTCAAAAACATCTTGTATGGGCTACTACTATTCAAATACATATAAAAGCTGTCGGCGATTGACTAAGATAACTCCGCATAATTGATTCAATATTTTCCTTCACATGCTTCAAATAAGACACTTGCGTGTGATCAAAAAAACGAATTGTTTTTACTTGCTTTTGTGCACTATAATATGGCCAGAAAAATAAATTTAGTACAGCTTTGTTTGTAAGGAAGCATATTTACTAGCGAAAGAGATTTGCTTTGAAACTGTCAATCGCTCATCGCTGCTCTTAACCTTGTTGTTTCTGGAAGTTAAACATTTAATCACTTTCCCAATGATTTGGAGCTCCCACTGCTTTTCACAGGGGAAACATGGTCGTCACCAACTGCAGTTCAAGCAGTAGATGACTAGGTGATTTGGAGCTCCCACTGCTTTTCACAGGGGAAACATGGTCGTCACCAACTGCAGTTCAAGCAGTAGATGACTAGGTGATTTGGAGCTCCCACTGCCTTTCACATGGGAAACATGGTCGTCACCAACTGCAGTTCAAGCAGTAGATGACTAGGTGATTTGAGTGAATATGTACAGTATACAGCAACAGATTTTCATCCATTCATCAGTATGAGAATTTCATAAACCAACTTCTTCATAAAGAAACGAAGCAACCGACCTTGCACGAATGTTAGAATGAATCGTTAATGAAATGTTAGTTAATTACTTACATAAATTAGGATTCTTAAATAATTGCACATAGGAATTTTGTATTAATTCGCTTCTAAAATTCATTTAAAGCATTTTTAGTGCATACTAAAGCGGCGAGTCATGACTCACACTTCTATAATAGTAATAGGCTACACCTGTTGGCTAATTGATTCATCGGTTAATTGGGCCAAAACGCTTTCGTCCCGAAGTGAGTCTACTAAGCGGCGCCTACCGTAGATGGAAATGTCTTAAAGTATATCAAATTAATAATTTTGCATTGTGAACATGCGTGCTCTAATAAGTAAAAGCTGTTACCCTTTATTGACGTGCCTCCTCCCTCACAGCAAACAACAGCATTTCCCTCCAGCTCGTAACCTGGATCCACGCAGCTAAAGTTAGCACAAGAACCAATCTCAGTATCGTGCCACACAACTTCGCCATGAATCGGCGGTATGGGGTTGTCGCAAGTCAACACTACATTACATTTAAAAAAATTATAAAATACTTAGCATATCAATCATTTATTTATTTTTATATTCAATGTAAAAGATGTTGAGGCCTTTTAAAAAAATTAAAATTAAAACGCGACCGTGCCTTGCAAAACTGTCCATAGCGCGCTAATTTAATTATGGAGCTAAAGGTCAAAAAAGTCAGAATAGTCAATTTTTATCAAAGAGGAAAAATAAGAATAAGCATATAACTAAAAATTGATACCTACTGCACTATGGACGGTTTTGCTATGCACGGTCACAAATACAAAAGTTATGACAGAAAAATAGACGAAGTCCGTCGCATCTTTTCACTCAAGTTGGACCCACGACCTAGGAAGATGGTTGCATTATACAGTTAACTCTGGTTAATCTACTTAAAGTGTTTCTTGACTTCAAGTACTGGTAGGACTGATTATTAGATTTATTGAATTATAATCAATTAAGGTCATTATTTCTGTTCATCAAATGTTTTTCTCAGCTGCTAATGCAAATTGATTGTATTACCAGTACCATTTACTACCCATTTTTTATAAAGTGAACAAAAATTACAGGACAAATATAGCTGTCAACTCAGCAAAATGAAGTAATATGCTGCTAGTTTTGCACAGTAACAAAATGTGCTGGCACTGCATTTCAGATGCAAAGGTTTCTCATAACTGCCGACACATGGTTTTGGTTTTTAAATGTATGTTGTCCGCTCATAAAATAGCAGAAAATGCCCTGAAAACTGCTTATAATCTTTTATCGAACGAGTTTTGCATCCAATCAATCGATTATGAATATCCAACAGACATCCTTCTTGAAAATACTCAAGAATATCGAGATGCAAATGTCAGAATTAATTTTGCCACAAACCACAACTCATAAATTATATTTTAAATAACACTGACATAATGATCATTTCCATTTATTAGCTTAATATGGTAAAACTAGTATTCTCACAAAATACAGGCACAAACCAAACCTGGCTACATAATTCTACAGTTGAAGCTGTGGCACCTGCTTAGTACTAACGGTGAGCATGGAACGACTGAATCAATTAAAATTTTGAAATTCGATTTAAACAAGGTTGTTTAATTAGAACTCGATTCAAAATTAAAATTGTGGATTTCGGTCATTCAACACTTTAATTAAATTCATTTTTTAACAGTAAAACTTTCGAAACATTGTGCAATCGGCACAGTCTACATGTGATTTCTGTGCATAACTGTTTAACAAATTATTATAGTTCTTTCACTAGAACAAAGTCAAGCAATACGCACGATTCTTTGTAAGACTGCTTTTCATTACTAATTCTAAATTTATTCGCAAAGTCTTTAATACTGAATTTGATTCGATTTGAATTCGACGCCTGGTACTCAGTTTGCCTGGAATTTCTGAAAATTAACGTACAGTAAGTCCTCGCTAAACGACTCCCCGCTTAGCGACGTTTCACTTTAACGACGCTGTCATTTGTTCAGTTAATGTTGCACGTTTTGTTTTAACAACGTTTTTTCCATACTTTAAACACTGAAGTTGTTTACTGCCCTGGTACTCTATCAAGAAGCCCGCCATTTAACCCAGGTCACCACAGCACAACTAAACCTATGACAGACAATCAGCTGCAGCTACAAGCAGGCCAAGATGATTCATTGCTTTCACACGTTTAGATAAAATTCTTTTTGATAAAATGCAAGGGTTTCAGCTGATAAAACTCTCCTGTTACATCATTAATTGGCTGCGTTCACCTCATTTGCATTTTAGCTGCCAAGAACACAACTAGTAATATTAGCAATATTTCAATTAAAGAAATGCTATAGAACTGTAAGCAATAAACCATATAAAGTATTTAACTTATGAGACAAACGTTATTGATTTTTCTCCTGCAAGATAACTGAACCTTTTAACATAGACAAGCACTAAGCACTATTGATTTTTACTCCTGGATCGCAAATGAATGCTTTTATGTTGTTCCTTATGAAAAACAATGTTTTGTTTAGCGAAGTTTCACTTAACGACGCATTTTGCTGGAACACCTTAGCGTCGTTAAGCGAGGACTTGCTGTATTTTTAAACAAATATAACAGCATCCAAACTTCGCACAAGCACTTACATTCGCAAGAAGGTTTGGAGCCTGACCATATTCCATTGTTCTGGCAAGTTCTACTCTGGGTTCCCACCAATTCGTAGCCGCTATTGCACGTGTACGTAGCCGTTGATCCAAAATTCAAATCATCGGTGTACTCGATGTAGCCATTTTCAATGTCACTTAACTCACTGCACGACTTAACTAATTATAAAACAAGCACAAAACTTATTGAAAAATTATCCTGTCTATTATAATTGTCGAAGTATATAATTTACGTATTTATTAATTTAAGCAAACCAAACACTTATTACGATTGCAAAAATGTTTTAATTCTCAATATAAACAATTAACCCTTTCACTATGGAAGGCGGCACAGTGCTGCCTACGTTTTTCACGCAAGGGACAGAAAGTGGTAGACTGCTGCCCAAGCTCAGCACTAAGCGCAGTCTCCCAGGTCTGTTTATTTCACTGCTACGGCCATGAAAAATATTGCAGAAAAGTTTAACAGCCGTGGGATTGGGATTGCTGCGCAACAAGTAATGCTAACCGGCCAATCAGCATTTGAAGCTAAGTGCATCCCACAATACTGTACTGTATGGTAAGTTCCCACGTAAAATCACTTGCAGATTGTTGATGAAACGTATGTTTAGTTGATTCTTCTGCATTCTTGTAAAATGATTACATATTATGGATTAGTATTGTGTCTTTTGTGAAAACTGGTTTCTAAATATAAATACGTGCTTATTTATGAGGGTGTGCATGCATGTGTGCGCATGTGTAGAAATAAAACTAATGTACTTAATAACGAACAACTATTTGTTTATTTACATGATTCTGTTTTAGTAACACACCACAAGAAGTTATTGTCGAATGTGCAAAAGTGGCCCAGTTAGAAAGCAACAACGTAGTGAAAGGATTAACAACAAATGTAAACAAGTAATGACACAAAAATCAGCATTTTGTTTACTTATCTTGAACAAATTTAAAATCCGGACCTATACCACATTTCACATTAACAGTCATTAAAAGCAAAATGTTACTTTCAAAAATCTGTTTCTTCCCTCGATTCCTAATGAGAACTATACTTTCGGATACTTACGCACGCACTCTGGCGGATCCGGCTGCCAGGCGTAGTAATACACTCCACCACACTTGCACTCTTTAGCGCACTTGATGGTTTCCGAACCGACAAGCTCATAACCATCATCACATTCATACGTGACTTCAGTTTTGTAGTCATACTGGTCGTCTTCGTAGTCGCCCTTGGACACTTCCCATGAGCCATTCTCTATGTCATCAGGTGGACCACAGTGATCAGCTAAAAATATGGAACAATTAAAGTTTTAAAATTAGCATCTCACGTAATAAATATGTGTGCTTGCATGTAAAATTGTCCATAAGTCGACAATTAAGCTCTTCTAGTTATTCACATATCCTGAATCTCTATTTCATGAGGATCATTTTAATACCAATCTCATCGCTTTATGTTATTTCTAAGCTGAGATAATCCACGTTAAAGATGAGATGCATGCTAGGGCACTGGAAAACATAATCTTGAGAAAATAATCGTTACAGTTAGCCATTGTTTTTTGTTGCATTTCCACAAAACACTTAACAACCATACATATGTTGGTTGCGGTTGCCACAGACTTTGCAAAAACACGTTGATGTTATGTTTAAATCCAATAGATGGCTCTTCCTGATGAAGATCTGGGCTTGGTGACACAAAAAACCCGAAACAAAATGACTGCTTCCATGAGCTACTGCCGGAGTTCAAAAATACAAGTTCTTCTCAATTGTAGTACTAATTTCTAGACTGAAAAGTGAGTACTGGGTTACAAAATTTGATTTATGGTATTTTTTAAATATTTTCTTGACATTTTGACTGGTAGTACATTAAAGTCCAATATATTTAGCGTTAGTTTTTATAAAAAGCAAAAAGTGACATTTGACAAAATTTCTGGTGCATTCTACTTTGAAGCATCATAACGTAGTTTTAACTATGCCAACTTATGGACGTTTTTGGTTTGCAAGCACACAAATAATAATAATATTAATAATAATAATAATAATAATAATAATAATAATAATAATAATAATAATAATAATAATAATAATAATAATAATTATTATTATTATTATTATTATTATTATTATTATTATTATTATTATTATTATTATTATTATTTTGTATAGCGTCTAAATATACAGATAGCACAACTGACAATATTCAAAGACGCTTCACCAAGATATCTAAAATAACCATGACAGACTTAACAACAAAAGGTTTACAAGATTAAACAGTAATCATACTAAATTTCATAAAATTGCAATAAGTAAATATACAAAAAACACACAGATTTAAAAAATACAAGCATATAATAACAAATCAAAATTTTAATTACTTCAAAGATTATATACTATCTTAGATAAGTATGTTTTAAACTGTATTTTAAAATTGCTAGTATTCGAAATTGTCCTGTATGGATAGGCAGGCTGTTCCACAGAGTTCGTCTTGCAACAGGCAAATGACCGCTCACCCACAGTGGAACAGCGCACTCTAGGAACCACTATCGTTTGATCTAAGACTATATCGATTTGAATTTATTGGACGAATCATGTTAAAAACAACTGTTTTTTATTAGGAAACAGTATAC